>CM076569.1:183798303-183939609 GCA_034641835.2 Pinus albicaulis | reverse complement strand
CTTCCAATTTGAGATCTAATATCATCTTCCAGCATGGAAGTCATCCCTTCCAGTCAGCTTGTCATCCTCCTTGAAGCCATAACTTGTGGAACTCATTTTTCTCAGTTGGTGATTGCTATAAGTTAGGGCTTGTCTTCACCTCAGCTCCGATACCATGTAAATTTTTGTAGATGTTCTATGCTAGAGCAATTTAACTTTTCTCACAAAGAATCATACAAATAGTTAAGCAAAATGCGTATAGAATACATAAGTAGATCTTACAAGACAAATCAAAATGTGAAAAATGTGAGTGTCTATTGCCACGGGCCAACAGATGCTTCAACCGTTGTAGTCTCCTTGGTCACCACCACTAAACTTGAGTCACAATACCTCCACCGCAAGCACTCAACATATAGTCAACTCCTAGAAAGTCACGTTGTCTCGAAAGTCAACGCAGTAAGGTGTCAGAAAGTCAACGCAGTTAAAGAGAATGGTCAACCCTTTATTCCCGATTTCGTGCTGCAGGTACGGCCTTCCAAAATCGAACTTCCCACAAGTTTTCAGCTTGATTGGACCATGCGTTGACCAAAGTCAACGCTGGTCAAACTTTCTGCGAAACCCTAGCTGCAGAAAAATCGTACTTCAACTCAACCGTACGATTTGTCCTCCTTCTCCTTCCCACGTGTGGCTGAAACTCGTCCTCCAGGTAGCTCGTACTATTTCAGATGAGAGAGGAAGATGTGAGTTGTGTTGTGATGAAATGCTCTCCAACTTTTCCTGTATTTATATCCATCATTGGGGCGTGTGACACATCTGCTGGGGGCGTGCAACCTTAAGGCCGACCTGCACATATAATTTATTAAGAATAATAAATTCAAAATAAATGTTCTGCTCGTCGGATTAAGATATATTATATATGGATTTTACACCTCTCCGAAAGAGGATTCCAACAAAATTATTAGCCTCTTAATCTGAGCATCATAACATGGAGTTTGGACCTAGTTGTCCAAATTTAACACAAATAGACTTACTCATACAATCTACACATGGTAAGTCTTTCTTGAAGTCAAAAGGATTAAAAAAGGAAGATTGCAGAGAGTGAAATAGTCTTCCAACACTGAAGAATCAAAAGATATGTAATTGGAATAAAACAGGAACGAAAAGCTTAGAAGGCTAGTTCTTCAGGTGATAGTTGTTCAGAATCAAACAAGGAACCAACCTTCCATCTCCAATGAAGAAGACTTGAGAAATAGATATTAAATCTAGCCAAACGCTTGTCAAAGGTTGAGACATATTGATTTTTTGTAATAGTTAGGAATAAATTTTTGTAACAGTCAGGAATTTCGGAGCATATGCTGAAGTATCCCAATAAAATTAGGAAAATGAGCTTCAACTTGGAAAAATGCAAATAAAAATCAAAAAGATCTTATAAATCTAGAAAACCATGAATGTTGAACCCAAAGCTTCAGAATGAAACATTCCTTAGAAACAAAAAAATATCAATAGATCCAAACCACAAGACAAAATACATGTAATGTAAATCACCCCACAAAGATCCCAATGGGATAACTCGTCCAATAAAAGCCTGATCATTTGAGCTGGAACTCATCGAAAGGATGCCAGATAGCTCACTGGAGAGCCGCATTAGGTTACTAGTAGCTCTTGCAACACTTGGTTGAACCACCCTCTATCTGAAAATTCTGCATAAGAGGGTGAATCCCACAAAGTTGTTCTTTAACGGAAAAAACCTTTATACAAACAAAGAAGTAGAAGAATCGAGGAAAATTATGAGATAAAATAGGTGGAAAATTTGTTCATGACTAGGAATATCGAAAGAGTAAGAAACCTAGCCATGATAAAATGGAATTTAGAATAACAAGAAGATATTTAAGATATGGAATATAAGCTCAAAGCAACAACCAAAGATTTGTTCAATCTAGGTCCAAGACAGTTTGCATACAAAATGTGCTAAGCCTAGAAATCTATTTAACACCAGGTTTCAAGCATGTGGGGGTAGGGGTCCATGGAGACACATACAAAGTATATCGCTGGTGCACATCCTGATGACTGTGTCTGTGCCTCCATTTTACTCGGATCCATACCAATAGGTTTGTATTAAGTGTTGTGTAAGACATGTTTTCTCTAAGTCTATATGACTTGAAATTATATCCTTGCACTTTACACAAGATTGCAGCTTTGTATTGTAGCACAGGGTCAGGAGCCATATCTGTCGCTGCATTCCTGCTCTTTGTGCAGGAAAACGTTTATATACATATATGTGTGCATATGGTCACTGAGTGGCTGTCATACGTACTGGGTAGCACTGTGGCGTGTAGTGTGAGTATTGGAGGCTCTTCAGTAGTCACCAAGCCTGTAGTGAAGGGTAGCTGACAATCATCAGTTCAGTTATGCCTGGATTCCCTATCCCTAACAAGGGGACGCTTGTAGGTTTGGGATGTTATCCATCACTTGCTTATGCATAGGGTTTATTCATGTAGCTGAACTTAAAAAGATGAATCCTTGTTTCCCTAAGGAGTGTTGATCTTCTTGCAGTCCTTTCGGCACCATATGCTTTATGGTTGCTCTTATATGCTTGCGGTGTATATTTGGCCTTTGAAAGGGGCCTGTAGATCTCTAAGCCGAGATCTGACAGATACTGGTAAGACATTGAAGACCTTAGGGACCGCAGATCCTTGAAGGACTGGACTGGTCCCTGGCCTGAATGGGCAAGTCCCTAATAAGTGTTCTTTGCTACAAACATTGTGAACCCAGAGAGAGTAACTCTAACGTAAACTCGGGAGGGATAGCACCAGTGGGTGCCTTGGTAAACTTCAATGGTCGCGATTGAACTCTGGCACAAGTCCAGACGTTCATAAAACCGTCGCAGCAAGAAGAGTTAAAGTGTAAGGACTGGGCCAACCCAACGCCGAGATGGCACGACAGGAGTGGCCTCGGGGTGCAGCTGCACAAACCCCTTTCAAGGTGACACATGGAGTGGAGCCATGGAGCCACGGGGTAAAGATGAAACCACGGACCAGTCACGAGTATTGTCACACAAAGGAGCGGCCTAATAGTACACATAAGCCTAGACTATCCCCTGGAAGCCTGAGGAGGGCGCACGACAAGGGGGAGCGATGTGAAGTGAGCTCGGGCTGCAGTGACATACACGGGTGCCCAGCAAATCCATTGGAGATATGTGGAACCACCTTACAATCCAGCCCGACAGATCGACCCCAAAACATTTATAAGTGCACAAAAGGGAGAGTAGTCGAGGTAACGGGTCCAGGAGACGAGAAATATCGTTAACAATTAACAGTGCGTCATATTGCTCAGAGAAACTTTATAATTATAATTTATATGCATATTGGTTGCATTTTATTGCATAGCATGGGGTGTGGGACACAAACCATGAACGGGTCGGCAACTAATAAGTAATTGCCATGTAGCTCTGGGGTTAGCCAAGGAGTATTTCCACACGGATGCCATGTGGCCAAGACTGAGATGTGGCGTCCTCTAATTCGTCAAATTGTAATGGTCACGTCTTTTGATCCAGATGTCGGATTGAAGCAAAATTTGACATCACCAGAATCGTCTCAATGAGATAAACGCAATGGTAATGCCAACTCAGGCTTTAAGTGAGTTGGAAAGATCAAAATTTTTAGACCCAATATCCATAATGACACCTTATATCTAGGATTAACATAGTAACCACCCCTTCTTAATCAAGGTTATGGTGAGGATTAGGATGGGGTTGTTACAAAGGGGTATCAGAGCATCCAAGTTCAACACTTGGACTAGATGGGCCTATCATGGGCAAGTAACAACAAAACTCCCGCAAAAAGGCCTTCTAATGATTTTTAGAAATTAATTAAACAAACCTTTAGGTGTTAAAAGACGGTCTAAGATTATTTGACCGCATATATGACTAGCCTAGTTACTATGTGATTTGCTTATGTAGCATGGACTATCAGCTGATATGTCCCATTAATTTGATGAACTGACACTTTTGTTGACAGATGTATACTTTGACGACTATGTCGGCCTATATATTAATAATTTTTTGATTGACTGACACTAGTATACTAATATGGATTGTTTGTTTCAGCCAAGGTTGCCATAACAGTACTTCGAAAACAAGATTATCTACATGTTTTCTCGTTGTTTATTTATATTATTGTTGTGTGTCTAACAATTGTGCATGAATGACAGCACATAACGCAAGATAGCATTAGTTGAAGATCACCCAAAATAGCAGAGGGTGGTTCAAACTTCACCATAGATCCTGATGACCAAGAAATGATCGACAAGATGGTAGAAAATAGCTCTGACCACACACCACACGGACATGAAGAAGAAAGGTCAGTTGGCCGAAGGGGAGGGACAAGCTCTCCTAATTGGATGGATATCTTGAGGGGCCTAAGGGCAGAGGTCAAAAGTTTTAAGGCAGACAACAAAAGATTGGTAATAGCTCAGGAGAAGCAAGCTGAAATCAATGTATTTATATTGCAAAGCCTCTCAGATTTACAGAGGCAAAAGCAACATGAGTTGGGAACTAATCATAGGGGCAAGAGAAGCCTTCGGAAATCAAAAGAGAAAACAAATGGAACAAATGGTGGCAAGTCTAAGAAGAGGCATAGGCGAGAGAGTGAAAACACTGTGAAGGGGAATGTACCACTAAGTACCCTAGAAGGAAGAACCAACACTTATGTGCATCAATTTGGTGGATATTCCATTTCTACTACCACGAGGCACCACCATCACTCTCACCATCATCAGAGGAGGAGGAGAGAGAGAGAGATTATATGCCAGAGGAATTTAATAAAGACAAGCTACCCACATTTGATGGAGGTATGAAGAAATTTGATGATGCAACAGCATGGTTGTTTGGCATAAAGAAAATTTTCAAAATCCATGATTATTCTGAAAACATGAAAGCCAAGACTGCGACCTATAGCTTGAAGAGGAAGGCAAACATATGGTGGGAATATCTAAAGAATGTCAGAGATATTGCTGAAGAGGAGCCGACCTGGTGTGAGTTTGAAATGTTATTCAAAAATCAGTATTTATCAGAGCAATACTATGACAACAAAGCAAAAGAATTATATGAGCTTAAGATGGGACAAATGACGAACGACGAGTATGTCACCAAGTTTCTGGAATTGTCAAGACATGTGCCATATCTTAGAGATGAGAAAGCCAAGATTCAAAGGTTCATCAGTGGGTTGCCTATGATATTCAAAGACCGAATAGAACTCGTGGAGAGCAAAGAATTGTTGAGAAATCAATAGGGCTATAATTAGGATGATTCTCTTATACTTGAAACTGCTTGTGATGTATTTTTACATTTTCTTGATTATTATCTTCTTCACTTATTATCATGTTGTTCTTATCATCAAATAGCTACCAAAAACATGAACATCAATCGTACACAAGAACACAGGATGTAGGTTGCAAGCCAGGGCCAAAACCTCTCCTCTTGAAAGAAAAACACACAAATTTGCTCTTCTTATATATTCTTCAAATGATGAATTCCAAGACCTCTAGACCGAGACCCCCTTCCAAGACCAAGCTAGACCGTCTTGATGATGTGCTTCTTCTATCCAATTCAAGCCCAGTCAAATCTCCTCCAGCTGCACAATTTCGACCCCCAACTACAAAATTTCAGCCTCTGTTGCTTCCACACGTGTGAGTGCAATTAGGGCTTCCTTGCTCCCTCGCTCGGGTTGCTTCTCCTTCTAGGGCTAGTAGGTGACCTAAAAGTCATTTCTTCAACCTTCTTTCTACAACTTGACAACTTTGACCTTGTAGCTGCAAAGCACTAGCCTTAACTTCGCATGTGTGTGTGTGTGTGTGTGTGAGAGAGAGAGAGAGAGAATTAACCCACAAACTTCATCCCTCTTCCTTCTATCCTTCTTCACTTGCCTTTTTCTGCCTCTTCTTTGCTTGGATGATGAGGAATGAGTGAGTGTCCATAAGAGGTCGAGTTCTCTCATATATATAGGCTTTGAAGGAGGACAGCAAGCCCTAATGAGGCCGACTTCTTAGATGCCAGGCCAACTTGGTCTTGGGGGGGTATTTTGACACTTTAAATACAAAAATAATTCTTTTGACATGTAACAATATGCCCAAAGGGGTCTTCTTCATATGAAAATGATTCTATTGAATTCTTGACTCTATGACAAACCCTAAAGGCACTCAATGGGTGCTTGACCTCTATATAAAATGACCTTGAGCATGAACCGATGCTTCAAAAAATAACAATAATAATTTTTCTTTTTTTTTTATAATATACAAGAATCAAGAGTACATTTCATATTTATGAAGACTGGCCTAGTTACATATTTCAACAAGAGCAACACTAAAATTAAAAAGAAATGGCCTAAGAAAACCATGGCGAGAAATGAAGGCATGCGCCCAGATAAAGCAAATCAATCTCAGCCGAAAACCAGTCTAGTTTACAAATGCAGTGTGCACCAGATGGCAATAGAGCAACGCACAACCGAGACAAAAGAGCAAATGAAATGTTGGATGTGTGGTGAAAACCACCATAAAAGACACTGCCCACATCAAAGGAACGCAAGGCCTAAGATTTACAATGCCCGGGAAGCTCGTATAGTGGGGGACATAGCTCAGAGCTTGCCCAAAATTTACGCAGTCGTGGACAATCGCCAAGTAGACCACCAAGCATCCGTCATCAAGATGGAAGGTAAGTCGTGTGATCAATTTATTTTCATTTTAATTGCCCCCAATTCTAACTACAGCGATGTCAGCTCAAAGCTTGTGGAAAGATGCAAATTGATTAAGGAATTGCACATAGAGCCATGGTTAGTTCAATTGGCAATCAGGACAAAGAGAAAAGCCAGTCATTGGGTGAAATCGTATGCATTTGAACTCAGTGGCATGCCCACAACAGCACATTTAAATTTGTTGCAAATGGGTGAGTATAGAATAATATTGGGCATAGATTGGTTGTACATGTCACATGCATAGAACCAAAGTGGATTGTTTTGAAAAAGCAATTGAATGCTTGGATGATGTTGGGAAAAGGAAACTATCAGTATTATTATTATTATCAAATCTTAAGGTCACGGCCAAGCCAAACACCAAATTGGTATATGAGACCCCCTTGTTTGTGGGACAAGGGACTCACCTCCGCACAACTATTTGACTGTTAAGTCTACGAAGGCATACATACTCATTACAAGGCAAGCAAAAACCATTTTCAGTTAGAGTAATCACAACAATGCAAGCTAAACGCAGTTGTCAGAAGGGTTGTAAATTATTTGATGTGTAAATATCTAGAGATAAGGAAGCTAGCAACAGCGTTACGCAAGAAGAAATTGAAATATTTAAAAAATATCCATCGTTGTAGCAATATAAAGGTGTGTTTCCCACAGATATACCAGGTTTACCTCCTCGTAGGAAAGTCGATTTCTCTACTGAATTGGTGCCGGGAGTAGCACCAGCATCCAAAGCACCATGTCGGATGAATACGCTGGAGCTAGTGGAGTTAAAATTGCAGTCGAAAGACATGCTTGATAAAAGCTACATATGGCCAAGTGTTTCACCTGTGGAGCTCCACTATTATTTGTGAAGAAGGATGGGATGCTTTGACTCTGTATTGATTACATAAAGTTAAATAAAGTAACTATCGGTATCCATTGCCATAGATTGATGACTTGTTTGACCAACTAAGGGGAGCGGCACTATTCTCCAAGATCGATTTGAGGCTTGGGTATCATCATGTGTGCATCAAAGAAGAAGATATGCATCAAAGAAGAAGATATCCATAAATTTGTTTTCAAGACAAGATAAGAGCACTACAAGTTTGTAGTGGTACCCTTCGGACTTACTAATGCACCTGCAACCTTTATGTGCCTTATGAACAATGTATTCCGACCTTATTTGGATAAGTTTGTCATAGTCTTCATGGATGACATTTTGGTTTATTAAAGGACTAAGGAGGAGCACAAAGAGCATTTGGCAGCAGTATTGCAATTGCTAAGAAAGCATCAACTTTATGCAAAGCTTAGTAAATGCAATTTCTTCCAATCACAAATTCGTTACTTGGGGCATATTGTCTCAAGGGAGGGAGTAGCTGTTGACCCAGAGAAGATTAAGGCTATTATAGAATGGCCAACACCGAAGAATGTGAATGAGGTCAAATCATTCACGGGATTGGCAAGCTACTACAGGAGATTCATCAAGAACTTCTCCAAGATAAGCCACCACCCCATTACATCCTTGCAAAGGAAAGGAAAGAGGTTTGAGTGGAAAGTTGAATGTACAACAAGCTTCAAGCAGTTAAAACAACTGCTCAGTAATGCATTCGTGTTGAGTATTGCAGATCCAGATAAAGATTTCGTAGTATGCACAGATCCCTGCAAGGAAGTACTTGGTGAAGTCTTGATGCAAGAAGGTCAAGTGGTTTGCTATGAGTCACAGAAATTAAATAGGCATGAGGTAAATTATGTGACTAATCATGTAGAGTTAGTTTTCATTATTCATGCATTGAAGATGTGGAGGCATTATCTCATCGGCATAAAATTCACACTCATGACAGATCATGGTGGGCTCAAATATTTATTTGATCAACCTAAGTTGAACGCAAGACAAGCTAGGTGGTTGGCTACACCTAGCGAGTTTGATTGTGAAATTAGGTATATCAAAGGCAAGAAACACAAGGTTGTTGATGCACTCAATAGAAGGATTCGATTGAATCACCTGGCAGTTATAAGCTCTTACGAAGTGTACCTAGTGGAAAGGGTCAAAAATGCAAGACAACATGACGAAAAATATCAACAAGTGAAGGAAAAGTTGCAGCAAGAAGGTGAGGATGAGCAGTATCATCTCAAAAGTGATGGCTTAGTTAAATTCGAGAAGAGGATCTACATACAAAATAACGATGATTGAAGAAGCTTATAATGAGGGAGTTTCATGAAAAACCATATTCTGGCCATCCAATATATCAAACAACTCTCACAGCCATCAAAAGGTTTTATTATTGGTCTAATTTAAAGAGGGAAGTGGCTGATTTTGTTGCTAAATGCATAGCATGCCAACAAGTGAGAGTTGAATGCAAACACCCAACAGGTTTATTACAAGCCATTCCCATTCTGGAATGGAAGTGGGAAGTAATCTATATGGATTTCATTACAATATTACTAAGAACCTCCAGGCAGCATGACGCCATCATGGTGATGACAAGTTGAGCAAGGTGGCTCATTTTGTGGCGGTCAAATCCACCAACTCAAAAAGTGAAGAGCCCAGATTTTTATAAAGGAAATCGTGAGGCTGCATGGGAACCTCCAAGATGATTATATGAGATAGAGATGCCAAGTTCACTTCCAAGTATTGGAAGGAACTATTTGTAGGTTTGGGGACTGAATTAGACTTCAACACAGCCTATCATCCACAAACGGATGGGAAAATAGAGACGACAAATAGACATCTTGAGGATGTATGTGGGGCACCCGCCCAAGAAGTGGGAAGAATATCTTCCTCTTGTATAATTTGCATACAACAATGGGTAGCAGAAATCCATAAAAATGAGCCCATTTGAGACACTGTATGGAAGGAGTTGCAATACTTCTACTAGCTGGAGTGATCAAGCAAACATGGAGCCACAAATGCAAGTCATTAAACAGAATTTTTAGGTGGCACAAGACAGGCAAAAATGCTAGAGGATCAGCATATAGTACACAAAGAGTTCCAAGTTTGGGAACATGTCTATTTGCGAATTAAACCCAAGAAAAGTTCCTTAAAGATTGGGTCATGTGCCAAGCTAGCACCTCGACTTTGTGGACCATTTGAGATCCTCAAAAGGATTGGACCAATGGCCTATAAGTTGACCTTACCTCCATCAGTAAAAGTCCATGATGTTTTCAATGTTTCTTTGCTTAAAGGACATGTACAAGATTCTAATCATGTGATTGATTTGTCTGTGCTACAAGTGGAACCAAAGGTAGAATTCCAGCCAGAGCCACTATCCATCCTAGATTGGAGGAGCAACAAGCTCTGGAATTGAGCAATATAGCAAGTCAAAGTGCAGTGGAGACACTTTGGGCCCAACCAAGCCACTTGGGAAATGGTTGATTTGATGAGGGCAACATATCCTTTTTTGTTTGTTGGTTAAAGCAAAAGTATATGAATTGCAAATGTGCAAAGCTATGTATATAAAGCTCCATAAACAATATGTGTTTTCTTTGACACATGTCTTTTGTATTGCATATGGACACAAAACACCGAGGACGGTGTTCCCTCAAGGGGGAGGGGTTTGTAACAACCTAATTGCTCAGCCCCATGCATGCAATGTAAATACTTTTATAAAAGAAATATGGATTAAGTACAGGGCACAGATTCCAAAGATTGAGGGTAATTGTTGGGATTTAATTGTTATGACAACCAAGGAGGCTAGTAGGTATGCTTTCGAATTGAATTGTAGCATACCATTAAAGAGGAAGTTGGGCAAGAGGACAGGGGCCATGATTCCTTCGAGGAAAAATGCACGCAAAAGAGGACAAAAATAAATGGCATGACAACATTGTTGAGGAGATGATGCCCAAAGCATGCAGCCAAAAGAGGACCATTGGATTGCAGTCAATAGACAAGGGAGTGAGGAGACGTGGCACAACCCTACAGGCCAAGAAGATCTTGCAACACTTGTCAAATAGCAGATAAAGAACCACCACGGACAAATGGGGAGAACACAATTGGAACTGCAAGAAATGGGTAGGAGTGCGAGAGGAAGGAAGAACAGCACTAAACTTGGAAGAGCAGCTTGACAAAGGAGAGAGCGCAGAGGAAAGGCAAAAGGAGCAAGAGACAACTCTCGATTGGCAAGAAATCAGGAAGAGATCATTCCGAGTGGGGAAGAAATTGTGTCTAGAGTCCATATTGGTCAGAGGGTGGAGATGGTGATTCTTAAAAAATCCCCAAGGGATAGTGTGGAGGAATTATTCTTGGAAAACCCCTGGATGGCCTTTGGATGGCTTCTTTGTTGTAAGTTTGAATTGTTGTGGTTTTGGAGTATCCAAGCTGGATGAAGCCACGATGTTGGATTGAAGGGTGGAGATAGTGAGTCTTTGGATTCCCTGTGTATTTTGTTGCTCACAACTCAGTTGGAGGATGGAGGTAGAGAGACCTTTGGAGTCCCTATTCCAACGAGCAATTGGTATACAATCCCTTGAGCAAAAGAATGTAGAAATTTAAACCCCCACTTCGGTTATCAGTTTTCCTTATCACTCCATGCATATAGTTTTAAATCTGAACATGACATAAACACTAAAATTTGGAAATGACAAAAATTTCTGAAAACACAAATTTGGAGATTTCACAACTGCTGGAAAATGCAGAAATAAAACACAGTAAAATATGACAGCCACACAGAAAATAACAGTGATTTTTGGTCAATGTGACCCTAGAAAAACCCCCTACAACTCTTGGGGAAAACAACTTTGAGAGCTCTTCTTTATTTCTAAAAATGTTGTTACAGAGAAACTGAAAAACACAGTAAAAATTCCAACAACCACAAATACAGACTTATCTCGATTTCCATGCTTGAAATCGGCCTTCAAAAATGTGCCAATCAGCAAATAGTCAAAACAAAAATTTTACAGCAATAGATACCGATATTAAATGCTATACAATCTACTCAAAATCTGTGCCCAGAAGTACCATACTACTGTACGAACTGTACGTTATTTACAACAGTCACTTCAGCGTCGAAATTCATGCCAAACTCAGCCTCGGAATGCGTGTTGCCAGTTGATGTTCTTTCCCCTCAAAATCTATGATGTACAATTCTCGAAATTTGTGCCCACTGCTGCTGTACGGAGTCTGCCTTGGTAAATGTGCCCAATAAATGTTGTATGGACTGCTGAAATAGCTCCTTGGGATGTGTGCCAAATATGTTGCTCTCCTTCAACTTCTCACTACTCATAAATTTTTCTCCTTGCTCTCCTTCTCTTTTCTCAATAGCTCATGAAAGATTGAATTGATTTTTTTCTCTTCTCCTCTCCTTTTACCTTAAATGACCTTTTGGGTAACCCTAAAATCTAATGGCTTTCATTTAGATCTAGGGATGAGAATAAATGTGCATTTAATTCTCACTTTCTATTTTTTAACTCACCCACTTAAATAAAGACCCACTTAGCCTTTTATTTCCATAGTCACTTTTTCACTTTCTAATTTTTCATTGACTTTAATAAAGTCACTTTAAAATTAGAATGTAACTTTACCACTTATAAAGTCACTTTAAAATTAGATTTGACTTTACCACTTATAAAGTCACTTTTTAAGAGAAAAGTACAAATAAATTTGGACACTTTTCCCTAGGCCAAAGATCAAAACCCTAGGGAACCACTTGTCCTCTGGTACCCAAATTTTAACAATCCATCTTACCGAGGAAAGTGTTACTCACCACTCCCATCTTGTCTTTGAAGTAGACATGCTTGCCTCGTGTTAAGGCTTTGGTGAAAATGTCAGCGACCTGCTCATCTGTGGAAATATACTCAAGCTTGACAATTCCCTTTTGGACATAGTCTCTAATGAAGTGATACTTGATCCCGATATGTTTTGACCTGTCATGAAAGACTGGATTCCTTGTGAGTTTTATGCAACTCTAATTGTCACAGTATATCACTGAAGGTCTCAATGCCTGACCAAATAGACCAAACAACATCTTGCAAAGCCAAATGGCCTCACAACTATTCAAACTAGTAGCCATATACTCTGCCTCAGCTAAACTCAATGCAACTAACTGTTGTTTCCGACTGAACCACGACACAACTGTCGAACCCAACCCAAAACAACACCCTGAAGTGCTCTTCCTATCAAAAGCACAACCTGCCCAATCTGAATCAGTGTACCTTGCCAGTCTCACTCCATCACCCTGTCTATAATCCAAACCATAATCCACAGTCCCTTGCAAGTAACAAAGAATGTGTTTTTCAACCACCCAGTGCACTCTCCTAGGCTCACACATGAACTGACTCATCGTGTTAACTGCAAAACATATATCTAGTCGAGTGTTGACCAAATACATCAATGAACCAATCAGCTGTCTATATAAAGTAGGATCCACCAACTCGGAACATGAAGCGTGAAGCTTCTTCACGTTAGTGATCATCGGTGTAGACATGGGTTTGCAATCCTCCATGTGAAATCTGCTAAGAATGTCCACAATGTACTTCCCTGGAAGAAATGCCCCTCCTCCTGCCACACCTCCAATCCCAGAAAATAATGCATCAAGCCGATATCCTTCATCTCAAACTCTGAAGCAAGATCTCTCATGCAGCCCTCAATGAGTCTCTCTGCACCTGTAATGACCAAGTCATCCACATACAACACCAGAATGAGAGGCTCCTCACCTACCACAATGAAGTATAGGTTCGGATCACCCTCACTCTATGTGAAACCCAACTGCTGCAAGTATGCATCAATCCTCGAGTACCAAGCTCTCAGATCTTGCTTCAGGCCATAGAGTGCCTTCTTCAATCTGCATACATGGGACTGAAAGCCCTGCTGTTGCTCAATATAAACCTCCTCCTGAATGAAGCCATTGAGAAATACGATCTTCACATCCATCTGGTGGATCTTCCAAGCCATCTCTGCTGCTGTCGATATAATGGAGCGAATAGCTGTATACCGAGCTACGGGAGCGAAGGTCTCCTCATAGTCAACTCCCTCTACCTGTGAGAACCCTCTCGCCACAAACCGAGCCTTGAAATTCTTAATGCTGCCATCTGCAGCATGCTTTATCTTGTAGATCCATTTGGAAGTAACAATTGATTTACCTTCAAGCCTCGGCACTACCTCCCAAACATCGTTCTTCATAATAGAAGAATACTCCTCCTGCATGGCCTCTCTTCTGACCTGCTGGCTGGTTGCCTCCTCATAGCTAGAAGGCTTAGTATCAACGATGCTAGTGACCAATGCCATATTACTATAGAATCGCTCAGGCAGTTTACTCTCTCTAACCTGTCTCTTTGGCCTAGCAACAGATATGGCCTCACCCAAGGTATCTTGAAGCCACTTGGACTTCCTCTTCCCTGAGCATACTTCTCCCACCGGAGTGAAAGAATCCTCATCATCATCAGAAGCTTAAACTCCTGAAGGCCTGCCAACTGACCTCATGCCTAAACCTGTGCCTGTAGGATGCTGAAGTACCGTGCGATCTGTCCATCAGTGGACTACCCTGTGAACTGCTATGCATGTTGCCCGAAGCACCACCCACCTGACTCTGAGAGCCACTGCTCATCGATGGACCTGACATTGTAATTGATGTACATCCTGATCCCTGACCATTAGATCCTTGTGACTGACTCAGCTGCTCCTGAGGGTCTAGTGACTCCAAATACTCTAACTCCCATGACCTCCTGAAAGCTCTCTCCTCCTCGAACTTAGCATCCCGCCTGACAACAACTTTCCTCTTCGCAGGAATATAAATCCGATAAGCTTTCGAGATCTCGCTATAACCCACAAAGATGCCCTTGTCTGCAGTGGGCTCTAGCTTGGTCCTCTTCTCCTTGGGAACATAGGAGTATGTAATGCACCCAAAGATACGAAAGTGACCAACACCGGGCTTCTTCCCAAAAAAAGCCTCCTCCGGAGTCACATTGCCCAAAGCACAATGTGGACTCTTGTTCTGCAAGTAAACAATTGTGTTGCAGGCCTCTGCCCACAAAAATAAAGGTAACCCCTGATCATGAAGCATGGCTTTGGTAGCCCCTACGATGGATCTGTTCTTCCTCTCCGCAACCCCATTCTGCTGGGGGTTGTATGGAACTGTGAACTCCCTCTTGATGTCTGCCTCAGCACAAAAATCAACAAACTCGCCAAGGGTATACTCCCCTCCATTGTCCGACCTTAGGACCTTGATCTTCCTACCTGTTTGGGTCTCCAAAAGAGCTTTGAACTCCTGACACCACTTGAAGACCTCACCCTTGGTCTTCAAGAAATAAATCCAGGTCTTCCTGGAGTGATCATCAATAAATAAAACATAATACTCATAGCCACTCAAGGATACATGAGACATCCGACCACTCACATCGGTATGAATCAAGTCAAGGATCCATGTTGCTCTGTTGTCACTGCTGGGAAAAGGGGATTTGGCAAACTTCCCCATAGCACATCCTCTACATACATCAAGGTGATCAGAACTGAAATCTGGCACACTAGTGGTGATCTCCCGCAATGTCCTCAAGGCCCCATGATACATGTGCCCTATCCTGCAGTGCCAAATCTCACACAACTCTGAACTGCTAGATCTGTTGTCGGTCTTGTCTCGGGTGCTGCTACTCAATGCCATTAGGCGCTGGAATGAGAACTTGTACACCTTAGCATGGCGCACACCAATCACTCTACTTGAAGAAGTTGGAGTTCCCCTAAGGATATATAAGCACTTGTCCTCTCCTGAACAACACCTCATACCCTCTGTCCTCAATTGTTGAGACGGATATCAAGTTCTTCATACCAGGCACATATAGAACATCTGACACTTCCAAGCGAGGTTTGGGTTCCCTATCAAATGCCAATGTCCCGACACCGACTGCTCTAACAATGTTGTCATCTCTAAGTACTACCTCCATCTAAGTATCACTCTCTGAAAGCTCTGAGAAGTACTCCTGGACTCCTGTCATATGATGAGAAGTCCCACTATCAAAATACCAAATGCTAGAAGATGCTCTGCTAGAGTGGAGAGTGCACACTCCCTCTGAACTTATATGGCAAGTGATCCTACACTAGTGGCCTCATAAGCTATGAACCCAAAATCTCGATCAAAGCTCTCTAAGAAGCCCTCTATCTTTGCAAAAGCTGCAATGGTTTTCTCTTTCCCCTTCTTGTTCTTCTTCTCCGAAGACACAATTGCATAGTGTCCCATCTTTTGACAATTCCAACAATTGACTTTGAAATAGTCCTTTTCCTTGTTTTGTTGCTTACCTTTGCCTTTGCCTTTGCCTCCACTGCTGGAAGCTCCCTTCTTTGCTTTGCCCTTCTTTGCCTCTTGCTAACAATGCTACATTGTCATCCTCCTCCACCTGTTTGGTTGCCCCAAGATTTTTCTTTTTGAACTCATTCTGAATGCAATCATCCCACAACCTCTCCCATGAGAAGGTTCTCCTGTGCAACAATGCCATCCACAAAACTCTCCCAAGTCTTGGGAAGACCATTCAAGGCAATCCTCACCAACTCATTAGGTGTTATGGTCTCTCCTACGGCTACCAACTCATCTCTCACTGAAGTGATCTTTGTGAGGTATGATGTAGCACTATCAGTCTTAGCCATTTTAATGGCCTTCAATTTCTCCCTTGGGACCATTTTTATGTTTTCAGCTCTAGTAAAGACTGGTCAAGGTTGTCCACATCTCATGTGCATAAGTCTTTCCTCTCACATGAGGAATCACATGATCTTTAACTCCATCCAGAATCAGTCATTTTGTCTTAGCATTCTTTTTGTTAAACTCTGCCAATTGTACAGGGTCATCGGGTACTGCTACTGGGTGTTGTGTGGTATGTACCATAATGCCCCAGACTTTTGCTTCCTCGAAGATGCTCTAGATTCTCTCCCTCCATTCACTATAGTTGTTATGCCCATCCAACCTGTCTTCCACCCTCAAACCCAAAGACATGCTTGCTGTCTTAACAAACTGAAATTTTCAAATCTGTGGTAAAGGTTCGGTTTTCTGTGTAAAAATCAGCTTGCTATGATTTTCACTTTGATGTCCCAAAGTGCACTTTTCAGCCAACCAATCTCTGATACCATGTAGAAATTTCAACCCCCATTCCGATATCAGTTTTCCTTATCACTCCATGCATATATTTTTAAATTTGAACATGACATAAATACTAAAATCTAGAAATGACAGAAATTTCTGAAAACACAAATTTGGAGATTTCACAACCACTGGAAAATGCAAAAATAAAACACAATAAAATATGACAGCCATACACAGAAAATAACACAGTGATTTTTTGTCAATGTGGTCCTAGAAAAACCCCTTACAACTCTTGGGGAAAACCAGTTTGAGAGCTCTTCTTTAATTTTGAAAATGTTGTTACAGAGAAACTAAAAAACACAGTAAAAATTCCAGCAACCACAAATACAGACTTATCTCGATTTTCGTGCTTGAACTTTGCCTCATAAAATTTGCCAATCAGCAAATAATCAAAACAGAAATTTTACAGCAAGAGATCAGCATTAAATGTTGTACGGTCTCCTCGAAATCTGTGCCCAAAAGTACTAAACTGTTGTACAAACTGTATGTTATTTACAGCAATCACTTCAACCTTGAAATTACAACCCAACTCAACTTCAGAATGTGTGCTGCCAGCTGCTGTTCTTTCCCCTCGAAATTTGTGATGTACAATCCCCGAAATTTGTGCCCACTGCTGTTGCACAAAATCTGCCTTGGTAAATGTGCCCAATAAATGATGTTGTACGGACTGCTGAAATAGCTCCTTGCGATGTGTGCCAAAGATGTTTCTCTCCTTCAACTTTTCACTGCGCAGAAATTTTTCTCCTTGCTCTCTGTCTCTTCTCTCAATAGCAAATGAAAGACTGAATTGATCTTTTTCTCTTCTCCTCTCCTTTTACCCTAAATGACCTTTTGAGTAACCCTAAGATCTAATGGCTGAGATTCATTTAGATCTTAGGGATGAGAATAAATGTGCATTTAATTCTCACTTTCTATTTTTTAACTCACCCACTTAGTCTTTTATTTCCATAGTCACTTTTTCACTTTCTAATTTTTCATTGACTTTAATAAAGTCACTTTAAAATTAGAATGTAACTTTACCACTTATAAAGCCACTTTAAAATTAGATTTGACTTTACCACTTATAAAGTCACTTTAGGAGAAAAGTACAAATAAATTTGAACACTTTTTCCTAGGCCAAAGATCAAAGCCTTAAGGAACCACTTGTCCTTTGGTACCCAAATTTTAACAAAAAACTCTCAGTCTCTGGAATGTTGAGGATGTCCTCCTCCCTTATTCTTATAAACCTGTGATCTCATATGAGAGAACACTTCAAGCTCTCGATGATGCACACCCTGATGATTGGGTCACCACCTCCATTTTACTGAAATCCAAACCAATAGGTCTGTATTATTTGTTAGGTATGGCAAGTTTTATCAAAGTCCAATTGACTTGAAATTATATCCCTGCACTTTATACAAGATTGCAGCTCTGTTATGTGTTCTTTGATATGAACCACACAAGCTCAGGGACCATATTGGTTGCTACCTTCCTACTAGTTGTGTAGGAGAACGTTTATATACATATATGTGAGCATATGGTCACTGAGTGGCTATAATATGTACTAGGTAGCATTATGGCATGTAGTGTGAGTATTGGAGGCTCTTCAAGAGTCACCAAGCATGTAGCAGAGGGTAGTTGACAACCATCGGTGCAGCTATGCCTGAAATTCCATGTCCCCAACAATGGGATGCTTGTAGGTTCGGGATGTTATCCATCACTTGCCTATACATTGGGTTTATCCTTGTAGTTGGACTTAAAAAGAGGAATCCTTGTTTGCTTGAGGAGTGTTGATCTCCTTGTGGTCCTTTTGGCACCATATGCTTTATGGTTGCTCTTATATGCTTGCGGTGTATATCTTGTCTTTGAAAGGAACTTGTAGATCTTTAAGTCGAAAACTGACGAATCCCGATAAGACATTGAAGACCTTAACGTCCACAAATCCTTAAGGGATCGGATTGATAATTCCCTACCCTGAATGGACAAGTCCCTGATAAGTGTTATTTGCTGCAGACACTGTAAACACGGAGAAAGAAATTATGACGTAAGCTCAGGAGGGATAGCACCAGTGGGTGCCTTAGTAAATTTTAATGGTCGCAGTTGAACTCTGGCGCAAGTCCAAATGTTTATAGAACCGTCGCAGCCAAGCCATGTTAGATCTACCTTGTGAATGGTGTATAGTGCAGTAAGGGAGCAATCCCTTATGAGAACCACCATATTCAAGAACAAACATATTACTCATGGAACAAGTTTCGGCCAAAAACTTCTTAGATGAGCTATGGGCGAAATCCTACTATGAATGGCTTTCCAACAAATATAGGCGTAAGGCTCAACCTTATAGCCCTCATATGTTTAAACGTTATCCAAATGGATTAACAAAGCCTCAGCATGGAAGCAATAGATTAGGGGATCTAATTACACATTATCACAATAGGGATGAGTGGAGGGATGATGCCTCTCGAAGGGGTTTAATCTCATAAGCTCAAAGGTGGAGCGCACTTCTAAGGTTATGGGCTAACATGGGGCCAGGGCATGGTGGCCTCCACACAACCTCAGTTGTTATTTCATTGGTGCAAGGCGGGCCTGCGAAATAGGTCAGCCCAGAAGACTTGCCCGAAGCAACTTGCAAAAAAGGTATATTGTAAGGACCGGGCCAACCCACTGCCACGATGGCATGGCACAAGTGGACTCAGGGTGCAGTCGTACCAACCCCTTGCAAGGTGACATGTGGGGTGGAATCATGGAGAAGCAAGGTTAAAGAGGAAACCATGGGCTAGTCGCAAGTGTTGTCACACAAAGAAGTGACCCTGTTGAATTCTGAAGATGTTCTATGCTACATGCAAATATATTTTACACTTCTAGGGCACAATGAAAGTAAGATGTAGATAGAACATACCAATAGATCGATGAAAGACAAGCCAGAAACAAAGATAAAGAATGGTGGTGTTACGGCGATCAACCGGATGCTTCGACCAGCAAAGTCTTCATAAGGTCAGCCACCCACATGTGTCACACAACCCCAAGACGTTTCATCAAGAATACTCCACCAAGACGCTGCACCAAGAAGCCCTAAACACAGAACCAAGAACGTTGCTCCATCACCATCCAAGAGAGAAGAAATTGCCTCCACCAAAATGTGTGTGTGAAATGAACTCCAAGTCTCTCCAATATATAGGCATCTATGGGGGTGTGTGACACATCTCTTGTGCATGTGGGATAAATCATGTCGACCTTGCATACATGGAATAAATTCAAAATACATGTTCTGCTCGTCTGATCAAGATGATCTTTATATCAATCTTGCACCTCTCTGAAAGAGGAATACAATAAAAATATTGGCATCGTCATCTAAGCATCACATCATGGAGTTTGGACCTAGTTGCCCAAAATTAACACTCCCTATCAACTAGGGAGAACTCCATCCACCAGTGCCATCCAAACATCGTGTGTCATCCCGTCGTTACTTGCTTCATTGGCTTCTTTATTTCAAAAGAAAAGGTGAGTCACAAAGACATCACTCCCGGCTAACCTGAAGTCGAGTCAGAGGTCTAAAACCTCTATAGGACTCAAAGGAGTCACCTATCAACCCGAAGTCAGTTGGAAGTCTGAAACCTCACTTGGACTCAAGAGAGTCATATACTAACCTGAAGTTAGTTCCTGAAGTCAGTTAGAGTTCCGAAACCTCACTAGACTTGATCCCAGATCAAGTGGTTGGACACGTGCCATCCTAGACATAGAGAGCACGGCAATATCTGATGCGTCCTTCGGTCTTTGCTACTGGTCTCTAGCTTTTCCCACCTCATTGGCCAAATTAGAGGTACTTCCCATGAGTCTAAAACTCCATGGATAGGATGCATACAGGGCACAGATCAAAGAGAGGTAAACCAACTCAATATCATAACGGTGGGGCAGAAGCACACCAACAAAGTTTGGCAAGCCAAGCCCTGTGGTTGCTTATAGCTCCAAGAAGCTATCCCAAAGCCCCCTTGGAGCTTCCAGAGCTCGTCGTCCAACAAGACCCTCCAAATAGGGTCGTTCCACGATTCCAAGATTCTCACGGAAGGTCAGGAACATCACCTTCCCCAAGGGCTTTGTGAGAATATCCGCAACCTACTCATCAATTCCTATATTATCAAGCCTTACGACGCCTCGTTGTACCATATCCCAAATGAAATGGTACCAGATATCAACATGCTTTGATCGATCGTGGAGCACGAGATTCTTTGACAAGAGAATCCCCCTCTGGTTATCACAAAGGATAACAGTGGCATCTAGCACATGCTCGAACAACTCACTAAAGAGCTTTTGCAACCAAGTGGCTTCACAACAGGCCATACACGCTGCAATGTATTCGGCCTCAGCAGTGCTCAAAGCTACCGACTTCTGCTTCTTGCTCGAAGCAAACCAAAGTGTGAAGCAGCATCCAGATGTGCTCTTGCGATCCACCAAACTGCCTGCCCAATCGGCATCAACATATACATGGAGTCTCAAACTCCCGGTAGTGTATCTCAGCCCATGGTCTATCGTGCCCCAGAGATATCTCAAGAGTTTCTTGGCACCAACCTAGTGAATGTTATGAGGATCAACCATGTGTTGACTCAAAATGTGCAGTGCACAACATGCGTCCAAACGGATGTTCCCTAAGAACATCAAGGCCCCTACGAGTTGACAATACTCTGTAGGATTTGCTAGCACAAGCCCAGCAGCGCTTTTACTCAACTTTTTAAAGTTGAGTTCCATCGATGTCGACACGGACTTACAGTCCACCATACCAAATCTTTCCAGCTGCTTCAGAGTGTAGTTTCCTTGGGGGAAGAAAATCTCGCCAGGTATCTGCCAGACCTTCAGGCCTAGGAATTAATGCATCAGTCCTAGGTCCTTCATCTCGAACTCGAAAGCGAGCTCCCTCTTATATCGATGAATGAGAGGGTCAGCACCTGTCAGGAAGAGATCGTCCACATAGAGAACCAGAATAGAGGCTTTTCTCTATCAACCTTGAAGTAAAGGTTCATATCAATATTACTTCGAGTGAAGCCAAACTTCATCAAGTAGCTCTCTGTTCTCTCATACCAAACCCTGGGGCTTGCTTCAACCCATAGAGGGCTTTCTTCAACTTGCATGCATGAGAGTCTCTATCCTAGACTTCGAACCCCAAAGAGGTTGCTCCTCACACACCTCTTCCTATATCGAACCATGCAGAAAGGCGGTCTTCACATCCATCTGATGAAGACTCCATCCTTGCATAGCAGCAAGGGTAATAATAGATCACAGGTACAATCATAATCAATGCCATCCTAGAGAGAAGTCTCAAGCAACACATCTTGCGGCACAACTGTGATATATGCCTTCATGATTATTTTGAATTTGGGCATCCCAGAAACCAACTCGGAATGGGCTTTGTAATCATGGGCCTAAATCTTACTCACCCACTGTCAAGGCCATTCAAGAATCATAGCCATCTACTGCCATATATCTGTCATACATCTTGACAGGTATCATATCTTGTCATATCATGGATTACAGTGATGCCATAGTATTATTTATCACAGCCATTCAGAATAGAAGATATCAAACTTCATGGTTATATATTTTTCCATGTACCTCTGAAGATATCACAGATCAAGATCATATAGATTCTGCCATATGTCACTGTCCCTATCTTCCTACACATCAAGAACAAATAAAATGACTTACTTGTTGAAGATGCTCTCCACTTACATTCCTTTGGCCTTTGTCCTTGATGTACCAGGCAGATCTCACGGAGGATATGGCTGCTTCAAACTTTGCCTCAGCTGTTTACAAGGTCCTCCGCTGCTCCAGATACAATTGCACAACCAGCTCTTCAATCTTCCTTCTATCAATGACAAAGCTCCACCAAGGTCACTGAACATAGGCCTATATTAGTTTTTCCCTATTCATAGGGTCTTCAACAAATTTTCTGCATACAGTAACTCAGCTGCTACTGAGTCACTGATCTTAGGCTCCACGGATTTTCCTTCTAACAGTGGGTTGCTTCTCCAATACTCACTTAGTAGGAAAGACCTTCAACTTCCTTCCTCTTTTCTCTGCATATATCTCATGTTCCAGCCTTTAATTCCCTTAGTTGTACATGATTAAGCTCGGCGCTCGCTCTAGTTGTTCCGCAGGCCTTATGGCCTCTCTATCCAACAAATACAAGGATTTTTCTTTAAAATCTTTAAAGTTTAAAGAGTTCTCAAACGAGAAATCGAAAAAGGCCTTTGAGAGAGCCCCACCAAAACCATCAAAAGCCAGTAGCTTGCCCCCATTGCCACAGTTCAGAGACTTACAATGTTAACCAGCCACAGCATTTTTGCAAAAACTGCAAGCACTACTGGACAGCGAGAGGGACCATGCGGAACATCCCGTCGGCGCAGGCCGAAGAAAGAGTAAGCATTTCACCGCGATTCATCTTCACAGTGCTTCGAAATCCCTCGATTTGCAAGAGCCCGATGTGAAAATCGATAATTTTGAAGAGCCAGTGAATGAGACGAGAATTTTCAGCTTCAACGATGAATCTACTAGCATTTCTTCAGTGACCAGCATAACAGGGATCGACATGAAGGTTCCGTACCTGGAAGAAATGGACGCTACGATTTTCGACGGCTTCGTCAATTCTTTAACTGTTAATAGAGATTTTGGCTCTGACTTTTCGAATTTAATGGATCCTGGTCTGAGAATAAAAGCGATTAGCACCAAAAATTCTCAATGGATTCTTGAATTCCAGCAAAATGGAAATTCAACTCTTCTTGCAGATTGTTGTGTACTTTATGGTAAACTTGTGATCCCCAATTGCACACAGCAACTTGATGAATAAGGCTTTCTCGAAAAGCTATGTATCTCCACCATATTATATTGCAAGCCATTTCCGCTTATTAATATATATTTTACGTGGAATTTGTCCACTATATTTGAACTCATACAGACATTTCCGATGGACCTTCACATTGTCACGCATAGGCACGGGTGGGCTCAGTGATAAACAATCGCTGCCCTTCTACTCTTCAAACCGATTATATATATTTTACGCAGTCTACTGAATTCAACGATTCCGGCAGTGCTCTCATTGACACAGAAACGCAACTCGACCACATGAATCCAGCAGCCTCGGCAAGATTGGCGTCCAAGAATATCCCATGCTCGTGATCGCGTGGATTTCCCTCGGCAATTTCCCAGGCTCAACCTTTGATTTTTGGTTAGAAAATTCGACTCCACTACATTCTTATTGCCTTCGCTGTAAATGATAGTAACATTGCCACTGTCATTGATCCAGTGTCATAGAAAATTATTTTCGGACCATCGCTAGAATTTGTTCCTGTCTTTGATTTTATCAAAAGTGGTTTTCGATCATGGTTTTCCTCTACTTTTCCGATAATTCAACAGTCAACGACAATTACTTGGCCAGCACAAATTCAAGGAAATCCACCCACCAAAAATTCACTAACTGCACTCGATCCAAAGTATGAAGCTCAAATTATTCCGTCGGAAACTTCAAAACTTAATCCACGCGCGCGGCCAGTGTGAGAATGTGATTACACTTCTGCCTTCGATATTCGATTTTGGACCGCACTCTGCAATCCCCAGAAATTGACCATCCTTCATCCTTCTTGAAACCCTCGACCACATGCCCAGCAAAATCAGCACCCTAAACTGATCTTAAAATAGTCGTTGTCTCCTACAGCACACGGCCTCCACTTCATAAATGCCCACGCTGTCCTAAGGCTCCTTCTAGCTGCGGCTAGGCTCCTTCTAGCTACGGCTAGGCTCCTTCTAGCTGCGACTAGGCCTTCTTCCAATAGCTCAGTCACCTGAAAACAATCCTTATCTCGCTACCCTAGATTCTCAACTAGATGGACTTTGTCTTCTCATAGCTCTGATACCATGTTGAATTCTGAAGAGGTTCTATGCTACATACAAATATACTTTACACTTCTAGGGCACAATGAAAGTAAGATGCAAATAGAACATACCAATAGATCGATGGAAGACAAGCCAAAAACAGAGATAAAGAATGGTGGCGTTACGGCGATCAGCGGGATGCTTCAACCAGCAAATTCTTCATAAGGTCAGCCACCCTCATGTGTCACACAACCCCAAGACGTTTCATCAAGAATATTGCACCAAGACGCCCCACCAAGAAGCCCTAAACGCAGAACCAAGAACGTTGCTCCATCACCATCCAAGAGAAAAGAAATTGCCTCCACCAAAATGTGTGTGTGAAATGAACTCCAAGTCTCTCCAATATATAGGCATCTGTGGGGGTGTGTGACACATCTCTTATGCATGTGGGATAAATCAGGCCGACCTTGCACATGTGGAATAAATTCAAAATACATGTTTTGCTCGTCTGATCAAGATGATCTTTAGATCGATCTTGCACCTCTCCAAAAGAGGAATCCAATAAAAATATTGGCATTGTCATATGAGCATCACATCGTGGAGTTTGGACCTAGTTGCCCAAAATTAACAGACCCACTAGTACACGAAGCCCGAATATTATCCCCTAGAAGTCTGTGGAGGGCACACGACAAGGGGGAGAAGGGTGACATGAGCTCAAGCTACGGTGACATACACGCATGCCCGATAAGTCCCTCATTGGAGATATGTGGACCCACTTTATAGGTCAACCCGACAGACTAACCCCGAAACATTTGCAAGTGCAAAAGGAAGAGGAGTCAAGGTAACGGGCCCCATAGATGGTAAAAATTGCTGACAATTAACAACCCATCACATTGGTCAAAGAAACCATATAATTACATACATATATGCATATCGGTTGCATTTTATTGCATAACACAGGGTGTGCGACCCAAACACATGAACAAATCAGCAACTAATAATTAATTGCCATGTGGCACTAGGGTTAGCCAGGGAGTATGGCCCTCTGGATGCCACGTGGTCAAGATTGAGATGTTGCATCCTCTAATTTGCCGAATTGTAATGGTCACATCTTTTGCTCCGAAGGTCGGATTGAAGCAAAATCTTATATCACTAGAATCGTCTCAACGAGATGATTGCAATGGTGAACTCAAGCTATAAGTGAGTTGAAAAGATCAAAATTTTTAGACCCCATTTCCATAACGACACCTTGGATCTTGGCTCAGCATAGTAACCACCCCCTCTTAATCAAGGTTATGGCGAGGATTAGGATGGGGTTGTTATAGAGATTACTACTACTTTCCTAGGAAAAAAAGAAGACTAAGACTAAAACAAAATCAACGAACAATCTAAAGAGCAAGGAGGGTTTAGGCAATAATGTTCACCATTTTACCACCTTATAGCCCTAGGTAACCTCTTATAATAATGTAAACAACACAATACATTTCAAGGAAAATAACTCCAAACAAGGGTATAAGAACTAGGAATCCCACAAACATATTAAATAACAATTCAAACATTCTATCAAAAATTAATAAGAAAAAGATGGAAAGAAGAATGGACTATAAGACAAATATCAAATTGGTCGAAATCAAGGAGGTTTATTGTTCCTCTTCTCCTCGATATTTATACAGACAAAATAGAGAATTTTTTGAAAATGGGTGCTCTGAGGTGATGTTAGCATATCTTAAACTAATATTCTCTTTAATGGAAATCTCATTCTTATGATCTCAAAATATCAAAGATATGAAAAAATAACCCATCAATTCCACATAATTTTGACTAAAAAATAGACTGAAAGGTAAACATAAAAGAATCATGCTAATCAAATAAATATATACAAAAAAACCAATTAACTTATATGGAGAGTAAACCATAAAAAACATACAAATATCTTGAAATTGTTTTCTTCACCAACTTAAAAATGAGCTGATGTAAATAAAGTATATTATCAAGATGATGGAAGAAAGTTAAGTACTCTAGATTTAGTGAAAAAGTAAAAATATTTTGGAAATATTGGTCATTCTCAAATTGTTGCATAATTGCATAGGAGAGGGAAAGGTAACATCTTCAAAGAAATTTGTTAAATAAGCACATAAGCACTTCACACTAACATGATGAAAATGAAACCTTTTAGAACCTAAAAAGCTCCTCAAAAATGAAAAATGAAGTAATGTGAACAATAAATCAAAACAATCTATAGTCACCATAAGGCGAAGGCCACCTATTTAAACAACACAATAGCAACGTCATTGAATTATCCAAGATCGTGCTTTACAAAGCTAAATTTTAATGGAGCTTCAAAAGAGAACCCAACTCCTACAAGGTATGGAGTAATTTTCAAGTATGAAGAAGGTAAAAGCTCATTATGCTAAATATGAATGGCATACAAAGACATAATAACATAAGATAATTATACTAATGTCTGACGAATGACAACAAAAGTAGGCCAATGGACCTGAAGAATACAACCAGTATGATTACAATGTGGGAGCAAGTGCAACTCTTAGAAACGTTGAAAATAATATAAAGAAATAAACCTTAATAGGTATAACATCAAAACATATGTATAAAACCATGAGAAAGGTATAGTGTTACAAAATATCAAGTGAGTTTGATCAACTCGAGAACTTGTTAAGAGAGAGAGAGAGAGAGATCGAACGATGAGGCCAGATGATGTCAACATCTCCTAAGTCTGATGGTTGAGGGCAAGGAGGGAAAACAAGGCACTAGATCATTTTCAGTGTCCTCTAAAACCATTGGGGGGTCTAGTTGTATGATCAAGGGGGACACTACTGGTATCTGAGTTCGGAAGAAGGAAACCCTAAATGGATCTCTAGTTGCTCCTCTAGGGGAGGGAGATACTCTACTGTAAGATCATCTAGAGTTTATCTCTCTAGCACTCTAAGAATGTGTGACTTGATGAGGGAGGAGAATTTGGAAACACAAAGAAATTTGATAGCTATACTTTTTATGTATGATTATTGTATAAAGATATGAGTCGATAGTTGTGCTTCATTAAGGTATCCTACATAGCTTGTAATATATTTAGTACAACTATTCTTGAATGCATCATTACATTAATGCTAAAATAACCATCTAAGTATACTAATTGATAGTGGACAGATGGCCTTTGAATTCCTCTTAGTCAACTTTAGGTTTGTTCTCACCAACTTCAAATGCAGTGTTATCATCACACCTTGTGTCCCTAAAAGGATTTGTTGATCGTACCATAAGGGGTCAATCAAAGGAGCAGACTATTATGAGATCCATGGGCATTTTCATTGTAGCAAGATACTCACTAAAAACCTAGACACATCTAATATCAAATCAATGAGACAATGCAACTCATATCGAATGTCAGGCATTGTCACAAGGCCATTGCAAGTACACACTATCATCATGCTCATCTTTGTTCTCACCAACTCTAGATGGAGTGTTACCATCACATCTAGCAACAAATGAGCATTGTAGATCTGTGAATTTTGTCATTGCAGTTGAGTCAAAGGAGCAATTCAAATTCGCATCTAGATTATTACAAGTTCCAAGGACATTTTCATTACTTTTATCAAGAATATGAGGGATCCCTCACTTGTTTCTTCTAATATCCAAATTAGAGATGCCTCCCTCTCTTTATATTAGAGGTGGCTTTAGACGAATGACAGATCTTACATTTCCCGCCCACGCCTGATTCTACCCAAGTACATTAACACCTAACCCTACCGAGCATATTACATTGTTTTTTCTTGTTTGTCACCATGGTTGATGGCAGCAAGGGGCACATCAAAACCTCAAACACATCACAATCAAATCAATGAGATTGTGCATCCTCTCTTAACTACCAAACAACAACAGAAGGTCATTGCAAAGTACACACCCTCATCATGCTTGAGTCACTCAACATGTTACCAGCACTCAATCCTGTAACACCAATGCTTTTCCATAGACTAAAATATTAGGAGACTTATATCTAACTGGTCCAAGCTTCCCCCACAATCACCCAACCAAGACCACTCAACATCAAATTGTCCACTAGGGAGCATCCTCCAATATGTAAAGTTCTAAGGCAATTTTCCTTTCTAGGGATTCTTATTTGGCCTAGGGTTTTGCAACAGATTTCCCTTTCTTTTCATTCAACAATTAAACAAATGGCTCATAATACAAGTATAGTCAATATCATTACAACAATAGTCATCAACACAATATTGTAAACCATAAATTAATCCAAAACAAATTTCAAATTCAAATGATGAACAACAATGTTTGTCTATCAATGACCCGACAGGATTACATAATCCGAAACAGGCTTCATTCCAACAACAGTTCAACAACCAATGGAATTCCAAATGTGAACCAAACATTGCGTGCAAATTCAATAATAAAAATGTTGTTATGAATATAATTCATAACAAATAAAATGAATATAAATAATGTAAATAATAAATAATCAAATATTGATTATGTTAAATAGTCATTAAGTTAAGTGAAAAGGCATGTCTAAAAGACATGCCCAGCCATGAAAGGCCACTTGCCTAGGTATATAAGCAAGGCCTCATTGTAACATTCATCATCACTTATACATTGTATTTTTACAGTAAAGAAACAAAACGAGATGAAACTGATATAGATCAAGATGAGGAACCAGATGAAGTTGGTCCTGACGTGGATGAGGATTATAAAGATCAAGATGATTCAGATCAAGATGATGTGGATAAGGACTATCTTAAGAAACAAGAAGATGAACAATATCATAACAATGAGGGAGATGTTGAAGAAGACATTGATGATGGTGAAGAGGAAAATGTGGAAAGAGAAAAGAAGAAGATATTTTTGACAATAAATATGAAAATGACATATTTGAAAAAGAAAAAGTGGATTATGGGAAAGAGGAGGAAGAAAACCAAAATCAAAATGATGAGCGTAATGCACAAAACCTTACAATTAATAATGGAGGAGATAAGCGTGATCATAATGAAGAAGATCCACATAAAGATGACGATGATCTTAAAAATGGGGATGGTCTGGATTATGATAATAGTAAAGATAATTGTAATGATGCTTCTCAACAACAAACAAAAAAACTGCCTTTAGTAAGAAGGTCAAGGTTTTCAATTTCACAAAAAAGACCTCTGCAAGTGCAATTAAAAAGTTTCTCCCTCCAAGGAGTTCATGTCAACCATTAAATTGGACAAAGATTGGTAATTCCGAACTTTCAATACCTCAAGACCTTGATGATCACAAGCACAAAGATGGTTACACCTTCATGGAAAATATAACAAAGGGTTCAACTACACTAAATGATTTGCAACCACAGTTCCCAGATTTTAAGGGAATTTTTAGAGTATGAAAGAAATCCATTTGAGCGTTTAGTGGCAGTTTCTAAGAAGAACATAAAATTTTTAAATTTTGCTTCAAGTTTAAGTGTAAATGGTTTCAAGATAAGTGGGAATGAAAATAGTCTCGGTGAGCTGAAAACTTCTATTAAGTTCGAAAAAGAAGAACCAACATTCTTGGGTGTCAACAATGGATGTGGTAAGAAGAAACCCTGTATAGAGTTGGGAAGGGAGGATTCTATTTCCTCAGGCTACATTCATGAGCAGAAAACAAGGTTGATACAATGGAAATGACTTGAAGTTATCCCTTCAGAAATCTTCACCTCATTATCAGTTATGCAGGTTGTAGGGTCACTAGTGACCAAAAAGTACATTGAAGGCTATCCCAGTGCAAGATACTATGGAGGAAATAAGTTTATTGATATGGTAGAATCCTTATGCCAGAAAAGAGCTCTAGAAGCAATTTGTATGGATCCAAGGAAAATGGGAGTTAATGTACAAACCTTTATTAGGATTTCCTGCAAATTTTCATGTCTATACGACATTGTTGAAGCCACATAATCGAATCATGGCATGTGATCTCTCACATGGTGATCATTTATTTCATGGTTACCAGACAGATACCAAAAATATTCATGTATCTTCGACTCATTCCACGAGGTGGGTTCATTCACCATTTTTCACTCCCTGTCCACAAGGCACTCATTCCACAAGGTGGGTTCATTCACCATTTTTCACTCCCTTCCCATGCCTCGTGCTCCCCGCAACCAATCATCGATCGTTCCAGACTGTGCTACTCCTCAACCGGTCCCCGCTACCTGTGTTTGGGGTGTGTCATCTCTCCGACAGTGCAACACATCTTCTCTATCAGCATGCAGCAGTATACACACACACACACACACACACACACATATATATATCCAAAACTGGATCCTTGTCCTTGTTCGCCCAATCTGTCCGCCAAAGTGAAACGTCCACTTATTGGAACAACCCAACCACTTGGCATCGACGTCTCTGCACTGAGTTCATTCCACTGTTGTCATAGTATTATCACTGCACCCGTAGCCATACTCCACTATCCGTTGACTATCGCCGCCCCTATTGCAAATTTTCATTAACTGACCACCGCCGAAATTTTTCCTCCAGTCTGCGAGATTCGTCAGTGTTAACCATGTCAATGTTGTTCATCCCGGTCACATTATCAAAATTATGAATTATGAAAAGGGGACGCGACGGACTCCCTGAACAAGCCCGAGGGATTCAAAATTTAGTGGTTTAAAAGACATTATCGAAATTATGAAACCTAAGACAAAGGGACGCGACGGTATATAACATATAATATAAAATTAAATAAAACAAACGTTGGTAGTTCGAAACGCGTCGGTCCTAAAATTCTCATGTGATTTCCCGAAAGATTTATAATCTAATATGTTATGGATCACAAAAGCTTGCACTCTCAAATATTATCCCTACACAGAAGGGTTATTGATGATAAGGTTCGTTTGTTCGAACGTATGCGACTCAAGGTTTCTAAGAAATTCGCTGATCTTTCATTTTTAAAGCGTTGCAGAGATTTTGGTGTCATTCCCTCTTTTGCAAGGATTAAGCATCATCTTAATTCCTCCGCAAATCTTCTGATCTTTAAAAGGGCCAGCTTGGCTCTTCTGCGTTCTGAAATTCGTGGTTTGAGAAGAAGTCTTGATTTTCTTTCCAAGAGGCTACTCTCTCTCCACCTTGAATTGTCTTTCGTTGTTGCAGGTTTGCTTTGGTTGAGGATCGATGTTGTTTCAGCATTGAAAGCTGAGCATCTGGAGGAATCGACTAAAAGAAAGCAAGTTAAGAAGTTCAAAAAGTCCCTTCGTAGCTCGGAGCAGGCTAATCTTTCCAGCGGTTCCCGTAGCAGAGTTAGCAGGGAACAAGTCTCTGCTTTACGTGGGCTGATTGACCCCCATCATGAGTCTATTAACTCGGCTGTGATTAATAGAGGTTCTTCTCTTTCTCATTCGTCGTCGATGAACAACGAGTCCCTGGATTCCTTGGTTAGTTCACATGGTGGTCTCTACGATTCTGGTTCTGAGGTTGAGATCTTTCAATCACAGATTGGAGGAGCGGGTTGTTCGAATGACGGTGTTTCTCCTGTAACAGTGGTGCAACCTGTTTATGGAATGGATGAATCTGGCTGCTGTTATTCCTTGCAAAGTTCAGAAACTGTGGTTCTCAACGCAATTTCTGGTAAATCCTTGAACCACACAGCAGATGGTTCCTCCGGGATCGAGAGCTCTCGTAATAACGGTGTCTCTGCGCTTTTCAATGGGATGGGTTGCAGCTTTTCTTCTCAGCGGCATAAATCTTTGGAGAACAACGCAAATTTAGACTCGTTGAGAGCTTTGAGCCCCACTGCAGATGGTTCCTCCGCGATCAAAACCGAATGATCTCAGGATGACAACGTCTCATTGCCGTGGTCCTCTTTTGATAGCACGAACAGGTTTGGTCCTTGTTCATTTATGAGTATTGGTAAAACCTTTAATAATGTTGGTAGGTTTGGTAATAGTGATAGATCAAACCATAACGATTTTGATACCGGCGCAGATATTAGTCCTATTACTAAAGATAGTACCCTTGATAAGAATATTAATAGTTGTATTCCTATTAATAACAATATTAACACCATTAATAATCACAATATAAATAATAAAAGTAATAATAACGATATTCCAATTGATATAGATAGAGATAATAAAAATAATACTAATTCTAATTATATTGATGATATAAACAATAATGATATTTTTAATATTAATATTGATATTAGCAAACATAATAACATTATTAATAACAATAATAATATTAATATTAATACAGTGATTAACAAAGATAATAATATTATTATTAATAAAGTTAACAATACTTGTAAGAATAATAGCATTAGTGATAGTAATAATAATAATAATATTGGTAAGAATAATTATAATAATAATATTAATATTAGTAATAATAATATTAATAACATCTTTAGTAGTAATAACAATAAAAATAATAATTATAGTCATAAATATAATAAAAAAGTTATTAATCTCTCTAGATTCTCTTTTGATTCCTCTGTTCTTTCTTTATTAGGTAAGGGCCTTAATTTCGCTCTTGCTCCTAGAAAAATTCCTCGTGATGATATTATTTGTAGTATAGAATATGGTATTAAAGGTTTATCGGAAAGCTTGCAGGATGTCATTAGGCAGGATTGTGCTGTGGCTCTTAGGAAAGCTAAGCCTCCGAGGAGCAATGTTAGCAATGTTGAATTTATGGCTCTTAAAGCCCTTAATCAAAACCCTGATATTGTTGTCCTCAAGGCTGATAAGGGTGGCGCTTCTGTAATCTTGAATAAGGAAGATTATAAAGCTAAGATGCTTGACCATCTCTGTAATAGTGGGAGTTATAAGAAGCTCTATAAGAACCCGATTAATAAAGTCTCGAAGATTGTGGCCAGTGCTATTAAATCGAGTTGCACTGTGGGTTCCTTTAGCTCAAAGCTTATTGAAAGCAATCTTGTCACCCCTAGGATTTATGGGCTCCCCAAGATTCATAAAGAGGGTGTTCCTATTAGACCCATTGTTAATACTATTGGTGGGCCCACTTATCTCCTAGTTAAGTATTTAGCCTGCAAGCTTAAGCCTCTTGTTGGTCAGACAGATTCTTTCGTGAAAGATTCTGCTTCTTTTGTTCAAGAGTTAAAAAGCTGGGTTTGTGAGCCTAATGACTCTATGGTTAGTTTTGATGTTGTGTCTCTCTACACGAACATTCCTATCATGGAGGCAGTAGAAGTTATCAGGCGTATCACTGATCCTGATACCGCTAATTTGGTGGAAATTTGCCTCACTTCTACCTTTTTTAGTTTTGAAGGAGAGTTTTATGAGCAAACCTGTGGTGTCGCTATGGGTTCCCCGCTCTCGCCAGTAGTGGCCAATCTATTTATGGAAGATTTTGAATCGAGAGCTTTAGCATCTGCTCCCTTAAAACCCAACGTTTGGAAGCGGTTTGTAGATGATACTTTCATCAATTGGTCTCATGGACAGAAAGAATTGAAGGCATTTCATCATCACTTGAATAATCAATCTGATTCCATTAAGTTCACTATGGAATCGGAGAATGAGGGGAGCCTTCCTTTCCTTGATGTTCTCATCTCTAGAAATAATAATGGCTCTTTCTCGCATCGTGTTTTTCGGAAAAAGACGCACACGGAGCAGTATCTTCACTCTGATTCTCATCATTTTCCTGCTCAGAAAATTGGAGTCCTAAACACTTTAGCTACGAGAGCTCTTAGAATTTCTGATGATGATCATTTAGATGAGGAAAAGGCGCATCTCCTTAAGGTCTTCGAAGAAAATGGGTTTAATAGGAGTCAGGGGTTGAAGGCTTTCATGAAGGCGAGCAAAGGTCCTAGGCAGAAATTGTTGATGGATGATGTTATTGGTAAAGTTCATTTACCTTTTATTCAAGGTACTATTGACAAGATCGCTCGGATTTTAAGGAAGCATAAGATCTCGTCTTCTTTTAAACCTTTAAACACCATTCGGAGCTCCCTTAAATCGGTTAAGGACAAGTTGGACCCTAAAAGCATGAAAGGTGTTTATTTGATCCCGTGCTCTTGTGGGACTCCCTACATTGGTGAAACTGGTCGATCGATTAATAAGAGGATCCAAGAGCATTCTGCAGATATTAGACTTGGTAGAACCAAGTCCTCAACGCTAGCGGAACATACGGAGAAGACGAAGCATCATATTTGTTTGGAAGACGCTAGAGTCCTTGCTAGGGTGGATCATTTCCATCACCGAAAATTTAGGGAGGCGTTAGAGATTGAGAAGAGGCCTTGTACGTTGAATAGGGATGATGGATGGAAGGTTAGCAGGTGCTGGATTCCATCTCTTCACTCCTTGTAAAGGTCCTTTTATTTTTATTTTTATCCTATTATTGTTAGTATATGATTTGATATTTATAATTTATTATTCTTGTTCTAGTTTTGATTTTATTTATTAATGTTTTTCTTTATTAATTTTTGGTTATTTTCTTAATTTTTATATTTTTAAAATATTTTATTTATATATATATATATAAATTTTTATTATTATTTATTTATTTATTTATTATTATTATTATTATTTTTATTTATTTATTTATTTATTTTATTTTTTTTTAACTCAAAAATTTTATTTCTAATTTTATGTATTTATTAGGATTTTATTTATTAATTTATTTTTGGTAATTTATTTATTTGTTTACTTATCTTTATTTATTTATTTATTTTATTTTATATATAATTTAATTCAATTCAATTTAATTATTTATTTATTTATTTGTTTATCTTTAATCCTAATTTTATGTATTTGTCAGTATTTTATTTATTAGTTTACTTATTGGTAGATTATTTTATTTATTTATTTTTATTTATATTTATATTTATTATTTTATTTTATTTTATATTTAATTTAATTCATTTAATTTAATTAATTATTTATTTATTTATTTTTATCCTAATTGAACGTTATTGTTTTATAGATTAATTTCGTTTATGAGGACTTTGACTTTTATTGGATTTGTGCTTTTATTTTATTTTTATCTATTTATTTATTTATATTTTGGGGTCATTTTAGTTTTTGGTTTTGGTTTTATATTATTTTTAGTTTTGACTAGTATTTTTAGGGGTGGGTTTGTTATGTTTTCTGTTTTTATTTCTATTTTTATTTTTGACCGGTTAATTTTGATTTTAACCGTTCTTGGGTTTTGACCGTTGCTTCTCTCCTCATGGTATAAATAGGTGTGTCTGATCAGCCATTCTTCATTATCCTGATGATGAACTACAGTTGGTAGTTTGAAACGTGTCGGTCCTAAAATTCTCATGTGATTTCCCGAAAGATTTATAATCTAATATGTTATGGATCACAGAAGCTTGCACTCTCAAACGTTAATATTATTGAAGTTATTTTATAAATTTATTATAAAGCAATTTTATTATAAAGTTGTTTTAGATTTTTTTATAAAATTACTTTTATACAAAAATAAAAATAAAAAATTTAAAAATATATATATATTATTATTTAATTTAAAAAAAAATAATAATAATAATAATAATATAAAAAAAAAAACAAAAACCAAATAAAATAAAATAATAATAAAATAAATAAATAAATCCCAAATCATATTACCTAAAAATTATACAAGCTAAAAGATACCTGTGACGTTGAGTTACGTGTTGAAATGACCTAGCAACCGGAAGGAAAGTGTCAGCAATGAAGCTTCGAGGACAAAGCTTTTCAAAGAAGAAGGAAATGTTATGAATATAATTCATAACAAATAAAATGAATATAAATAATGTAAATAATAAATAATCAAATATTGATTATGTTAAATAGTCATTAAGTTAAGTGAAAGGGCATGTCTAAAAGACATGCCCAGTCATGAAAGGCCACTTGCCTAGGTATAGAAGCAAGGCCTCATTGTAACGTTCAGCATCACTTATACATTGTATACATAATAAATTATTATTACAAAATACCGCTTGTGTATTTTTACATTTAAGTCAACAAGATAACTATTTTGTTGCTTCAAATGCCCTAATCAGTGGTCCAAACTCCGAGCCTTTTTGCAGAGCGACAATTAATCCTACCCCGCCAACTTAAATGCTTGAATGACCTCAAGTCTACTCACGCCTCTATCTCAGATCTACTACAGTCTACACCTAGCACCTATACAAGATCTTCGCTTGGTTTTATGGGTTCGGCTCTATGGAACGATGATCAAAAACCCACCTCGCTCCTGCCTCAAGAAACTCGGGCGTTCACTTCTAGTCCTACGATTTGTTACCAACAAGTGCTCATATTTGAATATATTTCAAAAATGCGACTGTTCCGAACATGCAATTTGCTACAGGATGAATTCGTAGGGTTCTTCAAAGCTCAACTATGTCCATAATCCAACTATGACTTGACTCCCAACAAATCCAAGTAGTCCATGGAGTCTGAAGACTTCTTTGAAGAACAATTTTGCTACTTGTTTGGTCGAATAATGAGTTGAAATTGCAAAGAAATGTGCAAATTTTGTTAACTTGTCCACCACAATATAGATATTGTCTTTGCCTTGCACTTTGGGTAGTCCTGTGATGAAGTCCATCAAGTTGGCTCTACCATTTTTGCTATGGAATTGGTAGAGGTTGGAGAAGGCCTGCAAGGATATGTGTGCTCGACCTTATTTTGATGGCATGTCATCCATTCCTTGATGTATTTCATCACATCTCCCTTGAGACCTTTACATGAAAATCATTCTTGAATCTGTCAATAGGTTTTAAAGAACCCTTGATGTTTATTTGATGTGTCATGTGTAACCTTCAAAATCTTCTCTTTGACTGTAGATTCAGGAACCAAGTATATCTTGTCTTTACATAAATAATATCATCAACTATTTTATACCTATCATCTTGAATGGGTCTATCGATCACTGCAAAGGAAAACTGGCTTTTGGTGTATTCTGCTAAGAGATGAGCCTTTCCAATATTTTGTAAGTTGCATGAGGGAACATGTTGTCGATTTCCTGGAAAGTGCCTCAGCCACGATATTCTTCTTTCCCTTCACATACTCAATATCAAAATCGTAAGCATGGACCTTACTTACCCACTTCTGTTGTCGTCAGTTGAGATCCTTTTGCTCCAAGAAATGACATAGGTTGTTGTGGTCTATCCTTACTATGAACCTGTTTCCCACCAAATATTGTCCTAACTTTGTCAAAGCGTTCACAATAGCCAGTATCTCCTTATCATATATGCAGTAAAGTCTCTATGCATCCTAGAGCTTCCGACTTTCGAATGTAATGGGGTGGCCCTTTTGCATTAAGACAGCCCCTATTCCTTCTATTGATGTATCACATTCTAATACAAAGGGTTGACTAAAGTTGAGGAGGGCCAAGACTAGACATGAGCTCGTCACTTCTTTGAGCTTGTTGAATGTCTTTTCTAATTCTTCCGTCCACCTAAATGCTCCTTTCTTTGTCAAGTTTGTTAATGGTACACTTAATTGAGAGAATCCTTTGACAAATCACCAGAGTAGCTGCAAATCTCAAAAAATCCTCGTAACTCAGTGAAATTCATAAGTATGGGCCAATCCAATATTGCCTAAATCTTCCCTTGATGAACTTGTACTCCTTTTGCACTAATTATATGTCCCAAATAAAGAATTTGTGTCATTCCAAACTCGCATTTTGATGCCTTGGCATAAAGTGATGGTTCTTGATTATGGTCAAAATTTCATCCAGATGCACCAAGTGATCATCACGTGTCTTGATGTATATGAGAAGGTTGTCAAAGAACACTTGTAAAATCCTCCTCAACTACTTGTTGAAAATGTTGTTCATGCAAGATTGGAAAGTAGCAGGAGCGTTGGTTAGCCCAAAAGGAATGAACAAAAACTAAAAGTATCCACAGTGGCACTAAAACATTGTTTTTGGCACATCTTGTTCTTACACCCGAATTTGATGATAACCTAAGCCTAGGTCAATCTTCGAAAAAATAAAGTACTCCATGTAACTTAACCAGTAACTCATCAATCCTCGAGATAGGATACATGTTCTTGATCATCTTTATGTTGAGTGCTCAGTAATCAATACACATTCTCTAAATGCCATCCTTCTTCTTAACCAAAACCATTGATGAGGCGAACAGACTGGATGTGGGTCTTATGTGGCCCATCGCTAATAATTCCTTAATGGTTGTTTCTACTCGTCCTTGAATTTCTTTGGGTGTCCGTATGGCGTGGTGATTACTGACTTGGATCCTTCCAATTCAATGTTCAAATCCTCTTTTTGGTGGAAATCCAGCGGGAATATCACCAAATGCTTCACCATGCTTGTCTACTACTTGTTGAATGTTTGCTTTGTACTGTGGTTCAGTACTGCTAGGAGTCTTTTGACTTGCAATCTTACCTTCTGCTACATAAGCTACATCTCAATGCCTAAATATGGCCTCCATTCTTCTGGTTGAAATGACCTGTGGACTTCCATTTGCCATGCCTCTCATGACTACTTTACTGGCATTAGGGTTTAAATTCCATCTCCATAGCTTGGTAGTCCATAGTGTGCTTTCCTAACGAATATAACCATTGAAGCCCCAATACTATATTTATGTTTACAAGGTCTATTACATAGAAATCACTAGTGAAAGTATAATTACCAGGTGTAACGCTCAAACCTGGACTAGTGTACAATCAAAGTTGTACCCATCCGCAACTATCACATCAAGGCCCTCGAACTCTTCTATGGGAAGTCCTCATTTTTGCCACTAATATTGCATCAATAAATTTTGCCACAAACTAGCCTCTAGACCGATTTTTCTACCGAGTCGGTCCGACCACTGGGTTGGCTCGGTCGGCTTTATCGAAACTGAGTCAGTCCAGTTGGTTTTTAAAAACACTAGTTCTAAGGCAATTTTCCTTTCTAGGGCTTCTTATTTGGTCTGGGCTTTTCCTCATACAACTAGTGTTTGGCAACAAATTTCCCTTTCTTTTCATTCAACAATTAAACAAATGGATCACAGTACAAGTATAGTCAATATTGTTCCAACAATACACAGTTCTTGTAATACAATAGTCATCAACACAATACTGTAAACCATAAACTAATCCAAAATAGATTTCAAATTCAAATAATGATATGTAATGTTTATCTTTCAATAACCCAACAATATTACGTAATCCGAAACAAGCTTAATTTCAATTACAGTTCAACAACCAGTGGAATTCCAAATGTGAACAAAACAGTACGTGCAAATTCAATAATAAAATGCCCTAATCAATGGTTTGAGCCTTTCTACAAACTGACAATTAATTAAACCCCACTTACTTACTTAGATGCTCAAATTGGCCTTAGGTCTGCTCGCACCTTTATCTCATATCTGCTACAGTTTACAATTAGCACTTTTACAAGATCTTCACTTGGTTTTAGGGGTTCATCTCTATGGAACGATACTCAAAAACCCTCCTCGCTCCTACCTCAGGAACTTGGACGTTCACTTCTGGTCCCATGATTTGTTACCAAAGAATGCTCATATTAGAATACGTTCCATAAATGTGACTATTCCGAACATGCAATTTTCTACAGGAAGAGTTCATAAGGTTCTTCAAAGCTCGACTTTGTGCATAATCCAACTATGACTTGACTGCAAACAGATCCACGAGTAGACTAACAAGAATTCGACCCGAACATAAACAAGAAATACATTGCCCAATATTACAATTCAGAAATCCACACATCTTAAAAACTGTGGCTTGCTACACAGAGATCCTAGTCTTTAAATTTCAAAGAGACGCTCGACCTACTTCAAGACTGCTTACATAACTTAAGAAAGTCTTTGGTGCTCCTATATGAAGAGAAACTTGTGTCAGAGCCAAATAGACAGATAAAAGAAGCAAAATATTTATCATATAGGGTGGAATCTTGCATTACCGAAATTGATTGGAAAGAAGGGGTCTTAAAACCCTCAGACCTCCAACTCAAGAAATCAGATGATTTGATCCACGATTGATGATGCCTCATTTGGTCTCAAGTTTCAACCCTCTTCTATTTATAGACTTTCCAAGGGCTTCAACAATGTGAGGGGGTGTGCATGCAAACCCTAACTTAGCCCAGTTGACCCAATTAATCTTCAATTTGAAAAAGGCATTACACAATATTTCCTAGACAATATCTTTGTGCTAAACATTGAGTCTAGAGTTTTCTCCCCTTTTACTTTGATATCTTCACCCTATCAAATTCTTGTGGTAACACATTCTTTTTATTTTCCATCATCTTCTTCTCCTTCGGTAATACGATGGAGTAAGCCACTTTTACATTGTACTAATGGATAAATCCATCTGCTTCTACCTTTACTATTGTTATTTTGTAGTTTCTTTTTAGCTTTTAGGAGTCACTTTTGCACTTTTATCACTGCCACATTTGAGTCCCTAGACCTGCCTTTTGGTTATTTCTAGACAACAATAAGAGTATATTATCTTGTCTTATCTTTGGACTCTTCCAATGATATCATTAATGAAAGAAGAATCTTCATCATGGAAACCCATGAAACCCAAAAGAAATCACTATTAAATAACACAAGCTATTTGCCGATGTTGATCCACCTTAACCCTGGATCTATTAAGCACTAGGAGGGATCAAAAAGAAACTGATGCCTAAATTTCTTGATTCTAAAAAGATTGAGGTTATTATGGTAACTATTTTTCCTATTAGTGTTATGTTCAATTACACATCTCATCCAAACTGAGCCATAGACCACTAGATAAAGGCGCTTTGAAGAGCAATATGTTCTTGTGAAACATTTAGCAGTAAGAGAAAACATCTGTTGTGGTTTTATCCCGTCGATGTCATCTCAACTATCATTTATAAATTTTTTGACTTCTGATAAACAAAGAAAAGTAAAAGCATTAATAACTGCCCCACATGCAATGACTGGTGAGTCAAATATATATCAAAAGACATGCAGTAAATAGCATCACAAGGAACCACTTGACACTGGCAATTAATTAACTTGGATTAACTTTGACAGATACATGTGGAGTTTATTGATCTACTTTTAAAAAGTATCGTTTTACTTCAAGATATTTTGCAGGTGTTAATTAAGCAAACATAAGTTCTTAATTCAAAATCAAATTTTAAAATACAGAGAAGAAACTAAATATCAAACAACTTCAAAGTCTTACCTGAGGATCCCCCGCGTACTATAGCACCACCAAACTCAGCCTCACCAGAAACATTTCGACTGCAGGCCTGAACTGGGGGCAAAGCAGAAGAAACAATCGAAACAGGCACAGAAATTAATTGGACAGACATCTAAAAAGAACACGATCAAATAATAGAAAGGGAAAATGCATTGTATTGGTCACTGCATAAGTACCCAATAAATGTACAAAATGTTTTCACACTGAAAAACACTTTGAAGCCATATATGATTATGACATCATTCTGTTTTAAGTTTTCTTATTTAATCATTGCAGAAGAACAATCTAGTAGTTCCAAGCTGGAGTGAAGAACACTAGAGCAAATTCAAAAAATAGACAATAATATCCAGAAACCCAAATGATACCACATTGGTGCTCTTTCAAATTTCAATAAATAACTTCCATGGAAATTAACAATAGACCAATAGGAGAGGCAAGAACACTAGAGCAAATTCAGCAATTAAGTGCAGAATGCATTGTGGATCCTGATCCTAGGGTCAAGCCAGTGGTGAAAAATCTCTAAAGATATCAGTGTAACTGAAATCTCATATATTCCACCAACAGTTCAAAAAGAACACAGTTTTATATGCACAACAGGGGGGTGGCAGTTACGCTCTCAACCTCACTCTTCCTTATCTAATGAAAGTAGTGTAGCAACATCAAAACGCAAAAAGAAAGAAAAAACCTAGGAATATAAATCCATCATGTCATTTATTTGGTCATTCATTTTCACTCGTAGTCTCCAATCCATGGCAATCCACAAAGAGCACTTCTGTCATTTATCTTCTATGTGTTATAACATCATGCTTTATGAACTAAATTATTCAGACAACTGTTCATGGTGTACTTTTGCATCACCATGCTTTTGAAGATTTCATTTCCTAATCGCCATCTAATACCCCAACAAAATTGCCTAGATGCTTGTCTTATTATTTTTTACATCCAAGAGGAAGCAATGTATTTTATTTGAAAAGAGAGTTCTAATTTTATCACTACCTTCTCTATGATAGATAATAATCAAGCAGACTAGAACTCCCAACTAAACAGGATGTAACTAAACAGGATATGCATTCAGAATTAAACAGATTATTTTCCTATTTAAGCTACAGGAAGATATCCAACCCATGATTCACCAGTGTTGCAAAGATTGGACTTGGAAATAACCAGGAAGAGTCGAGAAATTGGTGTCAGGGAAAAATTGGGAAAAAAACAGACTGATTCCATTAAAAACCAACAAGCAAAACTTCAGGTTTTATAAGAGATTTTGCACTACATGAGAATTTTCATGCTGCAGGCAATTTTCGCATGACACGTGCAGTTTTCTATTTTTTTCTTAAATAGTCACAACTTTTTTATTCCAATTTCTTCTTTGGGAACTACCTCAGGGAATAAAAAAATCAATAAATCAGCCATTTTGCAAAGATAATTTTGCCATTGTTTTTAACCCCCCAATAAATGACTTGTGCCCATAATTTACACCAACCTGGATGATCAAAGTTTGTAAAATACAAAAATGAGTCATTTTCTCATCACAAAAAACTTCCTCTAAATCAACATTAACAAACTAGATCATCTTACCTCAATATTGTAAATGCCAATTTTCCCATCAAAAGAAGATGTTGATAAAATTCCAGGTATCTTTGGTGACCACTGAACATCAAAATTCCAATTTGCCCCAGCCGGTAATTCACACACTATCTGCAAGTCAAATTAAGATGCATTTGCAAATAAGATATTTCCAGCTTTTACTTTCATGTCATAAACATAAAGTATAAGAACAACAGTAAAGAGATATTCCACGAAACCAAACTAACCACTTTTGACCATTTAAACTTGCAAACTATTTACCAAGAGCAAGTAGATATGCCATACCTCCCCAGATCCAGTGTCCCAGCAAAGAGTGCGGTTATCTTTTGCGCAAGTTAGCAAGAACAAACTGTCGCTTGGGCACCATGACATAGCTATGACTCCTGAAAAACAAAACAAAGCAAGACCCATAAATCTTCAAAAACATTTACTATGAAAGTACAAGGAAATGGGAAGGAATAAAAGGCCATATTAAACCAAGAAGCATTCACACCATTCACTTCTGACATTCAAGAGAGATAAGATAAGAAGAGGTTATACTATTGATACCACAGGTGACCAAAAATTGTCAATAGGACTATAGAGTACAGCAAGCCACAATAGCAGTATGTGCCAAAATGGATAGAGAGATATTGATGAAATGAAAAGTAAAAACAGTGAGTGAGAGGGGATAAACCAAGATATATAAACAAATGATATTAAAAGAGCAAATAATTAAAAAAATATGAGAACGCCAACAACCCAGCCAAGGGAATTGCAGAGGAAGAGAAATTTATGTTATACGATACCAGGTGCAAGGAACCACAATGCAAGGCATTGTGTGTAAACAACTAAGTTAGAGGGAAAAGGTAATATGTAATGAAGAAACAATTTAGATTATTATCACCACATAAAAAAAACATGAGCAGCTACACCAGTGTACAAATCAAATACACTGGACAAAGCAGAATGCAGTGAAAAAGAAGCTTAGTGATCTGCATCTGGCAGCATAAAATCTATCCATCAGAGGCAACAATTTGATGGGCTATACTGCTCACCTCTGCTATGCCCTACAAATTCCTTGTATGGAGAAATTGTGTTTCGCAAGTCCCACGCCTGAGAAGAAATGAAAAATAAAGTTATGTATTACAAATTTAATTTCAATTGGACCATCCAGAAAAATAATGCAAACTAATCAACAAAAGCTGTCTGTACCCGTAAAGTGGGTGAATTGTCATCATCTGAGGCTACAATAAGCTGTGTTGAAGCATCAGGGTTCCATTGCAAAACAGAGCATCGTCTTCGAGTTGCATCTGGAAAGCTGTTATCAGAAACAGGATGTGAGTGTCGATTCTTCAGAATTAAGAATTGAAGCTCCCAAAATATCCACCAAACCATGTATGCACATTAACAGCAGGCCAAAGGTTTTACTTAACATTACACCTGATTAACAAGTGCATTACCTAATGATAGGTTTCTGGCGTCTTAAATCCCAAACCACTGCACCACATAATGCACACCAAGTTCAAAAGTTTTATTAACATCATATTGTAGGATACATTGGCTTTCTATTTAACTGATGCCTCATTGGGCAATCAACAAACAAATAAAGTAGCAAATTTCAAGACAGATTATGTCAAATACCAACATCCTTACCTGTTGTCCCACTATATGAAGTGGAAGCCAGTATATGCTGAACCTTCCGATTCCAAGATAAAAAAGAAACTTCCCCTTGAGCACCTGATCCCACACCCTGCAGAAAAATGTTTACTATTAATCTCCTGAAATTACACATATACCAGTAAGCCTTCCATAGCTGCTCAATTGGTGACAATCATCCGAATCTTATAATGGTACCAGCCCACACCTTCAATGGTGGAAAATGGGTTGGTGCTGAAGGATTTGCAAGATCCCAGATACAAAGCTCCCCATCCTCAGCTCCAGAGGCCAACAAATTTGTAGAATTTGTATTGAACTCCAGGCCACGAACCTGTAAACAAAAATTTGAGAAAATTATTGTACCAGTCACAAATAAAATTAATAATAAAATTACATCCCCAACAAGGAATGAGTGAAGAAATAAAAAAACCCACAGGTCCTGTGTGTTTTTGAAGCCGTGCAATAAGTGCATCTCCATTGTCTTCCGAACTGCAAGAAAAACACTTTTATCAATCTAGAGCAAAAGATGAACTATCCAAGTTTAAAGAGAACATCAAAAATAAAACAGAATTAAATCATCAATAAAATTTCAACATTATAAACACAACATTTAAACAGTACATATAGAAATTTTCATCCACAAAGACATCACAAACAATGGAATTAAACGCAGGAAATTTCAGACAACTAGCAAAAGAAAAGCAGAAATTGGTAAAAGGACCTCATAGATCATCAAAATTTGGAACTAAAAGATCTTTGAGTTTCAAAAACTAATCATTTTTTGTCATATTTCAGTAGAATGCACCTAATTAATCAGAAGAGAGTTAATTAAAGGCATTATAATAATTAATGTTTGGTGTCAAACTTTGCACAGCTTTCAGAGTTACAACTCACACTTGCTCTTCGTAACTTTTTGTTCAATTTTTGTAATAACCATGCCCAACACTGCCTTACAGCATTTCATCTTTCTCCAGGACCTGCTACCCTAAACAAACTAATGCCCAACTTCCCCGTACATATTGCAATGTGACCGTGCAGCATTTCATCTTTCTCCAAGACCTTACCCTAAACAAACTAATGCCCAATTTCCCTGTACAAAATGCAATGTGACCACACAGCATTTCATCTTTCTCCAAGACCTACTACCCTAAACAAAATAATGCCCAATTTCCCTGTACATATTGCAATGTGACATTCATACCAGGCCTATATCGAATGGTTCTAGAGGATTCTACTTGAGAACGCTAGTAGACCGATCCTTCTTATTATCCATTGGACAAAGTTGCTTCACATCGGTATATACCATGAACATCGAAGAAGAATGATAGGGCTGCAGGACCAGGGTTAACACTGCAGACTCTGTAACTTTAGTACATTTAACGTGTTCAAATTCTGATATCACTCAGAGGATACGTTCCCATGACAAATGCCGTTCTTGGTTCAACATATTTTTTTACACAAGCATTTCTAAGGGCTTTTTCACTTCGATATATGCTATATTCAAGGTGCAACTTATTTTGCTCCCATTTTTATTTGCTCCTAAAGGTTGGCCTCTTTTTGTAGAGTCTTTTGGGACCATCCTCGATGACGGAAATGCACAGCTACCGTTTTATTACAGCAAACAGATCAGCAAGTTTTTGAATGAAAACCAGATAGCCAACACGGTTGTGGACTTATAGAAACATAGCTTAGCTCTAAGATAAGGTAGTTTACTTTCAACAAACTGATACAATTGGATAGGGACTGCAGCAGTATTTTTATCCTAGAACGAAATCCTTAACATGGATATGGTATTTTCTTTTCTAGTAAGCTTGCAACTAAGCAGAGAGCACAAGGGCAGCAATTGCAAGGAAGGGCACCCACAAAGGATACAGGAACATTTGAGCAATGTTCGAATCAGAGTAAGGATGCTACCACACCAAACCTGGGACTTCGACCTTTTGGAGCCGTATAGTACTTCATAAGCCACCTTTCTCATGTAATTGTAGTCACTTAGGAATTAAGAATCGATACGCTACACTCCAATTCAAAGTAGAGCATGAGATCAATCCTTTAGAATGAGAGTTTGATATATAATTTACAGTCAAGGAGAGAAGGAAACAACAATGGACACTGCAGTTTGTGTGAGCCTTCCAATATTTTAGCATTTTTAATAGTCAGATCAATAACAAGGAACTCTGAATTATCATAGCATAGTGAATCCATAGTTTGCTAAATTAGTCCAGTGCATCAGGATGCACTGTGTAGAGTAATTAACTTTGCTGGATTGTTGAACGCTCGAATCCTTTGAGAGGCACACTTAGCAGAGTAATTAATTTGATCATATTGGCGAAATCACAAATCCCATGAAAGGCATACTGAGCCTACATACTACTTGGTTGCAAGTAAAGGAAATTTGTTTAAAGTACATAATATAAAGTGCTCCGCATCAAGAACGGAAACACAATATACGGGATATAAAGACAAATGTCAGTTTGCAAAAGCAAATTCTACTAAATTATGGGTTTTACATGGCCAGGAAAGCAGATCGGATTTAGCAAAGAGATTGTAAAACCTAGTAAGACAGTAAAACCCAAACAAAATCCGGAAAGAACAAAAGCATGCATACTTGATAAGAGTAGCTGGATTCCAGATATTGATGGTTCCATCAGCTAGTCCACCGGCAATTATGCCGAACGAGCCACCAGCGCTCCCCCACGAAAGCCGATTCAATCGTTCGCTGCTTGGGCATTCTCCGACGACGGGGAGCTCCGGATCGTCGGACTGGAAATCCAACTTGAAGATCTCTAAGTTGGCTAAGGAACTGAATGACAAGTCGATGGCTCCGGCCATCGTACCCGCTGCCAACAGGGGCGCGTCGGGGGCGAACGCCACCGACGCGGATCGAGACGTGGATTTTATGGCAGCCATTTTTACACGATCTCACCTTCTTCTGCCCTAATTCCCGTCAATCGCCACTGGATCTGACTGGAGATAGCAGTTTGACTCTGAATAGCCACGAAATGTTTCAGGAAATTCAAGGCATGGATTTGGAGGAGGTTTATTCTTCAGAACAGAGCAGATCTGCGAGGGTTTGTCTGATGATTCAAGGGATAAATGATGGATTCGAAGGATATAAAATGAAAAATGACATATATTTATTTCCAAGCATCTTCTACTTGCCTTTCAGGCTTTTGCCAAAACGACGGATCGGGGTCTGACTTGGAAAAAATTATAAATTAGAGAAGCAATTAAGGAAGTTTATTCCAAAAGTCTAATACTGTCTAACACTTTGTTTTAAATTATGAGGTTTTTATTAATTGTTATTGGTGTTAAAGAAGACAATTAAATTGATTTCATTCGGTCTTTACATTGTTTTTTCTTTCAAGTGGGTTTTTAGAAAGTAGGATCCTTGTGGCTAGTATGTTAAAGGATCGTGGGACTTTTGCTTAAAAATTATGTTAGTGATATTAATATTGTTTTGTAAATTTTTATGGGTTTGTTATTTTATTTTAGTTTTTAATAACAAAAATTAGGTAAAAAGGTGTTTAATTAAAAATATTTTTTAGTTTTTAGTTTTTTTTTTTTAAATTTAGTTTAGTAAAGAAGAGATGTTGTAATGCCCTGTCATGTTATGTTATCTAAATATTTTGATTCCGACAAATTATTTGTGATTTTCGTAGGGGATTCTTCTCTAATGTAGCATATTTAAAGACATAAAATTCCAATTAATTCTCTTTTTTTCTAAAGAGGTAGCATTTTTTTGAAGAGATTTGGTACATAATCATTCCTTCTAATAGAGTAAAGATTCATTTAGGTTATGGCCATATTTTTATTGGAAAATGGGTTTGAAAAACATTTACACGAAAGATAGATAAACCAAGAGATTATGTTTTGCAATAAAATTGTGTCATTTAGGTTTTGGCCATACTTGAGGAAAGATAGTTTCATGTAGGTTTTGGCCATACTTTTACTATAAAAAGGGTTTGAAAAAATATTTAGAGGAAAGATAGTTTATAGACTAGGTTGGAAACCCACATTTTTAACAATTTTCATAGCATTTTGTCTAGAACTTTAATGCCTCATCATAAAACTACTCTATATTATTTGAATTTACTTAGTATTTGTAGTTTTATTGTAGCTTGTTGAAGATCTCCAACTGAAAATGGAATTTACGTGAGAAGAGATTAGGTTCATAAATAGTTAATTCTAATAAATTAAAGAGTTTTTTTAGGCTATGGCCATACTTTTATTGGAAGAAGGGTTTTAAAAAATATTTATAGGAAGGATATATAAACTAAGCTATCATGTTTTGCAGTAAAATTGTTTAATAACAGTGAGATTCATTTAGGTTATGGCCATATTTTTATTGGAAAAAGGGTTTGAAAATTAATTTACATGTAGGATAAATAAATTGAGAAATCCTATTTTGCAGGAAAATTTGTTTAATAAGAGTAATTTTTTAATGTGTGTGAGTGAAATTTGTCCAAATATACATCTTTTGTATATGTGGATTGCTTTAATTGAATAATCAAAAGGAGGCACTATTATAGCACATTAAATTTGGACTTTAATTGAATAATTAAAGGGGTGCTACTACAAACAATCCTCAAGTAATATTTCTAGGCCACTCATTGTTTTGACAAATTAGAAAACCCAAAAGTAATAGTTTGTGCCTATTCATTGATAAATTTATATGATAAAATTGTAGTCATAATGTCCCTAAAATTTTGACAAAAATATAAAAATGCTTGATGGTGCTAAGCCTTTAAGTCATTGATATCTTGTATTTTTCTTAGCTCTATAGATCTATTAACTATAGTTTATATTTGTAACAGACCCGAGTTAAAAGTTCATGTAATAAAAGTTAATAAAGGCAAAATGATACCACGGTTACCAGACACTTATTCAAAGTTGAATGTTGGGCAAAGATATCCTAGTGGGCATCATTGGATGTGTTTATGGCTAAGGGGAAAATGGCATTAAAAAGGCAAAAAGATATTTTTCCACATCTATTTATGAAAATAAAGGAAATTAGGAGAAAAGGAAGGTGAAAGGTCACACGTTGCATGTGAGGAGGAAATTGAAGGAAAATAATGGGAAATTGAAGAAATTAGAGGCCTCGTCAATAAAACAACCTCAAAGCATCAGTTGGCAAGATTTTGGTTGGTTTAGTCTTTTGTAAGTTCATTTTCAAGATTATACTCAAAGAGGAGAAGAGCATCAAGATGGGAAAGAAAGCAAGCAAGCAAAGGAGGGACAAGCAAAGCAAAGGAAAGGCAAGATCAAGCAGCTTCAGTAGGAATACTTGCAAGTAACATATTGCATGTATGATTTACTAGCTAGTTTTGGCATGCATGGTATGTGCATGTTGGTATTTGTGTTGTCTTACTGTCGGTGGCATGGTTTTGTCAGGTTTGACAATGGTTTTCAGCGTTGCCTTGCCTTTTTCTGGCTAGCCATGGTGTGATGGGATTGTTCTCCGTTGTGAGCTTTGGAACTGTCGAATGGTTTCAGAATCCGACGCGGAGGTGGTCTAAGGATCATTCCCAAAGTCCTGGGAATCCCTTGACCGGTTTTAGCGGGATACACAGTAAAGCCTGAGGGTGGTGTCTCGGTAAGGTCCTAGTGATCCGGTGTGGATTGCGGTAAAGCTTAGAGACAAGAAGACAACAAATTCTTCAAGGATAGTGATGAGATTCAAAGGCATTCCAAGCTCGGTTTGGTTTTGTAATCTCGAACACCAGTTTTGGTGTGATCACGGTATGGTGAGGATGGAGGTGGTTTAAACTCTGGAATCCCTTGATTGTTTTGGATTGGTTTATCCATGAGATTCCACATTCATGCTTGGAATATGGCACAGGGGTGACTCGTTGAAGAGAGATTTGGCTCAGCCATGTCTGATATGTGGAAGTCCCAAACCTGGTTGGCTCTTGCCTATGTTTAATGAAAGCTAATTTCTATTGCTTTTGTACTTGTTAATGTGTGGCTTTAACGGTTGTTATCTACATTGTTATATGTTGGTTATAAGCATGGTTATTTGAATGGTTATATTCATGGTTCATTTCATGTTTTTACTCCTAACTGAGAGAATAAAGGATGCAAGACCTAATTGATGTTAAAACAGCTAATGAGAGAGGTTAGTGATCCTTCTTGTTAAGTATTTTTTGGCTTGAGGGGTTCTAGACCCAGGTTCGGAGTAGTTGTGCTACCAACAAAGCCCTTTATTACCGGCCATCTCGGTAACGATCTATTGCACATACCGCAATCTCACCCGAGGAAATATTAGGGGATGCTAGAACTAGGTTTCTGCATCCAGAGGGACTATGGAGTGTGGCTTTAAGGCTTATCTCTACTTGGGGCTTAATCCTAACTTCGATGAATCATTAACTTGCTATGACAGTCATTGTTCAATTACTCAATTAATCACCCTACACATTGCGCCTTTCTACTCTAACATGTTGTATTCAACATATAAAACAATCTTCAAGCCTTTGTGATGTGATTACTGAGTAAAGATACAGAAAATCCCTAATCCAGTGCAGCTAATTCATAAAAACAGATAACTTAAATATACATCAGAAATACATAGATCTTCTTTCAAATCATCCTTTTATTATATGAAATCCTTCAGATACAATACTTATCACCCTACGCACACAGCTGTAGGGCCTGCGCACACAACTGCAGGCTTCCTAAAACCTCTGCGCACACAGCTGCAGAGCCTTCCTTAGACCCAAAACACAGAAAGATAGAAATAATTCAGACTTAGTTCATGCTCATTTCATTACACAACATATCATATCATGACTTTACTTCCTAATACATCTCCTTATATAACATCCTTTCTTACAATACCATGGTCCGCAAACCATGGGAAGAGGTCAAAATACTAAAAAACAATCCAATCCCTTTACAAAAAGAGGGGCTTCGACCAGCCCCAAATCCCCTAAGACTCCTAAAATGTCGCGTGAAGCCTTTAAACTCGTCGTGATTGTCTTCTTTCCACTGGATCACGCACTCCATTTCCTCAAAAAATGGAGTGTTTGAGATTCAACAAGAAGATCCTAGTGAAAATTAAGCACCTACACTAGGATGGAGCCTCAGGCCATTTTTAGGTGGAAGTCTATTTATAGAATGGGTGAGCAAATTCTATTTATAAATGATGTCTATTTATAGACGGTGAAAAAATTCTATTTATAGATGATGTTGTATTTTTAGATGTATGTGCGAGTTCTATTTATAGATCGCATGTTTATTTATAGATGGTGAGCAAATTCTATTTATATATGATGTTCCATTTTTAGATGTATGTGTGAGTTCTATTTATAGATCACATGTATATTTATAGATGCATGTCGACTATTATTATCCCTTCGTAATAGTTGGACAATAAATATTAATCTATTCTCGTGGAGCACTTGGAATCAGTTAAATGAAGTGGCAAACCAGTTAGCCAAAGGAATTTCAAGTTCAAAGGTTGGTTGGTGGGACATGCAAGTGAACTTAGTTGTAACTGAGTGATTCGAAGTTGTAACAGAGTTGGATGTGTAGTTATGTGAGTTGTAAAGTAGTTTAACTCAGTTAAGTGAGTTAAACTCAGTTTTGCTAGTTATAACTGAAGAGACACTAGTGAGAGATCAGTGAATTAAATATTAAATTAATTCACATGTAGTGATCTCACATGCAATTGAAGATTTACATATTGTTAACTACATGCATGTCAGATCCAGTGGAGACCCAGTTGAGATGTAGGTGAAAGGGACAGTTGACTATCAGTTGTACTATATTGGGTTGCACCCTTGCAAGCCAGACACACATTGGATATGCTCATTAGGATTGCATAGTCAAGGAGGGCATGATTGCATTGAATTGGTCTTTGTAATCATCTTGGATTGCGTAGTAGAGGCAGGTTGTCGTGAGGTAAAAATTTGGCTAAGGCATTCGCAAATTTCCGCAAGATAGTGTAAGACGATTGTATATTGTACTGAGAGCTCTTGGATTAGAGTTTTGTATGAGATTGTTTCATGATCCATGATATATACATAATATATGATAGTGAGTTTTTTAGCTTTATGCTTTCCCGGTAAAAATATATGTGTTATGTGTGATTGATCTTTCTTGTTGATATTGCAATTGGCGATCGTGTTTTAAATTTCCATAAGAATTTATGTAGAAACAATTATGTATTTAATAGTGCCATATAATTGTTAGATCAAGGGAATCCAGGCAATACATAATTGTATTAAAAATTTCTACATCTTTTACTCAAAACTGAACCAATTTGGGCCCTGCCCAACATGCCCCCGACACTCACACGTGACTTGTCCCAAGTCACTCAGCTAATGTGCTCTGAGTCTTTGCTTTAATGCTGTCGTAAGCATCCTTTATTAGCTGAATCATTTCGGCATACTGCTTTTCGGTCTAGCATACTTAGTCAACAACTTATCTGTGGCGAGCCCACTGTTTTTTGAAGAATATATTTTTGCGTATGCCATAGCTTTTTCAGTTGGCTATCCACTGTCTATGATAGCTGAATGGCCTCATCTTCCCAAGGCTATGTTATTGTTGAGATGATCTGTTCCTTTCTTCGTAGCTCATCGATCTGAATTTCCAGAAACTTTCCTTCGTGAAGACGGGCGAATCATTGCATAGGTGCTAAAGTTTGTGTCGTCACCTTAATCTCATCAAATTGTTTATGCTTTCTCGAATCTCTACTTCAATTTGTTGCACATATAGATCCTCCTACAACGAGGTCCAGATTTACATGGTGTCTTCAAATAACTTGCCACATTCCTTGACTGTGGCTAAGATACTCTCCAAGGCAATGTTCATGTCTACTTCGTGTTGCTCGTGTACTTCTGCTGGTGTAGTCGGCTGCAGCTTCAGCTGTAACTCATGAATATGCATTTGAAAATCGAACTTAATCCTATCCATCTCAGTCTTAGACTCTTTAACCGCAGTGACGCGCTTCTCAATCTTTTCCTCTGGTGTCGCCTCAACTTGGATGTGGAGTTCAGGCAGCTCGCTGCAAGCTTTAGTAATTATCTCCTTTAGTTGTTATATGTGTGTTGTTGCCTCATCACGGTCATGTATTGCCTTCTACATGCCATCGAACATGTGCTTGTTGTCCTTCTTTACTTCCTTTATGACCATAAAGACACGTTGCTCGCACACCTTCAATTCCTCCGTAAACCCCTTATGGAAATCATGCAACACCTGGATGGGATGCGCAACGAGATTTACTCTAATGTTTCTCCAGTGTTGCACACACTCATAATCTTCTATGTTCTCAAAATGAAATTCCCCTCTGGGTACCTGCAGAGCACAAAACTCATTTGTTAGCGCCATCTGTTGTAGTGGTTGCACTGTCTGCTTCTCTGGGGTCGTGCTTGCTTGAGCCACGCTCGCTTGTGTCACGCTCGCTTGAGTCATGCTTAGTTGGACTACGCTTGCTTGTACTTTCAACTCATTGATGCCCTGTTGCACTTTTGTCAATACAACCTTGTATTGATCTTCAATGTTGCTCCACAAGTCCTTAGTGATCAGGTGATCATGCCCAAGAGGAAAAAAAATGCTCAAAATTGGAATTGCTCAGAATTGGTTACAAATTGAATGACTGGATAGGCCTCGTCACTGCAATTCTGGCGCTATGAATGGGACCCAAATCCGATGTCGTATGAGGAAGATATTGAAGATTTAAAACGCCCAATAACCTTCAAAACAGGACCTTTGAACTCAGAAATTTTGTCATCTTCAGAAAAAATTTATGGCAAAAAATTGCATTTTTATATGTTTTTATGGTGGCCTATCAGAGGCTACCATGTGGCCTACCCAGAGGCTGCCACGTGGCCCCAGGCCAAAGGTTCAAGTCTATTTAAAAATTTGTGTTGGTGGGCAGACCCGACCCAAGCTGAACGCATTCGAGTCAGTCGGACACGACCGGACCCGAACATTCATGGGTCACCCTGAACGTAATAGAGTTCAAACATTGTGTAGGTGTGAAGTATTCGGGTCAGTCGGACGGAGGACAACCCGACCCAAACGCGAATGGGTCATGGAAATTGGGCGAGTCGAGTCATTTGTTAGAACCGGTGGAAAACTAGGGATAAGTCCTCAGGGCTAAGGTTTTTAAACCCCGCGACCACGTGCTCGGAACCGTGGCTTAAGCCCATTTCACCGGCGGAAAGTCTGGGTTAAGCACTCGGGTGCTAGCGCCTAGCCACATGACCTGCAAGCGGTGACCAAGGGCTTGGATTTGGTCTTATCCGCCAACTACACTAACCGCCCGAATTTTCAACATGTGAACACGAGTTAAACTTACAGTTAAACTAAATGTTTCTGCCTTATTTAGCGCACGGTTCCGATATTTTCGGAGATTCCGCCTTTCTGATGGAGCTAACTGGAGTTTGCCAAATTTAGTGGAGGATTTTTAGTGCCACTGGGCAAAAACACTGTTTGGATCATAACTTTCACCATATTCGACCTAATTAGACAAAATTTTAGTCAATTTTGGGTATTATGAGCATTCTCGAGCCATTGGAATAGGTTGCAGAGCCAACAAAGGTGTTTTTCAGCCATTTTTGCTTTAGGGAAGCTTAGAGGGCCATCAGGGCCATGAGGGAAATGGAGATGCAATTGGCTACACTTCATTGTTTGAGGTGAAATAAAAGCCATACTTAGCTTATTTTTGTCTTCTAAATTCATTTTCACAGCTGTTTTAGCCTGTCTAGGCTTCTTTCTCACTGTAAAACCAATTTTAGCATCATAATATATCAAGGACATGCCCATTGGGAGCCTTGGACCCAACAGATGTAGCCCAGGAGGGGTGAACTACCTCATTAGGTTGTTGTGTTGTTATGGTGAAGTTATTCTATTGTGTATTTCAGATTCAAGATGTTAAACAGTAATTTTAATTAACATTCCCTCACACAAACTCAAAAACAGTTACCAAAAACACTTTGATTAACTTGAAAGACATTACAAACACTTTGCACACTTAATTAAATGGAAATGAATACTTTGAACAACAGATAAAAATAGTTTCATTTTCAGATCAGATGGTATCGGAGCTAAGGATTTGAGCCTTAGGAGCTAGAGTTTTACTCGACATTTGTTTTGTGCAAAGATATAGTTGATTGTTTGCAAGTTTTGATGCTTACTAGGCTTAAAATCAAGAGAGGTGAAGGACATTTGGTTAGTGTACAAAGTAATCCACAACCAAGAAGGGTCAGAGAGCCACCTCCAAGAGCCATAGAAGCAGCTTCAAGCATGTCTTCAAGAGAGGGAGAAGCTCCTGAAGATATGGATCCCAAAGAATATGAACGGGTGTTCCGAAAGGCTTTCTTCGATATGATGGAGATGGTGAGGATACTCTACCAAGAAAGGAATGATAGGCTTGTTGGAGAAGGATCTAAAAACCAGAAAGGAGAGGGTTCTTCAGGAGGAAAGAAAAGTGATGACAAGTCAAAGAAAGGACATGGAGGAAATGGCGATCCACCATCCCCATCTTCATCCTCTTCCTCTACATCGTCATCCTCAACTTCAGTGAATCAATCTCATAAGTCTAAAACCACAGGTAAAAGTCCATTTTTAAAGCTTGATGTCAAATTTGAGTTTCCTATGTTTAACGGTGAAGTCAATGCAGAGAAACTTGACAATTGGATCAGACAATTGGAAGTTTACTTGAGGATACAGAACCTTCATGATGACGACACCAATATACAGTTAGCCTCTTTGAGAATGGATGGAGCAGCATTAGTATGGTGGGAAGCCAAGACCAAGGATGAAATTAAAAAACATGGTAAGATCACTTTATCATGGGCTGAATTTATTACTGCAATTAAAAAGAATTTTTATCCATTAGCTCATTTACAGAAGGCTATCATGAACTGGCAAAACTTCAGACAGCTTAAGGGACAAAATGTACAAGACTACACCCAAGAGTTTAGGAGAAGAGCACTCTTATTAGGGGTAGACTTACAAATTCAAGATAATTTGCTGAAATATATAGGTGGTTTGCACAACTACCTTATGTTAGTCATCCATAATTTTCACTATCTAAAGATGACTAAGTATCAGTTCTAGATTTCTAGAAACAAAGTTCATGAACATTGTGAGTTCTAGAAATCTCACAACCTTCATTATCCTTAGGATAATTTTTTCACTATTTCATCATTCCGTCATGCCAAGCTTAGCTCACACATCCCAGAAGACCCATCATGGCCTCATGCCACTCATTATCACTATGTTTCACCACCTTCGGCCTCAACCCTCTATTTTTGTTTTGCCTAAAACTCCTCCATTGTCTATATAGGGTTTTTAAGGGCATTTTTCTTGGTTTCATGACCTCCATGATTAAATCGTCAAAAAGGCTTATATATTGATGCTATTACACCTCATCCTATCCTTAAAATACCTCCATAAATACTTCCCATCACTCCTATCCCTCAGAATCATCATTTTTCCACAAAACCTAGTTTATTTTCACAAATTGACACTTTTTAAGGCTAGGCCTGTGTTTTGACCTTTTGGACCCCTTCCCCTCACTCAATTCCTGAAATTACACTTTCCCCTACTCCCTAACATCTATCCCTATCCCCCAAAATTTCCCCAATAATTTAGACAACCCTTAACCCCTTCATTCCCCTCCCTCTGCAAGGCAATCCTAAATCCTCACACCAAACCCTAATTTCCTCTTCCAACTAAGCTAGGGTTTGACATGAAAGGGAGGCACAAGAGAAAATGATTCATTTGATAGATAATGTAAGCAATAATAATTCTATACCAGCTCATAAAAATCATGCCTCCATCATTTTCCAAGAATTCATTCCAAGAGAAAATCCATGTGTCACACTTAGGGATACTTTTGCTTCAAATTGTGTTTTGGACCAAACAGAGATGAATTTGGCAGAAGTGAGAGAGGTTTTTGTCCATAATAGGGCCAAGAAGAAAAGCCTCCTTCATTTTTTACACAAGTATCATGGTTTGAGATAAATGTCAAAAATACATATGTCACGAGAGAAATTCTGCACTTTTGGAGTGACCTTGGGAAAATCCGTTTTTCTCACAGCTGGAGTGTCCAAATGACTTACTTAATAAGTCAAATGACAACTAGACTTCAAGATATTTCCAACGAGCTATCATGAGCTCAATTTTGAATTGAGGAAGTCATCCAAAGGTGGTCTACACCAACGCTCTGCATTTCTGCACCAGCATTCAGCACTTTTTGACCAATGTTGGGAGAATCAGTTTTTGGACAGGTAAATGAACTTCAATCAAGAAAAAAATTGTATATTTGGAAATTATAATCAACCATATTTCAAATGATCTATCATGAGCTCAATTTTGAGTTGTGGAAGGCCTCCAAAAGTTGTCTGCACTAGCACTCTGCATTTATGCACCAGCACTCAACACTTTTTGACCAGTCATGGTAAAATAAACTTTTGATAAGGCAAATAAACTTCAATCAAGAAAAAAATTGTATATTTGGAGATTGTACAAGTAAATATTTCCAACGAGCTATCACGGAGCTCATTCCGACACCGGGAAGGCCTCCAAATGCCCTATGAAAAATGGCGCTGCGCACAGGAGAAGTTTTTATGTTTTTGAAATTTTGAGGCCCTAGGAGCGCAGCACCCTAGGCCCTACGCTCTTTTTTGGGGAATCCTCAGCTGATAAATTTAAAATTTTTGGGTTTTTCATGTCACCAACATTCTACCCACAAAATTTCAGGTCAATTGGAGCATTTTTACCCCCTCAAAAGGTCAAAAAACACCTAAAATTTGACCTTTCTGCCTCCTTTTCTGAACAGGTGTTGCGCCCCTAGCAGCCTTGGCTTTTTCCATCTTTTGAGAAAATTTTAGAGGTCATATTGAGAAAAAAAAATGTAGGTTTGAAAATTATACTCTTCAGGCTTTCCAACGAGCCATCACGGAGCCAAATCCGACATCGGGAAGTGGTCCAAAACTTGGCTGCAAAACAACCTATTTTCTACAAAAGTGGCGCTGCGCTCCTAGAGTGTCTTTTGAAAAAAAGTCAACAAAACACACAAATTTATGGAAAGATGATTTTTTAATATTTTATTGGGAAAATCACTCCTGATTTGATTTGGGAGTTATGTTTTGGTGTTTTTCATTTATTACCTTATCTCTTATGTGTCTTGGGCCTTGCATGGTCATTAAGCACATTTATGACATTTATGGCTAAATTAGGGTTTCTGGAAGCCTCTTAGGGTTTCCACCTCCTCATTTTCTCCATAAATAGAGCATGAGGGTCTTATGTATTTTATGGTATTTTGATGAATTATGCTGAAGCAAATACATAGTCTCTTGGAGTTTTTGATAACAATTTGATGTCTTGGAGCTTATGGATGATCTGATTTGTTTGTTGATGGAGGAGGACTGTTTGCAGGATCCATAAGCCTGGTTGATGGTGATGTGTTTCTCTTTTTTTCATTTTTTCTAGTTTTCATTATGTTTCCATCTTGCTATGTTGCAGTAGGACAAAGAATTTAGACTAAGACTTGTTTGCTAATGGCACCTTAGATCTATTTGTTTCCTTCATTGCCTTAATGTTTTCTTCTGCTAGGATATATTAGAGAAGTCATCTTTTTGCTCTCTAAGGATTTCTTATGCTTGACTATTTCTTGAATGGTTTAGATCAGTTGGTTTCAACATGATTCATGGCTAGCCCTGCATATTTGTTGCCACTAAATACTCTGTTCTTGGAATCATTTCTTTGAAGCATCTTTGCATAGGTTTATCAAAGAAGTATGTTTCAATCATGCTCTTTGCCTTTATCTAGCTAAAATTGTTTCAAGGAACCTTCACAGCTGTAACTTTAGATGTTCAGAGTTTTCTCCTCTTCTATGGTTATAGTTATTTTTGCATCTTAAATGTTTTCTGCTCTTGATAATGAAATCTATGAAAGTTAAATAAGTTTCTTGCCTTTCTATAATTTCATTTTAATGTTTGTCTTGGATAATCATCTGTGTTCAGTTTGAAATCAAATGGATTAGGTTTCACTTATGCCTTTGATTCTCTTTCCATGCTTATGATTTTCTAACTCCCTTAGTCTAAAAAGTTATTAAGGATTCAGTTCAGCCCTTCACTAGCTTTTATTCTCAAGCTTAATGTTCATCTTATCATCCACCACAACCTCAAAGATCCACCAACCAAGTTAAAATTTCCCTGCAAATGCTCTTGAAACCATTGATGAACTCATCATGACCTTGTTAGACTCCATTGCCCAATGACTTAACAATCTTCCATGTTTTCTATCTAAATCCATCTGAGCATCATACCCAACCAAAAAAAATCAAAATACCCTGCACTTAACATCTAGCCTAAAATCAACCCAAATCAGCAAACAAGTTCACATCTTTGCACCTAAAAGAGAGATCCCTCTCTGAATCCAGGAAGGCTAGGTCATTGGATTCTAAAGCTTGGTTTGATGTTACCCCTGTCCATTTGTGTCTCAACCAATTTAGCAAATTACGGGGAAGCTAACATAAATGGTGATCATGTGGGACTCTGAGTGATAAAAAAACTTAGACTTCCCTAAACCTTTCAAAAAACCCTTAAGAGTACTATCTTTTGGATTTATCCCACCGCTCACACCAACATATGGCGATCACGGTGGGACCTTCTAAGTTAGTGACAAACTAAGTATTCCTTAGATCTCAGAAAGCTCACAAACATCCTTAGATTGGTATTTAGTTGTTGATGGTGGACAACAAGAACATCCTTAAAACATTAAACATCATCCACCTGGCAAGTCCACTGGTCTTCAGTAGCCCTGTTGACCCCACTAGTTCTCATAAACTCCCATGGGAATGCATTAAGCAATCCAAATCATGTTGATGGTGGACAACATAATTGAAACCTTCCACCTGGCGACTCCACAAATCTCAATAGACCTAAAGACTCCACTGGTAGAGAACTCTAAGACTGGTTGAAAAGATTCAGTGACCCTTTCTGATTTACAAACATGGATCCAAGGATGCAAAGGAGATATGCTCCAATGAATAGAGATCACATCCCTGGGTTCCCACACAATTTGCCTCAGATAGAGTGGGACAAAAACCTCCCTAGGTTTCAAGATGAAAAGTCTGATGACCCTTTGTTACACCTCATCAAGTTTCATATCCATGTATGGGGGTTAAAATCTGAATGGCATGAGGACTGCCTTAGGAAGATTTTCATGCTAACATTAGAAGGGAAGGCAAGGGAATGGTACGAGAGTCTAAGACCTGGTAGCTTGTTTTCCTTAAAAGATATACACAAGGCATTTTATGAACATTATAAACAAAATTCCCCATCTTTATCATTGGCTGAAAATTGTTGTGATCAATTTTAGGATATCATACAGTACCTTTTAGATAGTGATGAAGATTTGAAAAATTTGCATCCTGAAGACCTCTTAACATCCATTCATGAATTTCATTCTCAAGATAGATATCATGACAACCTAGAGGAGTTAGTTGAGGAAGAACCCAATCAAGCAATAGAAGAAAACCCACAGGATCTCTCTGAAGGCACATAAGATGATTCATCATCTCTTCTAGGTGAGGCTCAAGAAAACATTCAGCCTCAAAATCAGCCTTCACAAGAGAAATGGAACTGTTGTGCTTCTATCCAAAAAAATAGAAAAATGCCTCCTCTTTTGACTGAAGATGAAATCAATCAGATTAAAAACATGCAGCCAACCTCTAAGCCTTCATATGAACAAAACATTCATGTTCTTTCTCCTACCAATCCCATCTACCATAAATTAGAAAGTGAACTTGTAGATCAACTCAAAGAAGAACAAAATGATAATCCAATATGTTTGATTGGTGATGTTACTTATGTTGATAATTTTCCAAAGTTTGATCAGTCTAATGATGATGTCCTCCAAACGGAAACTAACTTTGCAGAGAAATCAATAGTTGGTTTGTGGGAAGAAGATCAGTATCATCAGTTTGAAAAAAGTACTCAGCCAATACAAGTCACCTATGACACTTATGAGGAAATCCTTGAAAGTTTAGAAGCAAGTGAGGAGTCTCTAACTCTTTGCTCTACTTCACTTCAGTCCTTCAGAAATAATTTTCATATGATTGGAAATCAACAGTCTTTCAATTTTGATGATGAGGTTGGGAAAGATAATGAGTTTCTTGAACCAGTTGTTAATGAAAAGCCTTTTCCTGAAAGGGATGAGGAAATCATTTGGGACACAGAATCCTCCTTAGATTCAAAATTGCAGCCACCAAGTCCCATTGAATTTCAAATTGCAGATGAAGACTTGGAAAATTATAATCACATAAGAGTTGTTAAACTGCCTTCACAAGAAGACTTACTACCAAGGAGTGCTCCTACTCATCAACATGATGGCCTCCTCACAGAATTTAGCCCATTCATTAAGAATAAATCAGATTTGCTAGAGTACAACATTGCAATCTATGATGAGTCTACCAGTTCAGATGATCATGAGGAAGAGGATGAGTTTATTTCCCAAAGGAGTCCTAAGCTCAGCCAAGTGAAGGAAGAAGCAGTCCTGGATCAAGCTTATCTCCCAAATCCTCTAAGCCAGGTATTGTTTCTGTTGGGGTTCCCATGTTTTGGCCAGATTAGAAAGACCAAAAGATGAGACAACATCAGAACCACTTTCAGACCTCAGGATCTAGCCCTCCTAGGTCTAGAGAGGGATCTCTCTATAAATACAAAGAATGATATATCTTTGAAGCTCAAAATGAGATGTTAGGCTAGGTATGAAGCACAAAGGGGGGTTTAAAATGATTTGGTTGGCGAGTTTCTGGGTTGGTCATGAGATCTTAGACTGGGAAAGTAATAGGAGAAAGGAAACAAAACAACTGGATGTTTCAACAAAGAAGACAGGTCAAGAAAGTGCCATCCATTGGGCTATGGAGTAATGAAAGGGAATTACTTGCAACAACTAGTCAAAGCTTTCAGAGGGCAAGTTATCTAATACTAAAGGATCTTTTAGATTAGATGGTGGGATGGAACATTAAGGATTGAAAGTGAAAGAAGGAAAGCAACCTAACTTCTGTCTATAGATTAGGTCAGAGGTTATTTAACTCCAGGCCTGCTTGGACATACTCATAGGCAACTCTCAAAGGAGGGACAAAGGGGGAGCTTATAGATCGGACCAGAGGTATTTTAACTCCAGGTCAGCTTTAGCATGCTCCAAGGGAAAACAGAGATAAGTTTAACAAGAGATCTTAGAAAGGGCAGCTGGTCGCACAAGGATCCTAGTGGACAGGGCTAACTCTAATCCCCAGTGTTCCCAAATCTTCCAGCTTAAACCCAACAAGAACATCTAATAACATATTCATTTAATTCATACATCAGCTAGCAGGCAATAACATCCACTACACTGGTTAAATTGACTGAAATCAACCCTTAGATAACACATTTAGCAAAAAACATTGAAGGCAAGGAGAGCAGAGACATAGGGTACCTAACAAGGGTAAATCCTATGCCATATTTCTGATGCAAGCCCAGAAGAACAATGAACAGCATGAAAATGTAATAAACAGTGTTAGAAAAACATCACCAATAGTAATAGACCAGGATCCTGTGAAATGTGCTTTGATTAATTGATGCAAAACCAGTCACATACACTGAGCTCAATGGCTGTTACAATCCAAGCTTCTCCTCCCAGCCTACTACATACAAACTAATCTATTATTCCCTCCTAAGACTGTTCTAACAATCAAAACTGAATCCCTGTAACTACAACGGAAGCATCCGAACAACAACCATTACAACATGTTCATGGGGATTTTATATGAGAAGAGAAATAACAGGAGTAGACGATATTCATTAAATGGATCTCATTAAGACGGAGTGGAGGAAGAGTCTGTGCCCACTCTGATTAATGGCTCTGCACTGTACTCTGTAGTCTGCTTCAGGAGTCCTTTTCAGGTCGAGATTGACCTTGGATATTTCTTTGGAGTCCTTCTGGCTGTTTGGAACTCTGTGCTAGCCTTATGGGATAAATGACATGGATGGGAAAACTGCAGGTCTCTCCATACCTCCATAACTGCTGTCCAGACAGTCTTAAAGAGCTTATGTCCGTAAAATACGTTTAAAGGCTCGAGGAGCCCTGGAGAATTCTGTAAGAAGGCGTCCTTTTGGAGAAACGGTGCTCTGCTGCCATTAACACAGATATGGCTTGTTGCGTGTGTCTTTGGTCTTCAAACTGCGTCCTTTCCCATTGAATCAGGATTAAAGTGTTAAGTATTCTATTACTGGCTTTAATCAACCTTTAAATCTCTGCTACTATAACACTGGCCAATGCTGAAATTGCCTCTTTGCGACCCCTGCACAATAAATTAAGTCGCTTATAAAATCCGGGGATGGGGGGTGGAAAATTTGCTGTGGAAGCCGGAGGAATGGTGGTGGAGCAGTGGAGAAACAGTGGAAACAATGAAGAGAGGAAGAAGAAATGATTGGGTGAATTTACAAAGGAAAGCACAGAAAAAACAATGAAACAGAGCCTTTGGGTGGTGGGACCCGGCGAGCGGAGGGCGATTAAACTCAAACCGTTGGATCCCAAGAGTAGATCAACGGATGGCGAAGATTAAGCGATCGAGCCCCCCGATCACCTGATGAGAGAATATGAATGGATGCGATATGCAATGTGGGCCGTCGATCTTGGATCAATGGACGGACCTGATGGAATCGGCGGATTGCAATCGGGGGAAACAAAGAGTGGCGCAGTGAAAGTTCCGATTGCGATCAGAAGTGGGAGCGCGATTGAGCGCTGGCCGTTGGATCCGGGGACCAGATCAACGTCTCACATTCAATCGGAGGGAGAAAAGGGAGGAGCGATGGGTGTGAAGCGATTAGCGCTGGGCCGTTGGATCTGCATTGGATGGACGGTTGGGATCAGATCGGGGGATCGCAATCGCAAGGGGCAGAAAGTGGCATTGATTGGAATTTGCGATTGTGATTAGAGCGGGAGTGCGATGGAGCGACAACCGTCCGATCTGGAGGCAGATCGACGGCTCGAATGTGATCGGAGGATCGCAATCGGAAGGAGTGGAGGAGTGGCACGGCGGGAGTGCGATGGAGAGAAAACCGTCCGATCTAGAGGCAGATCGACGGCTCGAAAGTGATCAGAGGATCGCAATCGGAAGGAGAGGAGGAGTGGCACGACGAATGTTTGCGATTGCGATCGGGGCGGGAGTGCGATGGAGCGACAGCCGTCCGATCTGGAGGCAAATCGACAGCTCGAAAGTGATCGGAGGATCGCAATTGAAAGGAGCGGAGGAGTGGCACAGTGGAAGTTTGCGATTGCGATCGGGGGCGGGAGTGCGATCAGCGCCGGGCTGTCCGATCGAAACGGTAGATCAACGGTGGAGATCACGGCGGAGGCCCTGAAGACCAAACCCAATCACATCGGAGTTTTTCTGTTTAACAAAGGAATGCGCTCGTCTGCGAGTTGCAATTACGATTGGCGCTTGGACCCTTAGCGCTTGGTTCTGGCGCTGGGTTACGTGGGGAAGTGGTTAAGGGGCTTAGCCGAAAGGGGCTTAGGCCTATTCTAAGGTGGAAAGTGGGTTTTTTGCCCCCTTTAATGCAAATTTGAGGTTAGGAAGGGGAACGATAGAGGGAAAAAGGGGAATTTGGACTAAACAAGGGGTATGGGTAGAATTTGAAGGGGGTTTTGGGGAGGATTTAGAGGGTTAATAGGGGGAAATAGAGAGGGGTAAGAAGGGGATGAAACAGGGGTTTGGAAAGGATGAAACAAGGGGAAAAAGGAGGCCTTTTGGGAATTTCTTCACAATTAAAGAGTTTCTGACACGGAAGCTGTTAGCTAGATTTTCATTTGGGTGACAAGGGAAGGGCGGAGGCTTCAAGGATGGGATGTGTTTCAGAGGTGAGTGCATTCCTGAAGGCTCGTAGCATTTTAGCCCCTCGTTTGTCTGTCAAAAAATCTTTAGAAGAAGGAATACCCACATGGGATGGCTTGAAGAGTCAAGAATCTTAAGATAAATCTTTTATGGGTGACCAGACATGTCTGGGTACTTAATAATATCCATTCTTCTTTGATTAGTCACAATGTATCATAGAAGACATCATATTAGCAGAAACATTCTCTAACAGTCTACCTACCCATCCTACAATCCTAGCATTTTTTCTTCTAGGGTGCATTTGAACTAGCAGACCCTTTACATCATTTATTTTTACAACAGAAAATAAACCTATTCTAAATCTACCCTTATTGCTCCATGAGACCAGATTAGACTGTTGGTCTCATAGGTTTCTCTACCTAATCTAATACCTGCTGGGATTAGATTGTCCAGCAGATTTCTTCTCTACATTCTAAGACAGAAATTGAAAAATTACCAAGCCATATTCATCTCACTTGTTGACTTCGTAAAATCGACACTTAACTACATGCTCACAGGCTGAGCTTTATTGAGATTTTCCTACCTACTCTACTCTAACTGGAATATTTACAGACTAGCTTACAAACAATGTCTTCCAATGCAACCAGTCCATCAATTGATCCCATGACTGATTCTTCTTGCTCATCTCCTTGAGCAGGCTGGATAGGCAGGGCAACTCCCACCTTTTTTGTTCAATAACAGCAGCTTCGAAAATTTTTCTTTCTGTTTGCAACATGCTGCTCAACAAGACCTTTGATCCTTCTTCAAATATTTGTAGGAAATGTACGTAAGGATCGTTAAATGATATCTGGTTATGAATATCTGGCAGACAGGCTTCAACCAGGATTTCCTCTTCTTCCACTGGATTAAGAACGAGATTCTCTTGAGAAAGAGAATCTCCTTCATCTTCTTCATTTTCTGAACCGGAGGACTTATCATATATGGCAGTGTTGTCCTCTTGGAGCTCCGGGATGCTCTGATCAAGTGGGCTGAGCTCTGTGAAAAGATCAATGTATTCTTGAGTAGGGGTATGTTCCTTTGCTTCCTCCTTTTCAAAAGGAAGCCCCTTAATTTCAGTTTGCTAAAAAAACTCTTCCTTGTTTTCCTCTTCATCTTCTGAGATGAAAAGCTACTGACCTACAATCATGTGAAAACCATTACTGATGAGTTGTAATGGAGTGAAGCAACGATCTAGAGATCCTTCACCCTCTTCTGCACTCTTAAAGCTTTCTTCATCAGTATCATAAATAGCCTGCATTGGCTCATTACTCTCTGGAAGTAAAGGGAGCTGATTTTGCTCCCGTAAATCTATTGATGATGACCCTGCAAGATCATCTTCTGTTTGGAGAACATCATCATCAGATAGATCAAAAATAGGAAAATCATGAATGTAAGTAATGCTGCCAACCGGACATACTGGATTATCAGCAGATTTTCCTTCACTCTGATTTACATGTGAGCTTTCCAACTCTGTACAACAAAGCTCATCAGATGAATGGACTAGAATGTCTGACTTGTAAAAAAAATCAGAGGTTGGCTGTTCATTGATGATCTGATCTATTTCTTCTTCTGTCAAAGGGGAAGATGGTCTTGTGTTCCTTTGTGCAGAAGTGCAGCAGCTCTCTGTTTCCTTTGAAGACTGGATTTGAGGCAGGATGTCATATTGAGACTCAACTACAAGGGATGATAAATCAGCATCTGAGTTTTCAGGAATATCATGAAGAATGTCTATAGTCTCTTGACTATTTTCTTCCTCAGCTGATTCATCTACGTTCATGTGATAGCTAGGGTGCATATGAAATGCTTGAATGGATGTTAACAGATCTTCAGGATGCATATTAACCAAATCCTCATCAATATCTAACAGGTACTGTATGATATCCTGAGATTGATCACAACAATCCCATGATAAGGATGGAGAGTTTCCTTTATAATTATTGTAAAATACTTGGTGCATATCCCTTAAAGAAAACAAACTCCAAGGTTCTAACCATTCATACCAGACCCTAGCTTTTCCTTCTAATGTCGCCATGAACATTTTCATTAGGTAGTCTTCATGCCATTCAACTTGAAATTTCCACACATGTATATGAAACTTGATGAGATGTAGCAAGGGGTCATCAGCGTTTTCACCCTGAAAGGTAGGCAGGTTTTTTAACCAGTCCACTTCAGGCATTTTGTGTGGGAATCCAAGGATATGCTCCCTACTCATTGGGGCATATCTTCTCTGTATGCGTGGAAGCATGTTTGTGAAACGGAAAGAGGTCATTGTATCTGGTCAACCAATTCAGGGTCTTCTACCAGTGGAGTCATTGATTCTTTTCGCGTGGGATTTAATCACCAAAACTACGGGAATGGTTTCCGTCCATTGATTCTTTTGTATAGAACCCACAATACATTACTCTGGAACATGGCAAGCTTTGATCTCCGCTCAATTCAACAGTACACAGCTCCGTCTCATCTTCCAATTCCGCATTCCTTAATTCGTTCAATTTAATCCTTCAACGTAGTCTTCAATGTCCAGCACTATTCCTTGTGCATAATTTAACTCTGTGTTTTCCATTTTATTCAGTGCTGCCCCTGCAACCTATATCATTCAATTCAGGCACAACATTGAGCCTATTTTGACAATTTCATCTATTCCAACTGTGTGCATAGCATGATCCCAAATCCTATTGCAGAGTTACTTCATATTTGCTTATCGAAACCAAACATATTCATATAGGGTTAAGTCAATCAAACCACATGCATTAAGAACCAAATTCCTCATTTATATATACGAGCTCAATTACAAAAACTTCATGCATTCAGTCTAAAATCATGATCCTTGACATCGACTATTCCATTTATCCAGAGTACCATCCAAAACCCTATCACAGAGTCTTATTCATACATGCCCACACAAACTCATACAATTTCTTATTGAACCTCTCAATTCACTGCCTTTGCTTCCTCTTCTCCTTGACTGATGCTGCTCCTTACTTCTCTTTTTGCTGCCTCTGCTACCTCTCTGCTTCTATGCTGCTTTCTTTGCCTTGTTGCTAGGTGTTCCTCCTTGGCCATCTCCTTTGCCATCAATGACAACATTTCCAATAGTCTCCCCCTTTGGCATTGATGGCAACACATCCACCAATAATCCAATGCTTCCTCCAAGTCTTCCTCTGCCTGGCTTCTTTTAAAAGACCCTATCTTCTGTTACTTGCTTTTCCTCCCCCTTTGACATCAATGGAAAAGGGTTTCACATTTCCTAGTGTGCTTTCTATCTCTTCATTTCCTCTCTCTAAGATGTGTTTAGGTCATCTTCTTTTGATTTTGTACCCTGCTGCTCCAAACTGGTGTTGAGAGAACACTTTTGAGACATATTGTACTTGTATATAAACAGTATGTTGATACGATCCCAAGCACAGTCTCCTTTCACTAGTATAAGGCTGAAAGTGAAGACAATGACACTTCATAGAACATATTGTACCAGCCTTATCTAATCATAAATGCATCATTGGATCAAACCTTAAAGATTGTGAATGCTCAATGTGACATATCAAGCTTGCTTCAGCTATACTTTAGTCTATATTATAATCTTCATCTACGATGCATATCTATTGAGGAAGGTTGTAGATGGAGTAAGTCTTTTTCTGCAATGCACATCTACAGTACAACATCTGTTCAATTGTCATGAAGCCAATATATATTTTATTGCTGTAGTACACCTTTCCTACCTGTTGGTGGTGATATGAGCTAGGATGCTGATAATGATATTACACTTAATGGCTGATGGGTCCTTGTTGCTGATGTGATCAATGAATTAAGCCAGAGTTTACAACTTATTGTGAGATTAGATGATATCTTTCAATCTAAGAGACCAAATGACTTTTACTGCTTGCACACTGTTCTTTCAAAACAAACCCTTGAGGGTAGATACATTCGGTGTATTAGTCAATCTCACTTATCAATCATGCAATTTATTTATGACATAAGGGGGTATGTATGCCAATGATCAATCTCTCTTTAAAGGTGAATTATCAGCAAATCCTTTATGCTGAAGTAGGATTTGGATGAATTAATAAATGACTTTTGAGCTTCAATGGTAATCACAACTAGTCCTTCAAACTTCATATACTTTAACTATTCTGTCATGATGATCTTCCACAAAGACATATTCAAGATGTTTAATTGATATCTCTTGATGTACTTTTGCCATAATCCTTTGATCTTGAGGACTTGTAACATACTGTTGCTCCACTGATGACACCTGGAATTATGTTGATAGGCATGCTACTTGTACCTAAATGCCAATTGATACTACTTTGATAAACCAAGCAGAGATTTTACTTCAGTTTGCACATTTAACCCATAATTAAGACATCCTTCATGAATTCTACTAATGGGCTTTCCACTGTTCACACCAGCAGTTCATCAATATCTTGAATTTGATCTTGGCATCATTAACCATTTGCTTATTCTGTCATTCTGTTCAAAGAAATGTCACTGCATTTTCCTTTCTAAGACTACTCCAAAATCATTGCTTCTTTAAAAATCAATCCAACAGTTCTAATATAAAGACCTTTGGGAAGGCATCTTCAATTTATTTTCTTGGATTCTTCATGGGTAGATCACTCAGAGGTTTATCACTCACTTAACTGCATTCCTTAAAGGGGAATTTTCATAGATGAAAGATATAATGACATAATGATGATAGGAACTTCTCTTACACATCCTTCTTAATGTGATTCACTGTTAGTTCTACAAGTTCATGGCTGATGTTCTCTCTACTATCATGGTTGCTTGCTACCTTCTCTTCTTTCATCAATTTGTCAGCTAAATAATCTTCTTCCTCTACGGTTCTCTGTTAGAGGAATTTTCTTTTCCCTTCCCGATCTTATATCTGTTCTCATTCTAAGGAGCTCTTCTTAGACTACTTTTTTGGGGACTATTTATGAAATTCTCTCCCCCTGGGATGTTGCTTCATATTTATCACTGGTTGGATATTAGCTTTGTTTCCTAGAGCAGCTCCCCCTGAGACTATGATGTTTTCATTATGTTATTGAGATAAAAGGCTCCCCTTTTCTCTTTTCCTTCCATACTTTATTGGGGTTCTTCATAATTTCTGCACTTATTTTTGATTCATAATTTTGATTGAATTGATTAGATTCCATCCTCCATCTAGAGCTCTTTAATGTGTGTGGAAGTTTACAGTCTTTTGCTTTGTGAGCAAGCTTGAGGCATACATAACATTTTATTCTACCAAGGTATGTTTGAGTTGATGTACAATACTTTATTCCCCTTTTTGAATACAATTTACAATCAACAGATTTATGTCCAAAATTATTGCATGCATAACAATAGCCATGGAAATGATTTGTGTACCTGGTGAGTGGTTGTCCTTTCCATTTGTTTGCTTGAGGTAGTCTTCTCATTTGCTGCATCTTTTGCTGGTTAAATTTGATATGCCTTGTCTTACACTATGCTGCAATATGTTTCGGTTTGTGACAGGAAAAATAGGTGATGGTTTTCATAGGAGGGAAGAACCTCCTTTGACATCTTCCGAATTTGTTCAATTCATCCTTAGGAGCATATGAGCCTTTAGTAGATGATTGTTTCATCCTTTCATTCTCTGTTCTTTCATGTTGCTGCTCGATCCTGTTTGTTTCTTTACAAATCTTGTTCTTGCTAGCTTCTTCTTTTGTGGGAATCTTCTGAGCTGCTTCATTTTCCTTTACAGCTTTTACAAAGATGATTTTCTTGTTATCTTCTACCTTGGGCTTACTAGTTTCTCCTTCATATCCTATCCCAGCCTTTATGAGAGGAGATCTTTGAGCATTGAGAATTTGGTCCAACTGTCCAGAGCTTTTCATTAGAGGTGTATTCATTAATAGTTCTCTTTGGGATTTTTCTAAATTCTTTCTTAGGCTCACTACTTCTTCTTCCAATCTTTCACATTCCTGACTTTTCTCTCTCATTTGTTACAACAGAGTGTCTTCTACTTTCTTTGCTTCTTCAAGCTGTGTCTTCAGGCCGATAATTTCTTTCTTATCTTCATATTCTTTCTCATTACATATTTGTACCAATGTCTTAAGGTCTTTGTTTTCATTCTTCAATCTTTCTATTTCAGTCAGGGCTGTGTCAAGTTTGGCTTTTTCCCCAGCTGCAATTTCTTCATGGTTCTTACTACCATTCACACTAGCAGGTACCTCATTTGATTGAACATTTTCCTTTTGACATGAATTTTTCTTTTTCTTAATTCTCTTCTCCTTCTTGACAATGCAATCCTCAGTGTCTACTCCATGCATGAAATACAATTTGTCCCATATTTCTTTTGTAGAGGTTAAATCCATTATTAACTCAAGGTCCTTGTTATGAAGATTGTTGTATAGCACACATTTTTCCTTGGCATTCCTCTGTTGTTCTTGCATCGAGGGAGAGTCTGTGCAGTAACCATCACATACAAGCTTCCATACCTCAGGTTCATAAGCCAATAATCCTGTTTTAACCTTATCTCTCCATTCATGAAAGTTTGTAGTATTTAACACAGGTACATTTTGATAGTCCATGACTCAACCAGATCTCCTTCAAGCTATTAAGCTTACACCAAAGGAACCAGCTCTGATACCAATTGTTGAACCCTTATTTAAACTAAGAGGGGGGGGGGGGTGAATCAGTTTAACACATTCATGGACTTTTAAAACTTTTTCATTAAAACTTATTTACCCCTTCATTTCATGTTCAACTTAATATGTGAGTAATCTTAGAATGTGAGTAGCAAGTATTAATATAATGTAATAGCAGACTTAATATGACAGCAGCAAGTATTAAGCAGATGATATAAACCATATCAACACATAAACATCATGCACAGAGACACCAGATATAAGTGGAAACCCATAAAGGGAGAAAACCACATCTTATTATTGTTGTGATGCAAAGGCAAGCTCCAACTCCCTCTCACCACTGATTTTCTGTAGGCACCAACCTACAAGAGGCTCCTACCTCAATTCTGCAAGCTACAACTTGCAAGGAAGCTCCAAATCCCATCAATTTTCTGCAGGCACCAACCTACAGGAGGCTCCAACCTCAGTTAGCTACAACTGACATTTTATCAAGCTGCAACTTGATGTGGAAGCACCAACTCCCGTCTATTTTCTGCAGGCACCAACCTACAGGAGGCTCCTACCTCAGTCAGCTACAACTGACATCTATCAAGCTACAAATTGATAGGGAAGCTCCAACTTCCTTACTCTTTCAAAAGAAAACACTTGCTGATTTACCTTGGATATTAGCTCTATTCTGTACCATCTTCACTGTTGTCCATCAGTCCTCATATATGCCTTGTATCATCTCTGCATCTCATCGGATTCTCTATCAGCTCCTCCTTCTTCTCTGCCTCACTGCTTCATTTCTGCATTATCTAACTTTTCACAGCATCTCGCTCTACTCCTCCTTCTTCTTATCTTCTCTGCCTCAATTCCACATTCTCTAACCTCCTAACCTCTCTATGCATATCAAGGTGATATCATTTATAGAGATTCCCTTATGACTGTTAGCATTCCACATGTAATTCGAAGTGAATAGCCCTGACTCTTTGCCTTTTGCATTCTCATTTCTTTGTCCAGCTCACTCAGAAAAATATAGCAATTTGTACAAATTTCAGTTTTACAGTGGAGTTTTGTTTTCCTACGGAGACTTGCCAATGCATCACAAAGAATATAAAACAATTAAAAACATTTACATTCCCATTTTCAGTTACATATATAAACTTCACTCAACCCTTTTTCTGGCCTTTGGCTTTGCTGGTTTTGTCTTTTCTGCTGTTGTTAAGTAACTGTTCTGCATACTTCTGCTATTCACTGCAACTCTGTGCACCTGTGCATGTACACTTGTCAAAACCACATTTGCATTCATGTGCATATTCACCTGTTCACTGCAATTGTGTGCCTACTGTATATATATAACTGCTTTACAATATATATAACTGCTGACTTTAAATTTGGGCACTCTCAAACTAATGATTTTGGAAATTTATTTCCCTTTTTCATCTTCGAAGGAAACCTTATTATGAACCCACTATATTAAAATCGAATAATATTCGATTTTTCATTAGTTCAATGTTGTGTTAAAACTTCCATTTAATAAAGTCCCACGGCCTTTATAGTTCACTCTCATCAAATGTACATACCACGACTGCCATAACATATAACGTAAATGACTCTCGGCGATATAATAATAATAGATCCTTTTAATACATAAAATGCCCTTTCGGGCCCACTCGCCGAACTCGCTCTATTCTCCGATGCGATGAATCACCTCTTGAATACTTCCGATTACGATTAATCGCAATCGCAACTTCCAGTTGTATGTTCCGATGTTATGCTTTCACTCCGATGGGGTGATTCACTGTTAATAGATGTACATATGTATATATTGTTTCACATATATATTTGCCGCTTTTCTTTCTTTTAACTCTTCATCTTTGGTTTAAAAACTCGGAGCAAATATATATTTATCTTTTCTTTTGTATGGAGCCCACATACCAGCTATACTCCGCTTCATTTATTTTCAATTGCAATCGCAACATTCATAATGATCTTGTGACTTGGTCATTTGATTTCTGCCGATGCGTTTAGCAAAGGCCCCACCATGTAGTCAAGCGACTCACCTGTCCGCCATCCATCCTTCCTCAAATTGAACGGCTGTCCTTCAATCGCAAACTTCATTTGCATGTTCCGCTGTTCTGTTTTATTCCGATGCGATGGCCCACTTTGATGCCCTTTAAGCCAGAACTCAAACACATAAGAATCACCATTCATAACATATTGGGTCCGAATTCTTTATCGTGATTGCAATATTGCAATCGCATCCTCCAACAGATCGGTGCGATGAACAAAGGGTCCCACAAGGCTAATAAACTCTTCTGTCCATTCCATTTACACATTCAGAATCAATTTGGGCTTAACCTTTGATAAAATATCATTTTATTCAATGTCGGCAACTTTGAAAATACGCGGAAGTCATTCCTTTATATACCCTTTCTCTTATGGTTTATGAAAACCATACAAACCCCAAATGATATGACCTTCACGGGACATTCAATTCTATAAGTCCTCGGCCTTTGGATTAAAACCCAAGCATTGACTAATATCGATGTTAATAATATTCATATATATGACATTTGATTCAATGGTTAATCCTTTCGGGCCCCACAACTCTATTCACCCGCATATTAAGTTATATTAGACTATGGGCTTAATACTACTTCCTTCCTCCACATATATATATTGGCCGCACTTTAACACTTCGTATTGGACAATATTCATTTGCGCTCGTCAACATAGCATATATATATATATATATATATACCCCATTGTCCAATCGTTATAGCACGTTCATAAATCAACTCGCAATTCTTCATCTTCGACTTTGGCTTAAGATTAATATCTGTAGTGTTGACCTACAACAAATCCCAATGTATATGAACGTCCTCGGGCCCACAACTTTCCTTTTCACTTAACGTTATAGTTCATATCAACATTTCCCAAATCAATTGTTATAACATTAATATAAGCCTCGACCAAGGTTTAAACCCCAAACAATAACCTATGTAATTGCCGCGGGCCCACAGCATAATGGTTTTGTATTAACTGTCGAATGGATCCGACGACCCAACTTTTGTCGCGTTCCCAATCAATATCTGACGGCCCTCGCACAATTTCGCACAAATTAGATGCACAAAACATAATTCTCAAAAGTTACACGATGGAAATGGTTTTAGAAAGTCACCTTAGGACACGAGTCAAAGAGAGACTTATATCGCGTTCAAAAGGGTGAAATCTGCTTACCACTCAAGGGAAGCGTGATATTGCTTGTTTCTTCCACCGAAACTACCTTCACTATTTCTCATGGTTTCATTCTTGACTCAGGTTCCGGTTCTTATAATTCCGCTTCTTTTCGTTCTATTTCGTTCACAGTTCTACACCTTTGTTTGTTAACAACTCGGGTTAACCTGCACCACAACGTTTCTTCACTTGTTATTTTTGCATGGGATTTAATCACCACAACTACAAGAATGGTTTCCATCCATTGATTCTTTTGTATAGAACCCACAATACATTACTTTGGAACATGGCAAGCTTTGATATTCGCTCAATTCAACAGTACACAACTCCATCTCATATTCCAATTCCTCCTTCCTTATTTCGTTCAATTTAATCCTTCAACGTAGTCTTCAACACCCAACGCTATTCCTCATGCATAATTTGACTCTGTGCTTTCCATTTTATTCAGTGCTGCCCCTGCAACCCATATGATTCAATTCAAGCACAACGTTGAGCCTATTTCGACAATTTCATCTATTTCCAACTGTGTGCATAACATGATCCTGAATCCTATTGCAGAGTTACTTCATATTTGCTTATCGAAACCAAACATATTCATATAGGGTTAAGTCAATCAAACCACATGCATTCAGAACCAAATTCCTCATTTATACATACGAGCTCAATTACAAACCCTTCATGCATTTAGTCTAAAATCATGATCCTTGACATCGACTATTCCATTTAGCCATAGTACCATCCAAAACCCTATCACAGAGTCTTATTCATACATGCCCACACAAACTCATACAATTTCTTATTGAACCTCTCAATTCATTGCCTTTACTTCCTCTGCTTATTGACTGATGCTGCTCCTTACTTCTCTTTTTTCTGCATCTGCTACCTCTCTACTTCTATGCTGCTTTCTTTGCCTTGTTGCTAGGTGTTCCTCCTTGGCCATCTCCTTTGCCATCAATTAACAAATTTCCAACGCCATCTAGTAATTATGCCATTGGTAATTGCTTTGTTCTTTAAATATTTAATGGCTGAATGCTCTGTATGAATAAATACTTGATAACATGTTATATAATGCCTAAATTTATTGACTGCATGGACAACAACTAGCATTTCTTTTTCAGTCACTGTATAGTTCAATTCTTCCGGAGTTAAATTTTTGATTATGAAGTATATGGCATAATTAAATTGATTTTCTTTTTGTCCATGTGATGCTCCTATAGCTGTATCATAGGCATCAGTATATATGTGAAATGGAAATGACCAATTTGGTCCTCGAAGAATGGGTGCTATTGATAATTTATCTTTCAGTATTTCAAATGCATTTTGACAATTTGTTGTCCATTGAAACTCAATGTATTTTGCAAGTAACTTGAACAGGGGTAGAGCTATTTTACTAAAATTTTCAATGAATCTTCTGTAATATCCTGCATATCCCAAGAATATTCTTACTTCTTTTTGTGTTGTTGGTGGCATTAAATTTACAATGACTTGTATCTTTGCTGGGTCCACCTTGATTACTGAAGAAGAAATGTGGTGTCCCAACACTATCCCTTCATTTAACATCATAAAACATTTCTCATTGTTGAGGGATATGTTTGTATCTATGCATCTCTTTAGAACCTTTTAAAGGTTGTTCAAACAATCATCAAATGTACCTCCACAGACAGTAAAATCATCCATATAGACCTTTACACCTTCATAACTTAAATCAACAAAGATGGCTAGGACTGATCTTTGAAAAGTAGAAGGTGCATTACATAATTCAAAAGGAAAAACATTATATGCATATGTTCCCCATGGAAAAGTAAGTGTAGTTTTATGCTGATCCTCCAATGCAATCTTAATCTGATTGTATCCGCTAAATCCATAAAGAAAAGAAAAGAAATTGTTTCCTGCTAGTGAACCTAGTACTTGGTCAATGAATGGTAATGGGAAATGATCTTTCAATGTGGCTTTATTCAGTTCCCTATAGTCTACACATATTCTCCATTTTCCATTTTTCTTCGGTACCACAACTAAGGGAGAAACCCATTGACTATCTGAAATAGGATAGATGAATCCTCCCTGTAACAATTTTTGCAGTTCTTCTTTGACTATTTCTTTCATCATAGGATTCATTCTTCTTTGTGGTTGTCTGACTGGTTTGATATGATCATCAATATAGATATGGTGAATACATGTATTTGGATGAATTCCTTGCATATCTGTATAATCCCATGCAAAATATTTTGAATATTTATGTAATAATACAATTACATGTTTTTCTTGTGACGATTGTAGGTTATTACCAATATTTAGACTCTTTCTAGGATTGATTTCAATGATTTTTCTTTGTGAATTGGTAATTGAGATAACAGGAAAAAATTCTTTCAAAGGAATTTTGCAATGATTGAATACTACAATTTTCCTGAAAACATTGATTCAAAAGATGATTTGTAGCTTCATAAATTGTTATTTGTAACTACTCAGAAATATCAGGTTTTGAGATGAAAAGGTCTATTAAAACCTCATTTTCTTCCTCTTCTCTACATTAAAGACTTTATTAATGCTTAGAACAAATTGTGTTTCTTGTTTTTGTTGGTCATCAAGCCATGATAATAAAGAAGGAGATTGTGGTGGAGGATAAAGTGTAACATGTTTCCTTTCATCTCCATGTGCTATGATCATACTTCCTGATCTGCATCTAATGAAGGCATCTGCCATGGCTAACCATGGTCTGCCTAAAATTAAAGGATGACCTCCTAGATTTGTTTTTGGTTTCAAGATTAGAAAGTCTACAGGACATTCCCATGAATCCAAAGAAATAACGATGTCTTCTAATATTCCTTCTGGTACAACTTTAGATCTATCTACTAGCTCTAAAAATGTAGTAGTAGGTCTAATATTCGACAATTTTAAGTATTCCATAGTCTCTATTGTCATGACATTTATAGCAGCTCCCAAATCAATTAAAGTGTTTGGAACTGAAAAATCATTGATTGAAATGGTAACCATAGGTATCCCAAGATCAATATACTTTTCAATTGTTGTTTTTGCAGACATGAGACTAGCTAATTTTCCAATGAATTGGATTGTGGGTGGATCTCTTTTCTTTCTGCCAACCTTCTTAATACATAATTTCTTTATGGTTTTTGCATAGATTGGAATATCTTTGATAGCTTGCAACAAAGGAATTTTGACATAAGAATTCTTTAATTCATCCAAAATATCGAATTCAGGAATAGAAATTGGAGTTTTATGCTTTACTATGGTATCCGGATAAGGTGGTGTTTGAGTCATAATAGTTTTTCCTTTCTAAATTTGATTTTATGGATTATATTTTTCAAATTGTTCTCCTTGTTCAATTTGTTCTTCTATGATTGGTGGAGAATCTTTGTGTAATACTTTCCCAGAACTTAAGTGGACATCTTGTATAGGAAGAATATAATATGTAGGAAAATATGTTGCTTCTTCCACATTATATGCTGGTCTTTCCACCTAATTATTACTCAGATTTGCTTCTAGCTGAGCTGGTAATTGAGTTGGTTTAGGTGGGGGTTGGTTAGAAGGCAGCTGAAGCTGTTGTGGTTGAGTTAGTAAGGGTGCAGGATTTTGTTGTGGAAATGGCATTGGTTGAGGATGTTGCTGGAATTGTTGATATTGAAACGATTGTTGATGATATGGTTGTTGGTATTGTTGTTGAGGATAGATTTTTTGAGGTGGCTAGGTCCCATAACTATATCCTCTCCAACCTTGTCCAGGTTGGTTTTGGTATTATTGTGGAGGCCAATCCTGCCATGGCATTGGAGTATTCCATGAATTTTGAGGAGGATATTGATAATTCCGAGGGATTTTTTGAGAAAATTGCTGATGAATCCTTGGTTGCCAAGGTCTACTTGGTGCCATATAGTAAAGAAAATCAATCCCTTGTACTTCTTCCATTTAATTTACTTACAATTCTACAAGCTTTGGACAATTTTTAGTTGAACAATTTTCTGTACAAAGTCCACACACCTAAATATTATCCAAAGGACATTCTCTTAGTGGATGCTTATTTCTACAATTAGGAAAAAATATTGATAGGATCTGTTCTTGTTCATATTTCTTTTCCTTGGATTTCAAAACATCAACTTATGTTCCTAAAGTGCTAAAAAGATCGGTTTTAAAGTTTTCTAACAAACTCCCTATTTCTGCTCTTGTTACTCCTCCTGCTACTGATTTAGAAGCTCTTGAATTAACATCTCTTTTTCCACTCTTTGCTCTTCCCCTAGAATATTTTTGACATAGTTCAACAATCTCATCGAATGGAAAATTTGAGATGTCTCCTTTGCTCATTACATTGAGAATATCAAGGTATTCATCTCTTATACCTTTGAGAAAAATTGTACGAATGGTATCAGGATTCAAAGAGTACTGTTTGGATTTTTGTAGATTGTAAAGGAATCATTCTAAGTATTCTTCCAAACTCTCATCTTCTTGTTGAGACATCCTGAAAATATATTCTTTTGAATCTCTAGGCCTACAATAGGCTTGAAACTTCTTAAGAAAAATTCTCTTCATGTCATCCCAAGAGGAAATAATGTGTTCTCCTAATCCCATAAACCATTTTAGTGCAGCTACTTTAAGAGTAGCAGGAAAGAGATGAAGTTTATGTGTGTCATCTATGTATCGATAAGCATGACATAAGATATCAAACTCAAACATAAATTAACCAGGATCTTCAGTAGACATTCCATAAAAATTGGGCAAACGAGAAGGTGGAATATTCTTCATTTTTGCCTCCTCTCCAAGATTTTTTCTTGTGTCTAGAATTGGGAAGCCAAAGGTAGCTTCTTGATCATTGTCTGATTCTATATCATTATGTCTGTTATTATCATATTCTCTTTTTGCATCTTCTTCTCTTTTTCTCTCTGCTTCTATTCTCCTTCCTTCCTCTCATTTTCTCTGCCATTCTTTTTGTTGCCACTCATACTGAATTATTTGTTCTAGAGTCATTATTGGTATATTAGATCCTTCTCCTTCCTTTGTTATTTTCTTTTTAGCTGTTTGTAATGTTTCAATAAGAGGCTGAATTAGTGTTTCCTCAACTTTCTCTATTTGTTCAAGAACTGGCTGCTCTAATTGTTTAACAATTGGTTTCCTTATCTCCTTTTGCTTTTCTATGAAACATGTTTGTTTTCTTTTCACTTCATAGGATAACAAGACCTGTCTTTCAATAAGAGTCAATCTGTTTCCTGATCTTTGTTTTTCTTCCAACTCTTCTAAAGTTGGTCAACTAGCTGTTATCACTCTCCCCAGCTTCCTAGGCTGAAAATAGGGGTGAAGAAAGGTAACCACAAACAAAATTTTAGCTAGGTAGCTAGCCCTACCTAACCAGAGATGGCTCTCTCTGTGTCTGATGCAGGGGCATTAGACACTAGCCAACAATGTAGGAGTTTTGTCCACATGTTGTGGCTAGGAGGGTTCATAATCATTCGAGTTTGTAACAACGAGGTGTCAATATCTGTGGGTATTCGTTACTTTTAGAACAGTTAGAGTTCGTAGAAGTCGAATAGGTTTGGATTCGATCCATCTGTCATGTTTCAGTTATTTGAATAAATTGTAATTAGGCTTTTGATCTACTAAAACGGTCCTCACATAGGAACCGAAGAGACAAATGTTGATGTATAAATGTAACCCCCGGATGCATTGAAGGGGAGGAGATTTTCGCAGTGAAGTTTGTGTGTTAAGCTTTTGCTTTAGTTTGAATAAAAGCCAATATTTTATTGACTATCTGTGTGTGATTGAATTAGTCTCTGTGTGAATTTGTTTGGTCCTGAGCATATTGAATCTTTAGTCCTGTGATTAATTCAATGAAGAGAATTGTTGTGTAAATCTCCGCAAATCCCTGTCTATGGTTGATTGTGGATTCCCTGGAATTGTCGCATTACATTACGTAAGAGGCCGGGAATGATATATTAACCCATCGTCGCAGACGTTGTAGAGTGCCAGTCTTTGAATGAGTGCAGCAGTAGTGTGGTTGCCATAGAACTGCGGACTTCTAGCCGTAGTGGAAAACCTCGCCTTAAGAGAATTAGACTTGTTTTGCTGTTAACTGAGAGTTCCTGTCCCGAGGTTAGACCCTGAGTCTGTGAACCAGAGTGAATAGAAAGGATAGCGTAACCCCGAATTAACCCTTGGTCAATCACTGTTCCAAAACCGAGAGTGGGTTTGCGAAACCAAACCACCCATATCGCACCGCTTTTGTGGGGTGAGCGGTATTTCCCATTTGGACGCGATTCCATTAGCTGCCTGACACGTGGCCTCAAGTGGTCTGGGGAAACCGCCCTCATCGCGTGCCATCGCACGTTAAAATTCGACTGTGGTGTTAGGTCCCGTGATAATGCGCTATGGGCCGATTGGGTAAGCCAAATGACAGTGTAACATCAAACCAATATTAGGAGCCCAAGGACCTAGCCTTCCTGGACTCAGAGAGGGCTCTCTCTATATGTGTAAGGAATATCTGTGTGTTTTGCTTATTGTGTTCTGATTTTAGCTGCTATGGGCAGGGGCTTTTGGGTTTTGGTTTTGTGGTCAGAGGGACCTAACCTGACTAAAGATAGGTAAAAAGATGTCAGATCAACCGGGCTATGGGGTCGAAAAGGTCAAGAAAGCTATAAGACGGTGATACAAGGCTGTTGAAGGGCCGATTTGATTCAAGGTAGAAAGGATCTTTGGGCAAAATGGAGTAAATGGACATCAAGTTTGTGAACAACAAAGGATTTCAAGCATAACTAGTTTAATAGTAGACATCAACATGGTAGGGCAAACCATTAATCATGAGAAATGTAACTATAAGCTAATCAATACATAGAAATAAACATTCAAGCCATGCATAGAGGAGTATAACTCTCTAACTTCGGGAAATGGCTATCAGACTTTGGGGAAAACACTTAAGACGGACAAACAACTCAAAACACTATGCCAGAACACCTAAACACAGTACTTTAAGTTATTGGGCACTTTGAAAACAAGATTTTCTTAGTCTTAGACAAAGGGCTAGATCGGAACTAGGCCTCCTTGGTACAACAAAATGATAATCTAATCAGTCAAAGAGAAATTTCATGGATGGAGCTATAACTAGCCATAGGTAAGCAGGGCATACCGTAAATCATACTTAGCATGTATAAGACTATGAATGAAAATAAGCAACAATATCCTTAAGTTATTAAAGAGCAGTTAAGAATTCTTTAATGTGACTAAGGAAGAGGAAAACATGAAAGCTATGAAGAAACAGGAAATTTGAGGTGCCTCCAAGGGCATGTCTCAAATTTGTTCTCTACTGATCTATAGCAAGCAAGAAACATGTATTCATGAATGAAAACTAGAAGACAAAACAAAGAAAGAGACACTATACCATTCTACCAAGTCATGGAATCCAACAACAATCCTCTTTCATAATCCAAGAACATCCAAGAGGCAATTCAAAAGCATGAGACAAGTATTTCTTCCAAAGCTTATATGACCATATATTGCTTCTATCATCAAGTTCAGCCTTGTTTACAATGAAAGCCTTTGGAATATATAGGCTCAAGTGAGGAAAACCTCATGGTTCAACTTGCACTCTCATTGGCCTAGTCAAAATATCTAGATTTGTCCTTGAGGCTTTGCAAAGCCCAAGGCACAAAATATCTCATAAAATATCTAAAAAATGCTAAAAAAGGGAAATAAATTGACTTTTCACAACTTCTCATGTGCAAAAATAGCTAAACGCACATGAGGAAAAATTAGTTTTTAAAGGTTCAATTTTTACAAAAATACTCAGAAAAAACATCAGCAAAAGGTCCCCTGACTTGCCGGCAACTTCTGGCAGCCTTCCCGATGTCGAAATAAGGCTCATAATAGCTCGTTGGAAAGCTCTGAGTGTCTAATTTCTGGAGCAGCTGGAATTTTCCCAATCTGATGCCTGAAAGTCCTCCAAAAATAGGACTGTGTGTAAAAAGCCAAAAAATAAGGCTTGCTAATAGACCGGGCAGAGTGTGGAAAAAGCGAGCATTTTTCGCCATTTTGGGGGAGCAAATGATCTTCAAATGTCCTGAAATTTTTTGAATGTGTGCTCCTAAAATTATGGCATCCAATGATACCATTCTCCTCCTTTGATGATCCTCCAAACTGAAATGGCGAGAATGATGAGTTTTGGGCAAAAGCCCAAAAATGAAAAGAAACCAAAACTTCTTAAATTTTGGCCAATTTTGGTAAGCAAGACCCTCAGGGGTTTTTAGAAACATGCTGAGAAGATGAGGCCAAAATTTGGAGCCTTGAGGTGTATCTCTTCATTTTCGGTGCCGGGCGCCCTCTCTGGGCAGTTTTGAGCTTTTCTTGGTTTTCCTCCTTGTTGTTTTGACATTTTAGCTTTGGTGAAGAAGTCATGGTTCCTGGAGTTTTGGTGTGAGCATAAAAAGCCCTGTAGCAGTCAACATCAACAACTCCTCACAATCAACACACTGATCTTGTGTTCATTACTCCTCACACAGATTTTGACAATACCTCCAAACCGAAAAGATAACTTCACTTACTGACTCTACTTCGTGGAATGAAAGGGAAAACACTGTTTTTTGCCTTTTTTAACACACAGAGGAGACCTTTGAATGGAAAAAAACCTTTACATCATGATCACTGATATTTGGAAATAGACCCACTGCTTCACCTTTCAAAACCCTGTCTCTCCTTTTGGACACTGTCTTACACCTTTCAAAACTGTTTGAGGGCAGCTTGTTAGGTTATTTGAAACATCAATAGGAACCCATCATTTGGCTATTCTCACTGCTGGGCAATCATAGTTACTGCAAGCCCTGATTTTTAAACAACACCTTAACCCTCCTTAACATTGTTTTTATGAAGTCACTGTTATTTTAAAAGACTGAACAAAACACCCTTTAAACTGATAAAAACACCTTTCCCAATTAACATCTTCCTTTGTGAGATCACTGCTTCTCTTGGCTTTGATGGACATGGTGCTCCTTGAGATCATTGTTTTCAAAGACTCTTTCAGATTTTTCAAATACCCTCTACACACACTCAGTTTTGTTTTTAGGAATTTGGAAAACAATGATGAGTGCCCTCTTACCAATTTTGCAAAATCAACGGATCAAATCTTTGTCTCTCAATGATTTGCTCCCTTGAATGAGAGTCTTGAGCAGGATCTTGGGGAATTTGAGAACATTTCAGCACCCCCTTATGTGAAAAATTAGCCTTGTGAGGATGTTTGAACTTGTGTGCTGGATCGAGATTTTGCAAAATGGGAGGTTGGCCTTGATCGTGTACAGAGGATTGGAACTGCTTCATCGAAGTTGGCAACAATAATTTGCTGCGTTTTTCTATATTGGCACAATTTATATGTGATGAAGGATATCCAGGTATCCTTGTTTCAAGAATATGATTATGGAAGTATTCAAAACTTTTTCCTGTAGGCAACTGATCTGTTTTACCTGTATTTAACCTAGTGCCCCTACCTAAACTCACCCCCTTTTTAAAACAGCTTTTAATCATAGTGTGCTGCTGGCTTGGACATTGTTCTATTGCTGAGAATGCATATTGCATTTTCTGCTTCATACTCTGGCCATACCCCTCCCTGAGACTAGCTTGAGTAAATCTTGATGATGTCAAAGGGGCACTCATGGAATAAGTAATATGACCTAAAGTGTTGAAGTGAGGCCCATGTACTACTTTACTCCCTGCAAAAGAACCAATCTTAGGCTTTTGTTCTTGCTGCTCCTGAAACACTGCCTTTCTTCTTTTGTATGCCAATCAACAAGCAATTCTAACAATAAGTGCACAGTCAACAAAAGATACACACAGTCAAAGAGTCACTGTGTTTGGGTAAGGTTACCCAGGTCTCTGTGTTTTTGGTGTAAGAACATAAATAGCCCTGTAGTAAGCAAACACCCTTCTAATCAAGATACTGCTCTGGTATTCACTTATTCTTCACCCACAGTCAAATAACAACACCTTTAAACTGATTAAATTGCTTTACTCATCTAAAGTTTGCTTGATAGAGTGAAGGAGAAAACACTATTTTTGCCTTTTTTAACATACAGAGGAGACCTCTGAAATGACAAAACCCTTATACCATGGTTACTTCTGTTTGACAATAGGCCCACTGTCTCATTTGTTCAAATACTAGGTTTTCTGCCTTTAAACAATGCTTCTACCTTTCATCATTGTTTTTGAGGGTAGTTTGTTAGGTTTTTTGAAACCAATGAATCACTCCTACCAGTCTCCCACTGTGACAACCTTTGTCAATAACTTTTTAACAAATCACTTTGACACCCCTACCAAGACCTTCACCCTTTCATCAACATTTAGTCCTTTGAAAAACACAGCTTTCAACATCTTTTAGAAATTCAAAAATACCAAGGATGCACCTAGAATACCTCGAAACTTCGATGGAAATCTTTGCTTGACTGGTTGAGCAGCTCTGGAAATAGTTTTGGAAGGTTTTTTGGTGAGTTTGTGACTGATGCTACAGGTACGCCGCGCGCTGCTACACGCGCGCCGCGCATCAATAGTAACCCTTTATATTTTCTCTCCCAAACGTGCCGCACAACTTTTCAAACGCATCGTGCACCTTTGCAGCCCATTTTGGAGGCCTTCCTGGTGTCAGAATCAGGCATGAGATGGCTCGTTGGAAAGTTGTGGAAGTATAATTTCCAGAAAAGCTTGAATTTTTTCATTTGGTGTCCATTTGGTCCTTCAAAAATTGATTTTCCCAACACTGGTCAAACTGGTGAATCCTAGTGCAGAAATGCATAGAGCTGTTTGTAGGCCACTTTTGAATGCCTTCCCAGTGTCAGAATTGGGCCCGAGATGGCTCGTTGGAAACATATGGAAGTATAATTTCCAAATATTCTTGATTTGTTTCATTTGGTTTCCATTTGGGTGTTCAAAAATTGACTGTCCCAACACTGGTCAAAAATGGTGAATGCTGGTGCAGAAAAACATAGTGTTGATTGCAAGATACTTTTGGATGCCTTCCTATTGTTGGAGTTTGGCCCGAGATGGGTCGTCGGAAAGATATGGAATTCTAATTTCTAGAAAAATTTTAATTTTTTAATTTGGAGTCCATTTGGTTGTTCAAAATCTGACTGTACCATCACTGGTCAAAATGGTAAATCCTGGTGCAGAAATTCTCCCGTGACATCTGTATTTTTCAAATTTCTCACAAACCATGATATCTGTGTAGAAACGGAAGGAGGTTTTTCTTCTTGAACCTATGAGGAACAAAAAACTCTCTCACTTTTGTAAATTTCATCTCTTTTTGGTCAGAAAAACATTTTGAAACAAAATGCCTGGGCGCTCCTTAGCCTCTGTCCTTTGCATTTTTCGTTTGCTGTCACTGCAGAAAGACACATTGTGGTATGTGAGGTTTTCTTTGACATTTGAAGGAGGTAGCTTCACCATTTTGAAACTTGAACTGACAGTGTCTGCTCCTTATGATTATATCTGCTTGTGAGAGGGAAAAAGGCCAAAGTCCATATAGGAATTGTAGATGTATTTTCCAAATGATGTTTCTCTTTGACTGTGGGTGAGGGCTATTTGTATTCACCTAGGCTTTATCATCCTCTGTCCATAAAAAGGGAACTTCTTTCAAAAATATTTCCTTTACTCAAAATGCAACAACCAAGAATCTTTGACCTCTTTTATAGGAGCAAGCCTTCATTTGCAGCAGTGGCATGCATTATTGGCTTTGAAGTTTGTTCCAGAACTTGAAACTCATGCCTTCCCTTTGTTTTTGACATGATTTCTATGTTCAGAAGCTTTCAACTGTCTCCTACTGCTCTTACCATTTGTCTTTCAATTAGTGAAAACCCTAAAGTCAATCACTGCACTAGCCCTCTGCTTATGGATGAAGGAGGCCTATTTTGACAACTTTCTGGTTTCCTTTAAACTCTCTGCCTTTAATCATCATTTTCATGCAGAGACCTTCAGTTGCTGTCTCACTGTAAACAAAGTTTGTCTTTCTAGTTAGTGAAAAACTTAAAAACAATTTTTACCTTGGGCCCTCTGCTTATAGATGAAGGAGGCGCTTTCAGTCTTCAAACCCTCTGCTTATAGATGAAGGAGGTTCTTAGTCATGCCATATCATCAGCCCCTTGACATTGTTGCTTTTCCTTTTACTGTCCTTTCAGGCTTTGAATGTGGTCACATGAGCTTGATAAAAAACTCTTTGCTTTGTAACTATATATCAGGCTCAAGATCACATTGAGAAGCAACTGTCTTCTCATGTGGAGCCAAAAATTGTCTTCTGAGATGCTTGTATGTTTATGTCCTTGAAAGATCCATCAAACACTGTAAAAACACCTAAAATCAGCTTGACTTATGGTCTATGTATTGCTGAGACTTAAGGGTGTATTAGTGGCGCGACCTAGGGCTGTAACCAACTTCATTAGCAGAGTAGGAAGGTATGTTGTGACTGGTCTATAGCAGATGGAGGTTTTTTGCTCTTGGATAGTTTGCCAAGGGAGAAATGCATTAAAGCGCCACTTCCTAATCTTAGGGGAGACTGTTTGAATAGATTTGGATTGTCTCTTTAGAGCTGATGGGCAGACTAGTATGGCTGAGGCTAGGTAGGATTTGATAATGAGGTTTCATCTCGTCATGGGCGGACTGAAAGGTAGGAGGGAAAAAAAGTTTTATGGGTGTTTTCCCAGCTGGCAAATTTGATAAATTTTTAGATCGGATGTTGGAAAACTTGGCTGTTACAACTAGTCATCACCAAAAAGTGAAAAATACTGATGACTAACATGTGGGACCATCGCGATATCGACGTACGCCGTTGATCTGGAGGCAGGCTCATCGGACGATGATCACACTCAGAAGTAGTACGGAGGTTAACCAAGGTATGGTGTGTGTATTTAATTGAAATCAGCCGATTGTATGTGTGGGCCTGGGGCTTAAGGTATATTGAAGTGGTTCTTTAGCAATGTCGTCGGATTATTAATATAAGTTAAAAAGTATAAGGTTGTGGACTTAGGACTGTCGTAGATTTATATTGCAGGGGATTAAAGCACAGAGATATATTTAAAATAACCAAGGTCAAATTAAAGCATTCATTTGTCAATTTCCACGAATTAAAGGGGATTATGGATGGGAATTAGAGACCATCTCTCCTTGGGGGCTTGATTCAATTTTGTTGCTGTCAATTGTGGTATCAGAGTTGTTTTTGAGTTGTTTTTGCAGAGAATTAACATGGCGATCTGAGTTGGTAGAGGTGCTGGCAGAAGGAGACCTGTTGCCAATGCAGAAGTGTTGGAGACCTTGCAGAGGTTTGAAGCTAGAATGGATGGCATGGAGCTAAGACAGCCCAGAGATCCTGAAGACATCAATGAACCTGAATTAGAAGAAGCTGGAGAAGATGTTGAGATTCCTCCTGAGATGAGGCTCCTCAGAACTGTTCTGGGGTCTGCAGTTAAGCCCAGGATTGAAGTGTCAAGTTTTGCAGGAGGACTGAATCCAGAAGAGCTGGTGGACTGGATTAATGAAATGAACAAGTGCTTTGACTATGAAAAAATGAGTGAAGATAAGAAGGTCAAGTTTGCAGTAACAAAGATGAAGGGACATGTCGCACTTTGGTGGGATGGAGTGCAAGCAGAAAGGAGGAGAGCTGGCAAACAACCTATCAAAAGCTGGACCAGAATGATGGCTAAGCTAAAAGGTAAATTCTTGCCTAGTGATTATCAGCTAACATTGTTTAGGAAAATGCTGAACCTAAGACAGAGGTTGCTGACAGTAAAGGACACTAGCTGGGCAGTTTTAGGACACACCAGAGAAGACTGCCAGATATGTGAATGGTCTCAAGCTAGGGATCCAAGATGAGATTGGTCTTCTGTCTCCTAAGACAGTGGAAGAGGCCTATCAAATGGCCTTGAAAGCAGAGGAGAAACTCCTGAGAAAGCAGTATGCCAAAGGGAGAGGTACTTTCCATGGAAGGGGAAGTCGAGGTGGTAGAGGAAATCCTGCTACACCTAGAGATGGAGCTAACTGTAGCTTACCTCAGAATGCATCTACAGAGGGTGATGTAAGAGGCAAAAGGAGTTCTTACAGAGGAAGAGGAGGCAAAGGTAGAGAATTGAGGTGCTATAGATGTCATTAAGTGGGACACAAGCACTATGAGTGCCCAGAGAATATGGGTGCTGGTCCAAGAAATGTTGTTGTTGCCCAGGCTGGAGAAGAGGCAGCAATTGAAGAGGAAATCCTACCAGAGAGGTGAGAATCCTTGGTGGTTAATAAGGTCCTGTTGAAACAAACCAAAGAGGTCACTGAGCTTGCACAAAGGAAGACTTTGTTTAGGAGCATATGCAAAGTCCAGGGGAAATGCTGCCAGCTAGTCGTTGATAGTGGCAACATAGACAATCTGGTTTCCACTGAGGTAATAGAGAAGTTGAAGTTGAAGACAAGGGAGCATCCAAGTCCCTACAGGGTGTCCTGGCTGCATAAAGGGCACCAGCTGATTGTAAAAGAACAGTGTGAGATAGAGCTGCAAATGGGCAACTACAAAGACAGAGTCCTGTGTGATGTGATGCCCATGGATGTTTGTCACATACTTCTGGGTAGACCTTGGCAGTTTGACATAGCAGCAGTGCATGATGGCAAGAAGAACACTTACAAGTTCCTCAAAGATGGGGTACATCATACATTGATACCCATGGAAGAAGGGGAACCATCATGCAGAGTGACTGATCCAAAGACCTTGTTGCTGAGCGGGAAGGAGTATCTACAACAGATTGAAGAAGAAGAGGTAAGCTTTTCTTTAGTTTGCAAGCCTATGGTAGTTCTTACTTATACAAAGATTTCTGATTTGCCAATAGAAATCCAAGAGATGTTAGACAGTTATTGTGACATTGTTATGGATGATTTACCTGATGAGCTGCCCCCTGTGAGAAAGATCAGCCATCAGATAGATTTCATCCCTGGTTCAAATCTTCCAAATAAGGCAGCCTACAGAATGACTCCCACAGAAAATGAGGAAATCAGGAAGCAAGTACAGGAATTGGTGGACAAGGGACTGATTAGAGAAAGTTTGAGTCCATGTGCAGTACCAGCAGTATTGAGCCCAAAGAAGGATGGAGGCTGGAGAATGTGTACTGATTCCAGAGCAATCAATAAGATAACAATCAGGTATAGGTTCCCTTTGCCTAGATTGGAGGATTTAATGGATTGTTTAAGTGGTGCTAAATATTTTTCGAAGTTAGATTTAAAAGGTGGATATCATCAGATTAGAATAAAGGAGGGTGATGAGTGGAAAACTGCCTTTAAAAAGAATGAAGGATTGTATGAATGGATGGTAATGCCTTTTGGGTTGTCAAATGCACCTAGTAATTTTATGAGACTTATGAATGAAGTGTTGAAAGAATTCATTGGTAAATTTGTGATAGTGTATCTGGATGATATATTGGTTTTCAGAAAAACTAAAGAAGAACATTTAAGGCATCTTAATTATGTCTTGAAGAAGCTGCACCAAGAGAAACTGCTGATAAATCTAAAGAAATTCTCATTCATGAAGGAAGAGTTGGTGTATTTGGGCTTTGTTGTTTCTGCAGAAGGATTGAAGACGGACCCAGAGAAGGTTAAGGCAATTGTGAAGTGGCCTTCACCCCGAAATGTTTTTGAGGTAAGAAGTTTCCATGGAATTGCCAGTTTTTACAGGAAATTCATAAGAAACTTCAGTAAGATTAATGCACCCATCATTGAGACAATAAAAAAGAAAAAACAACCATTTAAATGGACTGCTGAAGCAGAAAGAAACTTTAAACTTTTGAAGCAAAAGATAACTGAAAAGCCTGTTTTAATTCTGCTTGATTTTACTAAACCTTTTGAAGTGAAGTGTGATGCCAGTGGAGAAGCCTTTGGAGTTGTGCTGAGTCAGGATGATAAGCCTGTGGATTATTTTAGTGAGAAGCTGAATGACACCAGAAGGAAGTATTCCTCTTATGAGAAGGAATTCTATGCAGTTGTTCAGGCGTTGAAAAAGTGGAGGCATTATTTAATGTCCAAAGAATTTGTATTATACTCTGATAACCATGCTTTGCAGTACATTGTACAACAACCCAAGTTAAATCATAAGCATGCCAAGTGGGTTGAGTATCTCCAAGGTTTTAACTTTGTTTTGAAACATATAAAAGGCCAATAAAATAAAGTAGTTGATTCTTTGAGTAGGAGGCACATGCTTTTTCAAGAAACAAATTTTGAAGTTGTAGGATTTGATTTTCTCAAAGAACTGTATAAAACAGATTCTGATTTTAAGGAAGCATTTGAAGCATGTTGTAACCCTGTTCTAACAGATAGAAGCCAGTGGCTGGATTATTTCTTGCAGGAGGACTTTCTATTCAGGAGAAACCAACTGTGTGTACCAAAATGTTCCATGAGAGAAAATTTGATCAAGGAGAAGCATAGTGGTGGACTTGCTGGGCACTTTGGTACTGATAAAACTTATGAGCAGCTGAGTCATTTATATTATTGGCCCAAGATGAGAGAAGAAGTGGACAAGTTTGTAAATAATTGCAAAATCTGTCAACATGCCAAGGGAAGGAGCCATAATGCAGGATTGTACACCCCCTTGCCTATTCCAGACAGGCCTTGGGACATGTGAGTATGGATTTTGTTCTAGGATTGCCCAAGACTCAGAGAGGGAATGATGCAGTATTTGTTGTAGTGAACATATTTTCCAAAATGACACATTTTATTCCCTGTTATAAAACTAGTGATGCCACCCATGTTGCTAACTTATTTTTCAAAGAAGTTGTTAGGTTGCATGGGTTGCCCAAGAGTATTGTTTCAGACAGAGACACCAGATTTGTGGGCCATTTTTGGAGGACATTGTGGAAGAAACTTGGTACCAAACTGAGTTTCAGCTCGGCTTATCATCCTCAGACTGATGGAAAAACTGAGGTAGTGAATAGAAGTCTAGGAAATTTGTTGAGGAGTCTTGCAGGAGAGCATCCCAAGCAATGGGATCACATTTTTCCCCAGGCAGAATATGCATATAATGACTCACCAAACAGAAGCACAGGGCAGAGTCCATTCCATATTGTTTATGGAATGCACCCCAGAGGGACATCAGAGTTAAGAAATTTGGGAAAGGCAGAGCTGATGAGTGCTGACGGTGAGGAATTTGCTTCAAAAATCCAAGCCATAAATGAACAAGTGAAATAGCAGCTACAAGGCAGCAGCATCAAATACAAAGGCAAAGCAGACTTGAGCAGAAGAGAAGTCCATTTTGAAGTAGGAGATCTGGTTTTAGCACACTTGAGAAAGGAGAGATTCCCAAAGAAGCAGTATAACAAATTGAAGTTTAAAAAGATCGGGCCATGCAAGATACTTAGAAAGTTTTCTGCTAATGCTTATGAGATTGAATTGCCACCTGATGTTGGAATATCTCCCATTTTTAATGTTGTAGATCTGTACAAGTATGAAGATGATGGTGCAGAATAAGAACCAGCAGACAAGGAATAGATTGAGTGGGAAAAGCAGCTACCTCCAGCACAACCATTGCAACCAGAAAAGATATTGGACAAAATAGTGTTCAAGAAGACCAGAGAACAAGAGTACTTTCAGTACTTAGTCAAATGGAAGGACCAGCTAGAGGAAGATGCCACTTGGATGACTGAAGGAATGTTGCAGAAGATAGGCAGATCAGTGGAAGAGCTCATGGACAGGAGTCCATGAAAGAAAATTGCCCTCGGGAGTCTGATGCAGGGGCATTAGACACTAGCCAACAATGTAGGAGTTTTTTCCACATGTTGTGGCTAGAAGGGTTCAGAATCATTCAAGTTTGTAACAGCAAGGTGTCAATACCTTAGCTGTCTGTTACTTTTAGAACAGTTATAGTCCGTAGAAGTCGAATAAGTTTGGATTCGATCCATCTGTCATGTTTCAGTTATTCGAATAAATTGTAATTAGGCTTTTGATTTACCAAAAATGGTCCTCACAGAGGAACCGAAGAGACAAATGTTGATGTATAAATGTAACCCCCGGATGCATTGAAGGGGGAGGAGATTTTCGCAGTGATGTGTGTGTGTTATGCTTTTGCTTTAGTGGAATAAAAGCCAATATTTTATTGACTCTCTATGTGTGATTGAATTAGTCTTTGTGTGAATTTGTTTGGTCCCGAGCATATTGAATCTTCAGTCCTGTGATTAATTCAATGAAGAGAATTGCTGTGTAAATCTTCGCAAATCCCTGTCTATGGTTGATTGTGGATTCCTTGGAATTGTCGCATTACATTACGTAAGAGGCCGAGAATGATATATTAACCCATCGTCACAGACGTTGTAGAGTGCCAATCTTTGAATGAGTGAACCAGTAGTGTGGTTGCCATAGAACTGCGAACTTCTAGCCGTAGTGGAAAACCCCGCCTAAAGAGAATTAGACTTGTTTTGTTGTTAACTGAGAGTTCTTGTCCCGAGGTTAGACTCTGAGTCTGTGAACCAGAGGGAATAGAAAGGATAGTGTAACCCAGAATTAACCCTTTGTCAATCACTGTTCCAAAACCGAGAGTGGGTTTGCGAAACCAAACCACCCACATCGCACCGCTTTTGTGGGGTAAGCGATATTTCCCATTTGGATGCGATTCCATTGGCTGCCTGACACGTGGCCTCAAGCGGTCTGGGGAAACCGCCCTCATCGTGTGCCATCGCGCGTTAATGTTCGACTGTGGGACCAGCGCGATATCAACGTACGTCGTTGATCTGGAGGCAGGCTCATCGGACGGTGATCGCACTCGGAAGTATCAAGAAGGTTAACCAAGGTATGGTGTGTGTATTTAATTGAAATCCGCCGATTGTATGTGTGGGCCCGGGGCCTAAGGTATATTGAAGTGGTTCTTTACCAATGTCGTCGGATTATTAATATAAGTTAAAAAGTATAAGGTGGCGGACTTAGGACTGTCGTAGATTTATATTGCGGGGGATTAAAGCACATAGATATATTTAAAATAACCAAGGTCGGATTAAAGCATTCATTTGTCAATTTCCACGAATTAAAGGGGATTATGGACGGGAATTAGAGACTAGCTCTCCTTGGGGTGCTGATTCAATTTTTTTGCTATCAGTGTCACTTTTAAAAATATTCAATTTTAGATCGAGTACCAGATTTTAGGCTAGATATGAGTTAATATGTTTTGAAATTTGTTTAATAATTTTTTTTGCTAGACAAAAATAATGATCAATGAAACTAAAGATGATTTCAAACTCTGAATTGCAGAGAATAGAGTGAGGTAAGATAGGAAAACTATTTGAGCACAGTTAAGTTGTCATTTGTGTATAGTGGTAGAAAAGGGTAGGGGTCTGAATGAGCATTTTACTGAATTCATTCATTAGAAGAAAAGACACATTTGTAGAAATCTTAGTAAACAGAAGATATAACTGATCTATGTTTATAAACTGATAAGATTTTTACACAGAAACTAAAATGGAAATGAAATAACGGAGATAAAAACACAGTGCTCAAAAGAAATACCACATGAATCTCACAATATTTGCTGCAACTTCTTTGATTTCATTAAACTATATAGTAGCTCCACAGTAATACAAAAAGTCTCAAAAACTCAATTATCCAACAATAATAATTCGTAAAGTGAAGCCTTTATAGAAAATCAAATGTACAAAAGATTACATTAAAGGCTATCATAACATATAGCGCTTTATTTGCCAAACTAAACTCTAACTGCAATATGGAAATAAAGTCGATTTGTTGTGTTGGCGCTGCTTTGACTGAAAACAGTTGAAGGAAATAACTGTGGGCTGCGCTGGCTGTCTGCTGACTGATGATCTAGTAGAGGTTGACTTTTCTTCTTTTACCACTTACTCTTGATATTCACACAATTTCTCCCAGCGCTCTTCATCAGGGACGACCAATTTTATTACCTTTTGGTAAAATTCATCTGTTTCAGTGTATTTAGAAAAAAGTGGGCCTCACCACAAAAACATGTTTTTATCTCATATTGAATATAAATGTCATTGCTCAGTGTTCCCAACAATGCCCTTCCTGTCATTATGCCTTTGATGTTAGAAATTTTGGCAGTATCCCTGGAAACTTCTTGAAGTCTTCTCCCATAATCTTCACTGGTCATCAATTTATCATTAATTACAAACAGAGAGGGAAATCCTTTTTGTGTCAGAGGCTCTATTCTGCTGAAAAATCTCTGAACTGTGATCTTCAAACTGTGACATTTCTCTTCAAGTTGAAGATTTTTTTTTTTTTTTTTGTGAGCACCTTTACTTCCAGGATTGTTTCTGTCATATCATCTATGCCCAATTCATCCAGCTCATACTTGTTCTTTGAATTCATAAATTTAATAATATTGTTTGATGTAGCAGGCTTGTCTCCCAACTGTGCTTTGATTGTTGCAATGGCCTCATTTTCCTTCTGGATCAACTCCTTTTGTTCAAATATAATTTGTATACTTGGCCAAATTTCAGTAATAGATTCTGTGATGTCTGCCTAGATTATTTCTTTTACTTGGCCCAAAGTATTTCCAATAGTTGATTCCTTTTGCTCTTCTGCAAACTCTCGATTAGCTTCTTAGCTCTTTGTGCTTCAGCAACATGTGAACTTTCATATGTATATTTCTGATATTGCAACAATTTTACCTGATATTGTAATTTCTTTATCTCCTCTTCTTGAATTGACATATTCTGAACTGCTTTAGTGAGCTGCTCAGCTCCATCTACTTTATTTGAGCATTCTGTTCCATAATTAACTTCATCATTTTTGACTTCTGAGATTCAGTCTCTTTAATGTATTTTTCCAGAGGATCTTCTGTAGCTGGAATCTTCAATTGCTTCCTCAATGCTACTATGTCAACATTTTTCATTTTGATGATTTCTTCTATTGCATTGACATTGTAAGGATCATATCCAATTTTGATCGCCAAGTCTTCCAGAGTTTTGATTCTTGTGTCCTAAGCAAATGAAGAAACTTTCTCCATTTTCAGTTGTGATTGTACATTAGCCAATGAAACCTGCAATTTTGACAAACTCATAGGTGTGTTAGTGAGAGTGGATGAAATCATCTCACCACTTTGTTTATGTAACTCCATTTGATCTATTGGATGTATCTCCTTAGTATCAAACTCAAATGTAGTCCTTTTGTAATTTGCTTCTGACTTTGGCTGTGGAATTTGTGCTTGAAGAAAAGCAAACTGCACTTTTCCCTTTTCTTAATCAAAAGATGAGAGCAACCTGCTCTGAGAGCTGGGATTTTGTTTCCAAAACTAATTGTATGTGCTGGTTTTCAACATTTAATTCTTCAACTTTATCTCCCTGAAGGTGTCAAAGATAGTTTTCTCCTTTTCCCATGTAGCAACTTTACTAGTTTGAATGACTTTCTGTTGATCTTGAGAAATTGCTGAAGTAGTAGGTTTAGAAGTATTTTGATCACCGACCTGTGTGGAAGGAGGTGTCTCTTCAGTAATGATAATTACTTCTTGCTCTGAATCCTTGCTAGGATTGACTTTTGGATTGATCTTTGTCTTCTTTCTGTAATGAATTTTAAATTCTTTGCTGGATGAATCATTCATTAGAGATAACTAATCTTCTCTGATCCTTTTCCATTCCCTTTCCTGTGCAACAGGAGTCTGTAATGTTGATGTAGACATTGTTTGTTCTTCAGCCTCTTGTAAAGTACCCTCAGTCCATTCAAGTTGATTCATATATTTCTCAATCTCTCGTCTAGGTGTATGAAAATAAGGTGTAGATTTGTTCTCTACCCTTAGTTTAGAAATGACACCAACTAGATCATAAGACCATGTGAAACTAAGGCTAAACCACATCTCTTTCAACAATTTATCTACTTCCTCCCCTGTTGTCCTGCTATTACAGATAGAAGGTCCTATATGTGTTTTGATTTTGAATTGTGATTTCTTTTTAGCAGACACAAAATGCACTTCCTCAGCATTAAGCATTTGTCTGATGTACTCTAATGCAAAAATCCTCACTGGGAGAATTTTTGACAACTTGTAAGGGGGAAGCTCATAGCCATAAACTATGATTTCTGTGTAGTTTTAATAAAGATACCAATCCCCTGTTCTGGCTTGATCTGACAACTGCAATACCTTTCTGATTTCTTCACTAATCCTGGGCTCTGTAGTGTTGTTCAATAAACTGAGTGCTGGATGAAGAAAAAATTCTACAAATTTCTTATATGAATACTCTTTTTGTTCCTTCATCACTAATGAAGTCCAAAAAATAATTGATTATTGATTTCCTTCTTCATCCAATTTCTGTAAAGAAAACTTGAATTTGTTTCCCTGAGAGTATAAGAACAAATAAATTAATAAAGAGGCATAATTGAAAACCTCTTCAGTTGGGAATTTAACAAGTTGCTCATGGATAGAATCTGTAATGAATTGAATGAAGTTGAAAATGATGGAGGGTTTGGAATCTGTGGAGAAAATTAACATGAATCCTATGATGGCTTAATATACCCATTGGTCTGAATAATAAACAAGAAGGTAGGAAATTATTGTGATGATTTGTTTGGATCTTTCAGGGAAAATGGATGATGGAAATGGAGGTTTTTTCTTGGGTAATGGATCATTTTCAGTCATAAACAACTCAAGAGTTTGAGCTCTTTTTGCAAAATCTAAATTTTGATATATTTCAATCAGTGCTTCTTGGGAAAATGGTGTGGAATTCTCTGTGGTTGGGGCTTGCATCATTTATTCAATGGTTTGGGCAGTGATGCTCACTAAAATCTCTCCTGTAGAAGTGATAATAACTCTCTGGTTGGGCATATACCAAGCTTGACATCTTCTAAAAAATTCTGGAACACTATGGGTGTGAGGAAAAATATAATGTGGAAGTTTGGAATCCCACAGTCATATATCATCAGATTTATCTAAGAATTTATCCTCTAACCAACAATACAATTCAAATAACTCAAGTTCACAAAGGGTTTCATGGATCTTATGGTCTATCTGCTAATGGTATGTGATGAAAGTCAATTGGAGGGTGTAGTAGCAGACTTACTGGTTCTTCTGGTCCTTTGTTCTTTGGAGGCATGATTGGCTCTATTGAAATAGCGAAAACAAGAATTTCTGATGCAAAATAGAGGCCGAAATTGAGCAAAAACTCTGCATATTAGAAGAATATTAACAGCTGCAAAGGAGGGATTTAAACAATGGTAAGGTTGATTTCTAGAGTTATGGTGATAATTGTGAATTTTTAATCCTGTGCAGAGCAGAGCGAATATCAAAATAAAAGTTTAAAACATGTGTTTAGTGATGAAATTATGGATAATTGGTTTAATTCTCGTTGAAAAGGGTGCAAGTACATTAGCCTAATGGTTAGCCATTAAATTTAATTCATTAACGGTTATGGAAGGGCGGGAATTATTTTGATTGGACAAAAACATAACCATGTGGCATGACATGAATGGCAGGCGGAGCAGTAGTTTCAACCGGCGGGTAAGTGAGGTTTCAGAGGGGTACATTGGCAGTAAGTGGTTTCATGCAACGCAAGGGGGTGTGCGAAATCTTCTGATATTGACACTGGAGCAAAGGGGGTCCGCTTATTTTCCCCCAACATTAAGTTTCAGTGATGAGGGTCAGGGGCAGCCATGTGGGCTGATGATTGGGATGCGATGGATGATCAGTGAGATGGGAGATGGTTAATGCATGTCAGAGTTTAATGAATGGTGAGGTAGGGGTATAATGAATGAGATGTGACATGGATGATTGGCGAGTGGGGGTATGCGACGTGTCACATGAGTAGTGGAGGATAACGCATATGATTAAATCCTATGGTCTCGAGAGTGATTTTTCGAATTGTAGAAGAATAAAACTTTGATAAACATGCGATTTTGAAAATAATTTTCTTCAACACAGCTCTTCATTTCTTCTCGAATACAACAATAGGATAGGAAATTCTTATGACATGCAGAGTTTATTTTCAACACAGATGAAGGATCCTATCTGTTTTTTGATTTTGAATTGTGATTTCTTTTTAGCAGACACAAAATGCACTTCATCAAAATTAAGCATTTATCTGATGTACTCTAATGCAAAAATCCTCAATGGGAGGAATTTTGGCAACTTGAAACGGGGAAGCTCACAACCATGAACTCTGATTTATGTGTAGTTCTGATAAAGATACCAATCCCCTGTTCTGGCTTGATCTAACAGCTGCAATACCTTTATGATTTCTTCACTGATCCTGGGCTCTGTAGTGCTATTCAGTAAACTGAGTGCTAGATGAAGACACAATTCTACAAATTGCTTATATGAATACTCTTTTTGTTCCTTCATTGATCTAAAATTATTGTATTAGTTTTGCTATGCTAAGGGTCCTTTGGTTTTAAAAACATGTGCATAATTGGTTCATTAGTTTGCATTAGGATTAAGGAGTTTTTCCATGAATTATAGATAAAATTTAGTGAATTAGAATCATAACATAAGCCTAAATAACATCGAGCAACAATGTAAAACAGAGAAATTAGTCATCACATGAAATTTACACAGCAGGCATGATGAAGCAGTTCACCCGACCTGGCCTACATCTGCTGGTCCAGCTCCCAATGGCTTGTCCATCTTTCAATATGATAATATGTTTTCTATTAAATGTAGTTACAATGCTCTAATGGTTGTTTTCTTTGCACCAATGGCTTCAAAATGCTCCAATTAGTCAAGAATGAATCTTCATTCACTTAGAATGGTCGAAATTGAGCCATCTACACTTTTTCCCAATATCTCCTAGAAAAATTCCGCTAAAAGTGGAGAATTCCGGTTAACTGGAGTTAAATTAGGGCTGACCTCCAAATTTAGCGCACCCCCATCTGCTCCGCCTATTAATCCATGCATTAAGTGTTACGGTTAGGGTGGTGGCCACATGCGCACCCCCAATCGTCAGTGGGCTTGATGGTTAGCGGAACCTCCGCTCGTAATTGTAGTTTAATGGCGGACTGTGGTTTGTTGACATCGGTTAGGCTCTGACCTTGGCCCACATAAAATCTTTAACACACAACGGCCATAATACATAGAATCTAGGCAAAGTCACAATATCACATATTTTATAACTTCACAGATTTCCGAAACCTTTTTCGCAAGTTGCAATCCTTAACAAACAACTTTAAATAGTAAACAATAAATCCGCCAATGCGAAGTTGCGATTCCACTTATCGCATATCGGCCTCCGTCAATTTAAGTCTAACCATTAAAGTATAAACCGTATCGCTTGCGAAGTGCGATAGTGCTCGGCCCTCCGCTGACACGTCCTCCTCGTCGCATCGCGAGTTATATCATTTAACTTGCAACATTTTAACATGTAATTAAAACAATCGTCGATGCGATGTGATCACGACTGTTCATCCCGAATTCTCACTTCGCGTCATAGGTTAAAAAATTTAACTTGTGAAACTCTTAATTGTAAACACTATTCACTATGATGTGCGATGTCCTCCAACTAAAATGAGATCTCTCCCATTGATTGGTGTCAGATCCACGGTCCTCGCTATCGCTTCATTCGGCAGCTTGCTCTTACTGTCCATTCCACCTTCAACATTTCCGCGACTGTGCAATCTCCGATTCTATATGAAAAGTTCAAGACTCCATGAAAGCCACCAATTCGGATCCCACTCTACTGGTCGATCTGGTTCTGAACCTGTTTTCCATTTCGAACCCAATCCTGCAACTTTGAATTTTGAGCAAAATTTATGAACTCCTAATCATTCCTCCCCATTGGGAAGATTTTGGAACCCAAAAGACTTGATTACCTATTCAGTAGATGAGGGTACAAAGCCCTCACCTTTCCAATCTCCATCCATTTTTCCTTGCTTGGTTTAATGCCTTTGAGCCCAACTTGAAGGTAGTCAACACTTCCCCTCTTTGATGCTCTTGTCCTCATGTCAAGAATTGTAGCTTCTTTGAGATCATCCAGAAATTCTAGCGAGAAATCTTCAATAGAAGGTAGGTGAACGTCACTTCCCTGATCATCGATCAAAGGAGGCTCATACAAGCGTAAGTTTTCAACATTAACAACTGAATACATTTTCATGTAAGAAGGAAAATCAAGTTGGAATGCATTATTATCAACTTTTTTTATGATATTGAAAGGACCATAGCGAATGGTTTTGAGTTTTTTACCTTCCCCTTGCATCCTTTCTTTGCTAATGTGTAACCATACCTCATCTCCCTCTTGAAACTTGTGATCAACCCCGTGTCTATCATGCCTCTCTTTCTATTTTCTTTGACTTTTCTCAAGTTGTTCTTGGACTTGTTGATGTATCATTTGAATTTTATCAATGAACTTTCGAGCCTGATCAATATCACTATGGCCATCAATTGCAACATCCTTCCTAAAGATGAAGTCTAATGGCGATTTTTGCAAATACCCAAAGCATGCTTCAAAAGGTGAGGTTTGTTTTGAAGAGTGATTTGCGCGATTGTAAGAGTGCTGAATGTAATGTAGTTGTTCATCCCACAACTTAGGATGTTTGCTGCAATATCCTCCCAATAGATGCACAACTGTTCTGTTCACCACTTCAGTTTGTCCATCTGTTTGTAGATGAAAATCGATACTCTTTTTCAATTTTGTGTCCATCATTCTCCATAGATTTGACCAAAAATTCCCAATGAACCTGGAATCCCTGTCACTAACAATATAAGTAGGCAATCCAAAATGAACCCAAACATTTTGAAAATAAAGTTCAGCAGTATGTTGAGTAGTAATGGTCTTCTTACATGGCATAATTATACACATTTTACTGAATCTATCCACAACCACAAAAATATAATCATGTTGCTTTCTTGACATAGGTAGATCTCCAACAAAGTCCATGGATATGCTCTCCCATGGCCTTGATGGTACCGGTAATGGCATGTACAATCCAAGCTTCCTATTACTGGGCTTACTTGCTACACACATAGAACAACCTCTTATAAAACGTGACAAACTATCTATCATGTGAGGCCAATAACAATACCTCTATAGATGCGCCATTGTTTTGCTTACCCCAAAGTGTCCAGCAATAAGAGAAGAATGAGCTTCTCTCATGACAATTAGCCTCTCTCCTTGTGTAATAAATAGCTTTCCTAGATGAAACAACAAATTGTTATGCATGTGATAATCTATTTCTTCAACTTGATTCCCTTCACTCAAACTAGCATACACTTCTTTGAAATCAACGTCATGTGCATATTGTTCTAAGTAACTCTCATGTACAATATAATCATTTTTGAGTAAATTAGAAGCACTAATGATTGGTCTCGAAAGCATATCTGCAAATTTATTGAATATACATTTTTTGTACCTTATAACCAAGTGAAGATGTTGAAGAAATCCCATCCACCTGAAATGTCTTCATTGCTGCAATTTTGTTTGCGACTGCAAGTACTGTAATGGTTGGTGATCAATGTGTACAATAGTCTTTTTACCCATCAAGTACTGTTTCCACTTCTTGACACTTTGTACCAATGCATATAGTTCTTTGTCATATGTATGATAATTAGTCACAACACCATTAAAAGTTTCTGAATGAAAGGCGATAGGCTTACCATGCTGAAAAAGGTCTGTGCCCATGGCATAGCCACTAGCATCAGTGTGTTTATCGAATGGCTGTCTCAAATTTGGTAGTGCAAGGACTGGAGCTAAAATGATATTTTCTTTTAAAGCTTCGGAAGCTTGCTACTTTTAGCATCCCCATTGGAAGCCTTTCGTCACACTTGTCACTACATGCAGAGGAGCTGCGATGGAAGAAAAGTTAGCAACAAATTTCATCCAATATTGAGCTGCACCTAAGAAACTTCTTACCTCGGTAACTGTTTCGGGTGTGGGCCAATTCACAATGGCCTCCACTTTAGAAGGATCAATCCTCAATTCTCCTCCTCCTACAAAGTGTCCCAAATATACCAAAGAAGTCTTTCCAAACTCACATTTTGACATCTTAAGAAACAATTTCTCTTTCTTCAAAATATCAAGTACTCTATTTACATGCAAGACATGATCTTCTCTTGTTTTGCTGAAAATAAAAATGTCATCTAAGTACACAATAAAAAACTCATCAAGGAATGGTCGCAAAACATTATCCATAACCGCATAAAAGTTGCCGGTGCATTACATAAACCAAAAGGCATAACTAGCCACTCAAAGAGTCCTTGTTTAGTTTTGAATGCAATTTTCCATATATCACTTTCTGCAATTCTTACTTGATGATATCCACTTCGTAAATCTAACTTAGTAAAAAAATTTTGATCTTTCAGCAGATCAAGAAAATCATCTATTCTTGGGAGTGGGTATCGATTTTTTACCATAATTTTGTTCAAAGCTCGAAAATCTACACACATGCGCCAAGTCCCATCTTTCTTTGGTATCAAGACTATGGGTGAACCACATGGCGAGGCGTTGGGCCTTATGATATCTTTATCCAACATCTATTTGATTTGCCTCTTTATTTCAACATTCTCCATTATCGACATGCGATACATACCGATGTTTGGAAGAGGACAATCCTGCTGCAACTGAATCTCATGTTGAATTTCCCCTTTTGGAGGCAATCCTGTTGGCTCCTGAAACATCTCATGATGCCCATTAACCACATCATGTAATTATGATTTCAACTTAGGATTACATCCCTCAAAATATTCATGATTAATATTAGCTTTGGGTTGAATCATAAGAAGAACAAAATTCTTACTTGAATTTACCAGCCTCTTTACCTGTCCAGCATTTACCAAAGCAATGTTTGTCTTCTTGCGGCGTGCTCTAACGATGAACTCCTTTCCATCTTTGAATAAATGATACTTGTTCTCATGGCGATAGAAGATCGCTTTCCTGTCATACAAGTAAGGACTCCGTAATACACTACCAGTTATGTCAAGCAGAACCACATCTAATTCAACTGTGTCAACAAAGCTTGCAGTGATTGCAAACCTCAATATACATTTCCTTGTAACTTGTAGATTTGCATCCTTACAAATCCAACCCAATGGATATGGTTTTGGATGTTGTATGGTCTCAAGGTTAAGTTTTTTGACCAAATATTTAGAGATTAAGTTTGCTTGTGACCCACTTTCAAACATTGTGTCAATCTTGGTATGCTTGGATATGACCCTCACATGAAACAATTCTATTCTTTCTTCTTCGTTTGGAGTGTTTATGTGACAATTTGATGTACTGGTACTGGTTTTAGTTTCAATTTCTTTTCCCTTCATGTTCTTCAATCCCGTGGCTGTAATTTTAGTCTCATCACCTGAATCAGACGCTAAGTCACGTTGAGATGTAGCAGCAATTTTCTGTTTCCCTTTTTTAATTGGTTCTTTGGCCTCAATTCTGGATGTAATTTCCAATAATGAGTTTCATCATGGCCTTATTTTGAACAATGTTACAAGTCACTTTTTCTCCCTCTTTCTTAACGTATGCATTCTTTTTGTTTTTACCTTTTGGGGTTTTCTCCTTGGCTTTACCCTTAAAAGGTTTCTTCCTACCCTCTTCAAGAATGTTCTTCCCTCTAGCTTCTAGATGTGTGGCCTGAACACAAACTTCATCTAGACTGGTGGGGGTTAAACATGAGGATATTATGTTTTAGGTAGCTATCTAAGCCTCCTATGTACATTAGCAAAGTGTCTTGGCTCTAAAAATCCACCCCTAATAAAATAGCTCTTCTCCTAAATTCCTGGGTATATTCTTGCACATTTTGTCCCTTTAACTGCCTAAAGTTCTGCCAGTTCATGATGGCTTTTTGCATATGAGCTAATGGATAAAAATGTTGTGTAATAGTAGCAAGAAAATCTGACCATGATAGAATAATCTTACCATGTTTCTTGATTTCCTCCTGTGTCTTGGCTTCCCACCAAACAAGTGTTGAATCTTCCATTCTCAAAGAAGTTAATTGAATTTTTGTCTCATCATATTGAAGGTTATGTAATCTTAAATATACCTCCAATTGTCGAATCCAATTATCTAGCTTGTCTAAATTTACTTCACCATTAAACATTGACAATTCGAACTTAACATAAAGTTTTAATAAAGGAGATTTACTAGTGCTCTTGGACTTGTGTGGCTGATGTACTGAAGAAGAGGTAGAAGATGATGATGATGACGATGATGAGGGTGAAGATGGTGGCTCTCCATTGCCTCAATTTACTCCATTTCCCTTCTTTGACTTGTCTTCATCATGTTGAACTCCTGAAGATCCTTGTCCTTCCTTTTGGAGTTTAGATCCTTCTCCTTCTAGTCTCTCATTCCTTTCTTGATAAATAATTCTAACTGTTAGGGTCCTATAATAATAGGGATCATAATTTTGAATTGACTATGTAAAGTCTTGTAATATTGTACATAATTTGCTTTCTGCAAATTTTTTCCCATATTAAAATATGAAAAGAGGGTAAGTCCTAAAATAAAAATCAAAGGACTAAAAGAAAAAGATCAAAAAAGAATATAAAGTATGAACCCCACAAAAAACAGATAAAAATAGATCGTGAAAGTGTTGCACATTCAAATGCCACTACTCTTAGTTAATTTACTTTATGCAAATAAAATTGTGTGTAGCTTGTAAAAAATGCCACAATTCATGATGATCAAACAATTTAATCTTGATTCATTCATGCTTTTAAATTTCAAGTAATGATAGTTAGTGAATAAAGATCTGGCCAAACCATTTAATCTTGGTAGATCAGTAGTTAGGTAGAGAATAAAAATGAGCTCACCCGTTTAATCTGAGCCATAGGAAGTTATAAGGTTAGAAATAGGTTAGTTTTCTTATCAAAATAAAATAAAAGGGTCATATAGCTCAAATGCACCCAATAAATAAAGTAAAAAATGTTAGGGTAAATAAAGGGTAGGCAGAAGCACTTTTACAAGTCATGAAAAGCATCAATTGGTTCATCTCATATCACTAAAATCCCCCTAAATCACCTTCCCCTTGCTTAAAACCCTATGGCCACTCTTAGAAAGGCATTTTCCCTTGTAAAAAGCCCCTTTCCTTTTGAAAATACCCCTTTCCCCTTATTTTACACCTTTTCCCTTCCTAAAACCCCTTTCCCTAGTTGAAAAACACATTTTCATTTGAGAAGTAAATTCCCCTTTACTAACCCCCCTTTTTCATAAAAAACATAAAAACCCACTTATCTAAAGTTTTTAATGTTTAAAGTATATTGGGCCCACTGCAAAAATCCCTCCTCAATATCCTTTAACACTATTCCTAATGTATTTTTAACTTATCCCGCTTATACCTTTTATTAACCCACATTACTATATTAAACCCCTGTTTAATATATATTTAACCCATTTCACATATTACTCCCCGTTTTATACATTTTATTAAGCCCCCACTACATGCTAACCCATCCATTATATCAATTCCCTGGGTCTCACTTTACTTTAACCCTGCATATTTTACACACCTAACCCATCACATATATAAAAACCCCTCCCACTAACCTATTAACACCTCCACACTCTTAATACCTGAGTCCCACCTATCAATTCGCCCCAACTCACCCATTCACCTAATCATCTGATTAGATCCAATGTCCAATAATTGCTTTCGCACCCCCGACAGTCCTGAGTTTAAGGACGGGGGAGGGGGGGGGGGGGTGTGCGAAATGGGTGGTTCGCACCCCTTCAAATTTTCTATGTGGCGCTCCCACGTTTTATCGCATCCTCCATCCCGAAACCACCAACCCGCCTTTCGTCGTGCGATTACCTCCATACCACCATTTCGCTATGCGATCAAAAAAGGCACTGTTTGAAAATTCACTCTGCGCCAATGTGATTAACCACCTTTGGTTAAAAGCAATAAAACCCGCCCGAAACAATTTTTCCCCTTATTGCTGTTTATATTCGAAAACTGTTTGTTTGCACAAAAGAACCATTGACGACCTATTTTGAACTCAATTCAGATCATAATTAAAGCTTATTTCTGCTAGAACCATTGCAAACTTGGAGTTGAGGATTTATAAGACCAGGAAAGCCTTTGCTACGACCATAACCCCTTCTGCAGACCGAATTAAACCTTTTCCAGATAATCCTAAGCCACCTGAGACCATTACTTATGCAAGAAAATAATAAATTGATAATTGAACAAGTTAAAAATGGCCTCCCAAAGTATTATAAGTGTAAATCCTATGCAACCTTCTGTAGTAGATGTTGAACACACTCCTCTAGCAGACAAAGACTTCAAAATCAATGATACAGTCATTGATTTCAACCTCCTTGAGCTCCACTGCTGGAGCCATGGTAAATTGATAGACCAAGATAATGATATCCACCTCTGGGATTCAAACCTACCCAGGTACATCTTCCCATAGACATTTCAGTTTCCAGAAATCATCAGACTCTGTTAGATTAATTACTTGCCCAATGAAAGAGCCCTAGTAACCCCATGCCAAGAGATTTTGTTCAAAATCATTCTAGAATCCATAAATAAGATGTTATAGATCCAACCCAAGCCTGATGAAGCCCCATTATCAATTGAAATCCTCACTGAAATATATCTAAAGCTGGACTTTACCAAGAGGTTCCAAATATTCCAAACCTTTCTTCCTCCATCAGTAGAAACCCCAAAGAGTAACCCTCCATATTCAGCTTCCATTTTTTCAGAGAGAACCAGACAGATTGTGACAATGTTGTCATGCATTCTAGGGTACTTTACTGATGAATATGTAGATGCTTTTATCTTAGGTTTTATGTCCATATTCTGCCCAAGACAACCTCCAGCTTCAACATTTAACTTTTCCCAATATTTATCAGATTCCATCCATGAGCAATTGGTTAAATTACCAGAGGAATGAGTGTTTAAACACTCCTTTGTTCATTTGTTCTTGTATTTCCAATTAGAAAGGTTTGCAGTTAGCCTTCAAAAACTAGACACAGAGGCTAACCCCCAATCTGTAGTCTTCTGGACATCCTTGATCAGAAAGGATTCCATAGAATTCAGCTACAAATACTTCATTGATTCATTTGTTTATCCAGTTGTTAATATGCTAAGCAGTAGCTTTCAACCTAGGGTTAGTGAAGAGATAAAGAAATTATTGCAATTGTCAGAACAAAGTAGGACAAGAGACTGGTATTTATACCAGAACCATATTGAAATTAGGGTGTATTTATACCAGAACCAAATACCTCCCAATGTGATTATTTGCATTAGAATACATTAGGCAGATCCTAAACCCAAATGAAGTTAATTTCCTATCAACAAAGAAGAAAACTCAGTTTAAGATTAAGAACCAGCTTGGTCCTTTCATTTGCAATAGTAGGAATGCTGGTTAGCAAGCACATAAGTGTTTACAAGATTTCAAGTTCAGTAATAGTTTCAAATGGCAGTATGATCCCTTGGGAGTCATTAATAAACTAAGAATCAAATTCAAATTGACAAATTTTGTTCATGAGTCAAAACCAGATGTTGAAAAGTATTCCAACTAGTCAAAGTGGTTGGAAAATACTTTTCAAGAGGTGGAGAAGCAGGCTGATACTAGTTCCATCCTACATACTCCAGCCCCACAAGACAAGAACTCAAAGAGGAAAAGAGAAGAAGGTTCTTATTCTGCTGAAACCACTTCTGACACCAAATTCAAGTTAATGTATAAGAAGAAGGCCAAACTGAATCCAGTAATTGAGCAAGAATAACTAGTTGACACAATTGAAATTATTGATATAGATATAATTGTCAGAGATAATGCACCTCCCACAGTTTCAAAGGAAACACATCAGCCATCAACCTCTGATGCTCAGATCATTCAGAAGAAACATAGTGCAGAGGTTTCTTCATAAAAAAAACCAGTGGACAAAGAGAAAGACATAATGGAGAAGTACAAAGAAATCAAATTGAAGAATGAGGCATTGAAAGCTGTGACTTATGCCCAATATTGGAAACAAAATCCTAGTGACCAAAATAGGTTACTTTCAGCCTTTGATTACAAAACTAGGAAGATGCAAATGACCTTTTTGCAGCCAACAGTGCAGGCTCCAAAATCATCAGCAGACTACGAGAAAAAAACCTTTGAAGTTATGGCTAAAGATGTGCATCCCATAGATCAGATTGAGTTCCCTAAGTAAGCAGGAGAAATGATATACTCCACTATGACCAACAAAGCTAGGAGTGTCCAAAAACTACAAAACTCTCTACAAAATATCAGAGCACAACTAAAAATAGAGAATTCTTCTTCACAAGCCAAGGATAATAGAATAAAATCACTTGAAGAATTGGTCATGTAGGTTGGATATGATCCAAAGAACATCAATGAAACTGAAGAGCTTATCAAGAAGAAGAATGCAGACATAACTGCATTGAGGAAACAACTGAAATTACCTCCCACAGAACATCCACAAACTAAGGAAGTTTTGGAGAATGAAAGTTAGAAAGATTAAAGGATGAATCTCATCATTCAATTGACAACTCAATTGAAAGAGATGGAGAATGAAATGGATAAATTGGTGTAGGAAAAGAAGGCCAGCATGGAAGCAGTTTCTATTACTTCCATTCCTATAGCCTCAACCTCAGCTTCAGTGACTACAACAGTCCCAACTACTACATCAGTACCAACTACTACATCAATAACAAAATCAACAGAAACCCATCCCAATGATGAGATAGGTAAATTGATTAAAGCAATGAAAGACATGTCAATCCAAACAACTAAGATTAATAGACTTAAAGAACAAGAAAGAAATCTTGAAGATGAAAAGAAATTGGCTCAAATCATGTATAAATCTGAAACACAGAAATCCAACAGGTTGAATGACAGAGTCCAAAAGTTAGAAAAATAATTAACATTGAAAGAGCCACTAGCCCAAGCAGAGCAACAACTGTGGGCCAATACCATTAACTCTATTAATGATATTTGGCCTTCTATACAAGTTATATTTGAACATAAAGATTTGATAAAAGAAGCAAGTGAAGCTATTTAGAAATTCAAAGAGGAACTTGGGAAGAAACCAGAAGAGGCCACTAAGATAATTAAGTTTCTCAATTCTAAAAACAAGCATGAGTTAGAAGAATTTGGGATAAGTGACAGAACATAAACAATCTTAGAGGTAGAAAAGGTAATTTCCAAGAGAAACCCGATGACACAAATTGAAGATAAGTGTCAAACTATGGAGCTAGCAGTAAATAGATTCATGAAAAAATTTGATGTTTTGAGGCAGAAAGGTCTGCCTAATGCATTAATGATCAATGACAAACTAATGAGGCACGAAGATTATGACAAAAATATCAAAGAAGTGGCTAAAGAACATTCCAACAATTCCTCTATGAAAGGAATTCCTAAAAGCAAAGTACTTTATCAGATTTTTGAAAATCTCTTTTACCTCCAGCATGAGGTAAATCATGTTTTTGTAAACGAGCCTACATTTACCAAGTATAATGAAGCAGATGAGATTTATAGGAGAATGGTAAAAATCAAACTTCTATATGAAGAGGCTTGGGAAAAATTATATCATTTACTGTGACAGGTAGAAGTAAAGCAGGTAAAAGGGACAAGGTTAAAGGTGAAAATAGAGCAGGAAGGTAAAAGAAGAATTCATGGTTTAAAGATAAAAGACAAAGTTTAAAGATGAAAGACAAAGTAAAAGGTAGCTAGCGTGAAAGCAACAACTAGAGAGATAAGGCAACAAAATATCAAAGAAGCAAACAACAAATCCAATAAACAGGGACAACTTGCATTTAGTTACATAGGTGTCTCTATCTTCTTGCATGAAGATATTTTATTTCCCTTGAATAAATCCTAAATCAGTTATAGGATATTTTGTATTAAGTTTTGTATGAATACTTCAGAAACTCGAAGTATTGAGTGTGGATTCCTGATCATTTCTATAGTTGTAATTGATCTAAATACCTGAGGGTTTATTGTACCATTTTCAAGTCAACAGACAGGATAAGTAATAAAGGCATCACATTACAGGATTCATGTGTTGAGCTACTTCAATGAAGTATATTTCAATTGTTCATTGTTATTTTCTTAAGTATTCCATAAACTTGCATGTTTTTCCAAATTTAAATGTTATAACAGGAATATTATTGCAGAAATTGTTTAAGTACACTCTGTTTTGGACTGTTATTCATTTTAATGTTTTCCTCTGATATCTGGATCCGAGAATCCTTAATTTCTCTCCCATCCCTATTGACCTCTTTCACCTTCCCTCATTATCCGGTTTAAGGAATCCTTAACTACTCCTTGATCCCGATTGAAAACCACTTCACCATTTAACCTTTAAAGATCTAATTTTTCTCAGCTACCTTGCCCCGTGAACACTTCCTTTAGAACTTGATTCTTTCTTGTTTTCTTGATACATTGACTCCATAGCCCAATGGAAAAATAGACAGACACCTATCCACCTAAATTAGTAATTACACCAAACAAATCAATACCAAACCAAATCAATCTTACATAACTAGCCTAAAATCAATTAAAACAACAAAGTTAAATCATAAAGAGAGAGCCCTCTCTGAGCATTAGGAAGGGTAGATCCTGATCTCAAAAGTAGGTTGATAGTTACCTCTAATATTTCTTAAACACACAAAACAACCCTTGGAAATTATTGGAGTGATAACATACTTGCGACCATACCGGGGAATCAGTCCTTAGTTTAAAATAAAGCTTAAAGGAAATACATTTCCTCATCTTTTCACCTTAAGGTTTATTAGGGTTGTTAAGATTTATCATTAAAAGTTAAAATTCTGGCTTCCAAAAGAACATACTATACTAGGGCTCATCCTAATCCACAACCTGCTATAATTGTTGATGATCCTGACAGAATTTTAAGAAAAACTAAAAAAGTAGAAAGTCTAGGAAGCAGTAGTCAATTAATAAGAGCAAATTCACTACCTAAATAATTATCAAGCTTACAAGATATTGAATTCGATTTATCATTTGAGAATTATTATTTAGAACCAAATATGAAAACTCAATCTATGACGTTGTAATAGATCCTGATTTTATTCAATCCATTAAACAAAAGAAGGAAACTATACAACTTGACTTAGATCAACAGGTTCTAAATACTTTTGATGAACTTGATGTTTTGACTTCAAATTTGATTAAAGATATAGATGAAGCATATTTCCAATAGTCAGTTGAATTAGTTTCCCTAGTTGCTGCTACCCCTAAGCGTTCTACCATTCCTTCAGAGACTATAAATCCAACTATATTTAGTACCACCTCATCTATAATATCCACCACAGTCCATTCCACAAAACCATTCATCCCCAAACTTCCTCTTCAAACTAAAGTTTCAAGCTCACCTAAAGTTTAAAGCACATCTTCTAGTATTCCTTCTACATCCTCAAGTGTTCCAAGTTCATCTTCTAGCACTTCAAGCTCATTTGCAAGTACTTCAAGCTAATTTTCAAGTTCATTTCCAAGCACTTCAAGCTCATCCCCAAGCACCACCATTTTACCTCCTAGTCAAGCTAGAATCTTAGCCATGGCAGCCAAATATGCTCCTTTGGTCTTACCAGCTCAATTACATGCCATGCCACATGATTACCAGAGTAAAATATTTTAGTTTGATGGTACTAGTCAATATACTGCACACCAATATGTAAATAAAATGACTAATTATTTTGAATTACATGAAGATGATGAAGATGATGTACAAATGAGATTGTTTGCACAAACATTAGCAAGAGAAGTTAAGAAATGGTTTAAAGCTTCACCTACTAGTCAAATTGCTGATTCAGTTGCTTTCCATAGATTGTTTATCAATAGATGGGAAAGAAAGAAAAACCCTTTACAAATATTATCTAAATATGAAAACATTAGAAGAGCTCCTAATGAATCTATTCAGGATTATTGTATTACGTTTAACACTATTTATAATGCAATTCCTGCAAATAACAAATCTCCACCAGACTTGTTCTTAATCAAATTTCCAGATGGTTTGACACTAATATGTCGTATCAATTGAGAGAAAGAAACCCTGAAATGTTAGAACAGATGCAAAGTAATGTAGTTAGTGTAGAAGCTAATTTGTTAGCTAAAAGAGCCAGGATGAGAAATGAAAGAAGAGTAACCATTAAGGATGAACCATCCACATCAGACATTAAGATAGATAGTTTAGCTAAAAGTATGGAAAGAATAATGGATAGATTAGAAAACATGGAAATAAAAACTCAGTGGGAAAATCAACAACAAGGTCCTCAAATAAGAAACCCAAACTTTAGGAAGAATCCCAATACTGGTAAATCACGAGAAGCAACACCTGATCAATTGATTAGACCACCTTTCCAAGAGAACTATTCTGAAAGTTCTCAACAAAATGAAGAAGACCAGGACACCCAGATAAACTGAATGGGCATAAATGATGATAATACTATTTTTCTCTCCCAAGAAGAACATGAATGATACATGTTACAACAATTACAGTTAGAATCTGGAGAGTCCTTTGACTATAAACAATGCTATGAATCTGCAATATATGAAGTTCACAAAAATATATCCTTAGAAGTAAGAAAAACACAGAAGCCCCTACTAAGAAAACAATCCAATCTTAGACTAAGAAAAAAATAGAAGCTCCTACAAACAAAGTGCTACAAATTCTCCCTAGAGAAACTCAGAAAACTTCCACTCCAAAAATTGTAGACATCACACCTACTAATACCCAAACATCAACTGCTGCTAAAACTTCAAATGTTGCTAAAACTACAACTGCCACTCAAACTGTTCCAGACAAAAAAATTGAAAGTAAAACAATGGAAATACAAACTGAAATACCAACTGTGGATAAAAAAGATAAAAACACTCAAACTACAATTGGTAAAGAAGAAGTCATTCGGTTAAGAAAAACTCAAGTACCATTTAATATTCAAGTTGAGATAGCCAAATTGAAAATACTAGTTCCTTTAATAGAACTAGTAGAAAATGATTTATACAAATCACAGATCACTGAAACACTGAACATAAGTGAAGGAGAAGATGCTGTTAACCTCAATGATGACCAACCAGAGTTATTATTTGGTCCTGAGGTAAATGGTAAACATCAACAAGGAGGTTTCCCTCCATTCTACATTAGCTTGAACATTCATGATAGAATTTTAGACAATGCTATGTTAGATTCAGGAGCATCTCACAACTTAATGCCAAAGGCTGTCATGGAAAAACTGAATCTAGATATCACTAAACCATACAAAGATCTGTTTTCCTTTGATTCTAGTCAAGTTAAATGTCTTGGCCTAATAAAATATCTATTTGTAACTCTAGTCCAATACCCAACTAAGATTATTGTCATGGATATTGTAGTTGTCGATATCCCTCCAAAGTATGGAATGTTATCATCTCGCTCATGGGGAGAAAAATTACAGGGATCATTGCAGTTAGACATGTCATGCTACAATTTCTGTATTTGGTCAGCCTAAAATGATTTACAAAGAAAATTTGATGAAATACATGGTCAATAGTGCAAAAAAACCACAGAATTATCCTAATTATTATTTGCATTCTGATATGGATTCTTTTATCTTATGCAATTTAGACACTGGAAAAGACAAAAACATAACAGTAGAACATAAACATAAAGAAATTGATAGTGACAATATAACTCATGAGTCTATGTGGCACTTAGATTTCGATGGTTCTGTGAACATATTAGGAGCAGGAGCAGGAGTATGGATTTATAACTTAGAGAATGATCATTCAGAAGGTGATGCTTCCAGGTTAAACTTTAAATGCACTAATAATATGGCAGAGTACGAGGCATTAATCTTGGGACTGCAAATTGTAAGAAAACTTGGAGCCAAGAGAGTTTCTATCATGGGAGACTTAGAATTAATCATAAAACAAATCAAAGGAGAGTATCTTGTGAATAATCATAGACTTATCCAATACAGAGAAACTATTCTAGATCTGATAAATTGTTTCCTTGAAACTGACTTTGCTGCTATTCCAAGAAAACAAAACATGCAGGCACACATTTTGGCTAATTTTTCCAGCACGTGCAGATTACCTTTTCAGCCAAATCATTAGTACATCGCAGAGGTAAGACATAGGCCAAATATACCAGATAATTTGAAATATTGGCAGATCTTTTCACAAGACTCACAAATCTATAATTTTATGAATGTTGAGGGAGACTTTCAAAACTGTAATATTGACACTAATTGTACAATAGATTATACAATAAATAGTGAGTTAGATGTAAATGATGTAGATATTACTGAACCAACTAAATTCACTAAAATAGAAATAGATAAATTAGAAACAATAGAGATAGAAGAATTGACTAATAATGAATAAAAAATTTTGAACCTTAAAGATAAATTTTTTGCTAAGGGATTAGCCCCTTTAGAATATATCTTTGACTCCAATGATGTTGCTAGAAAACCTAAAATGGAGCCTTTAAGGTCAGACATAGAAGAATGTAACATAGGAATAGAAGAAAAACCCAAGTTCATCAAAATATCCAAAGCATTACCTCCAAATGAAAAGCTGAAGTACATAAGTTTTTTTAAAGAATTTCAAGATGTCTTTGCCTGGAGTTATGAAGACCTCAAGTCTTATGACACCAGCATTATCCAACACAAAATACCCATCAAAGAAAATAAAAAACCCTTGAAACAAAGGCTTAGGAGAATTAATCCTGTTCTTATGCCATTGATTGAAAAAGAAGTAAAAAGGATGTATGAGGCACAAATCACAATACCTATTAGATATTTTGATTGGATCTCTGATTTTGTTCCCACTAGAAATGAAACAGGGGAAATGAGACTCTGTGTTGATTTCTGAAACTTAAACAAAGTGTCATTAAAGATAACTATCCTCTCCCTAAAATGGATCATATTTTACAGAGGGTAGTAGGGTCATCCATAATTTCATTACTTAATGGATTCTCTAGATACAACCAAATCTTAGTCCAACCTGAAGATCAAGTAAAGACTTCATTTACCACTCCTTGGGGAAATTTCATGTATTTGAAAATGCCCTTTGGACTGATGAATGCAGGAGCTACATTCCAAAGAGCTATGGACATATATTTTTCAAAGGAGATACATGACTTTTTGGTCATTTATCTAGATGATATAACAATATTTTCCAAAACAGGTAATGAACATCTAGATCATTTGAGAAGATATTTTATTAGATGTAGAAAATTTGGTATTTCCTTGAACCCTAAGAAGACACTCTTTAGATTAGAAGAAGGTAAACTACTGGGGCACATAATTTCAAAAGAGGGAATTAGAATCGATCCAACTAGAATAGAGGCAATTTTAAACACAAGTCATCCTAGAAACATCAAAGAATTACATGCATTCTTAGGTAAAATAAATATTCTTAGAAGATTCATTTCTAATTTAGCTGAACTAATCATAGAATTGAATAACATGTTAAAAAATGATTCAACACTTAAGTGGACAATAGAGGCTAAAAAATCTTTTGAATCAATTAAAGAAGCACTTACTAAAACACTTGTCCTCATAAGTCCTAATTTCAAAAAAGATTTTTTAATTTTTTCTTTTGCTTCAGAACACACCATTGCAGCAGTCTTGTTGCAAAAGAATGACCAGGGTTATGAACAACCCATTTCTTTTTTCAGTAAAACCTTAAGAGATGCAACACTAAAGTACAATATTATGGAGAAACAAGCACTTGCTTTAGTGAAAGCTACAAAATATTTCAGAGTGTACATTTTATACTCCCATATAATTGCATATGTTCCAAATTCAGTAGTAAAGGACATTCTAACTCAGAATGGGCCTGATGGAAAAAGAGGCAAATGGATTTCCAATATATTGGAATATTACATTGAAATAAAGCCTACAAAATTGATTAAAGGCCAGGGTTTAGCCAAACTCATGGCTGAATCAAATTGTCAGGCCTTAGATATAAATTTTATTGCTCAACTAGATGACCAAGAAGAGATGGCGACTCCACAGATCAATGAAGATCTTATAGATTCACTATGGTATGCAGACATTATATTTGTTTTACTCAACCTACAAGCTCCTCCTGGTTTATCTAGAACTAAAGGTAGATTCTTAAAAATTCAAGCAATGAAATATTGTATAATAGATAATGCTTTATTTTGGAAAGATCATGGTGGCATTCTATTAAACTGTTTATTAGAAGATGAAGCTGATAAATTTATGCAAGAATTTCATGCATGAGACTGTGGAGGACACATTTATTGGAAATCAGCCGCTGATAAAATTTTGAGGCCAGGTTTTTACTGGCCCACACTTTTTGCAGATGTTAGAAAGTATGTGACCTCCTGTCATAAATCCCAGATATTTGAAGGGAAAAATAAATTATTACCATTACCCCTCAAACCTATCTCAACAGAAATGCCATTTCAACAATGGGGTATAAAATTCATTGGTGAAATTCACCCACCCTCCTCTACCCAACATAAATGGATATTGAAAGCCACTGATTACTTTACTAAGTGGATAGAAGCCATCCCTTCTAGACAAGCCAATGACTCTGTCGTTATCTCATTTCTTGAAAACAACATTATTTCTAGATTTGGATGCCCACAAAAGCTCATTACTGATAATGCAACTGCCTTCAAATCCAAGAAAATGGTTGATTTTTGTAACATATATCACATCACCCTTGGCCATTCCACCACCTATTACCCTCAAGGTAATGGAATTTCAAAATCATCAAACAAAGCCTAGTTAATATCGAAGCTATTAAAAGATAACAAGAAGACTTGGAATAAAATGCTGGTTAATGACTTATGGGCAGACAGACTAACTACCAAAAAATATATTGGTACATCTCCCTATCAATTGGTATATGGGATGGATGCTATTTTTCCATTCTCATTGGGAGTGCCAGTGATGAAAATAATTCAAGAGCTGCAAGTAGAACCAAATGACATCCAAAGGAGGATAAAATCAGAGAATTCATTTGCAAAAAACTAGGGAAGAAGTTTACATCAAATCACAAGTGATTCAAGACAAAATCAAAAATATATTTGATAAGAAAACCAAAGAAGACGATTCTTTCATAGGTAATCAAGTACTCAAATGGGATTCCAGAAGAGAAGACGAAGGGAAACATGGTAAATTTGATTTTCTATGGAAAGGTCCATACATCATTTATGGTTACAGAGGTAATAATGCATTTTTCTTGAAGGAGTTAGATGAAACAGATATACCAGGTGCACCAGTCAATGGTAGAATGCTGAAGCAGTAATTTTCTCCAAATTAACATTAGTTCATTGTGAATAACATTGCAAACTTTAAATTAGATTGGATGACTATCTTCTAAAGTTGAAGCTTGAAGATAAGGCCCTAAGCTTTAAAAGGTAGAACATCATATGATTGAATAAAAGAGAGTTCAGAAATCAGTTTCAAGGCAAGCAAAGTCAAAGTTTCAAGGTCATTGATCTGAAAGTTCTTGACATCTCACCAAGAGATGCCATCCCCAAGTGGAGCCACTGTTATAGTCCTATAATAATAGGGATCATAATTTTGAATTGAATATGTAAAGTCTTGTAATATTGTACATAATTTTCTTTCTGCAAATGTTTTCCCATATTAAAATATGATAAGAGGGTAAGTCCTAAAATAAAAATCAAAGAACTAAAAGGAAAAGATCAAAAAATAATATAAAGTATGAACCCCACAAAAAAGAGATAAAAATAGACGCTGAAAGTGTTGCACATTGAAATGCCACTACTCTTAGTTTATTTACTTTATGCAAATAAAATTGTGTGCAGCTTGTCAAAAATGCCACAATTCATGATGATCAAACAGTTTAATCTCGATTCATTCACGCTTTTAAATTTCAAGTAATGATAGTTAGTGAATAAAGATCTGGCCAAACCATTTAATCTTGGCAGATCAGTAGTTAGATGAATAAAAATGAGCTCATTAGTCTAATCTGAGCCATAGGAAGTTACAAGGTCAGAAATAGGTTAGTTTGCTAACCAAAAGAAAATAAAAGGGTCAGCAAGCTCAAATGCACCCAATAAATAAAGTAAGAAAATGTTAGGGTAAATAAAAGGGTAGGCAAAAGCACTTTTACAAGTCATGGAAAGCATCAATTGGTTCATCTCATATCACTAAAATACCCCTAAATCCCCTTCCCCTTGCTTAAAACCCTATGGCCACTCTTAGAAAGGCATTTTCCCTTGTAAAAAGTGCCTTTCCTTTTGAAAATACCCCTTCCCCCTTATTTTACCCCTTTTCCCTTCCTAAAACCCCTTTCCCTAGTTAAAAAACACATTTTCATTTGAGAAGTAAATTCCCCTTTACTAACTCCCCTTTTTCATAAAAAAACATAAAAACCCACTTATCTAAAGTTTTTAATGTTTAAAGTATATCGAGCCCACTGCAAAAATCCCTCCTCGATATCCTTTAACACTATTCCTAATGTATTTTTAACTTATCCCGCTTTATACATTTTATTAACCCACATTACTATATTAAACCTCTGTTTAATATATATTTAACCCATTTCACATATTACTCCCCGTTTTATACATTTTATTAACCCCCCATTACATGATAACCCCTCCATTATATCTATTCCTTGAGTCTCACTTTACTTTAACCTCGCATATATTACTTCCCTAACCCATCACATATATAAAAACCCCTCCCACTAACACATTAACACCTCCGCATTCTTAATACCTGGGTTGCACCTATCAATTCCCCCCAACTCACCCATTCACCCGATCATCTGATTATATCCAATGGCTAATGATCGCTTTCGCACCCCCGACAATCCTGAGTTTAAAACCTGGGGGGGGGGGGTGAGAAATGGGTGGTTTTGCACCCCCTGTTGAGATTCAACAAGATGATGAGCTTAGTGAAAATTAAGCACCTTCACTAAGTGGGGCCCACATGCTATTTTTAGGTGTATGACTATTTTTAGACATGGTGAGCATATTATATAAGTTGCAGGATGCTATTTGTAGATGGTTGATCAAGTTGGAAAAACAGATGAAATTCTATTTTTAGAAGATTGGGCGAAGTCTATTTATAGATCGCTAATCTAAAAATAGATGCACGTCGATTATTATTAGCCCTTAATAATAATCCGACAATAAATATCAACTTATTCTATTGGAGCACTTCAGTTAATGAATGATTTGGTAATAAGGGAAGTGAAGAATTACGCAATTCCGTGTAGGGTGGTTTACAGACTCATGCATGGAGGACTCAGTTAGAACTGAAGTGGCAGAGTTGTGACAGAGTTGGAAGAGTAGTTATGGGAGTTTTTATTTAGTTTAACTCAGTTAAGTGAGTTAAACTCAATTGTTCTAGTTGTATCTAGTTTTAACTGAAGATACACTAGTGAGAGTATAGTGAATTAATTATTTAATTAATTCACAACTAGAGACTCACTTGCAACTGAACAAATACATCAGTTAACTACTTGCATGTCAGTTCCAGTGGAGACCCAATGGAGAGATAGGTGAAAGGGTGAGATGGACTATTTGTTGTGTTTATGTGTGATTGATTTTGCTTCATATGTGTTTTGCAATTGGCGATTTAATTTCCGCAAAGAATTAAGTGAAAGGATTTTGTATTTAACATAAGTTAATTTGTTAGATCATGGGAGTCCGGTAATATACATGCATATTGTATAATTTCTACACTCCCGCCCATTTACTACATGGCGCTCCCACGTTTTATCGCTTCCTCCATCTCGAAACCATCAACCCGCCTTTAATCGTGCGATAAAATCCATACCACCATTTTGCTATGCGATCAAACCAGGCACTGTTTGAAAATTCAACCCCGCGCCAAGAGAATTTTCTTTGATCAATGATTTTTTATTACATAAACTTTCTACTTTTTTGTTTTTCTTTACAATTCTATCAGGATTATCTACTATGACAACAGGTTCTGGATCTGGATTAGACCTAGTATAGTAGACCCTTATGGAAGCAAGAATTTCAGTTTTTAATGAAAAGTTTATTAACAACCCTTTAAAACAATATTAAGGTGAAAATATAAATAAAATTATTTCCTTTAAGATTACTTTTAACACTGAGGACTGGTTAGTTCCCCAGTATGGTCGCCAATATGTTATCACTCCAATAATTCTCAAGGGTTGTTATTATTTTTTGGTTTAAAGAATATTAGAGGTAACCACAAACCTGCTTTTAAGCCTTAGGATCTAGCCTTCCTAATGCTTAGAGAGGGCTCTCTCTATATGATTTATCTTTGTTGATTGTATTTGATTTTATGCTAGTTATGTAGGGTTACTTGGGATTTGATTTTGGATTTGGTTTGGTGGTGAAATCACTTAGCTGGATATATGTAGGTTTGTATTCCATTGGGCTAATGGAGTCAAAGTGTCAAGCAAAAAAAGTAGGATAAAGGTTCTAAAGGGAAGTATGCACAGGGCAAGATAGTTTGGTCACTTCAGATCCTTAGGCTGATGGTGAAAAGGGTTTCAATCAGAGCAAGAGAGAAATTAAGATTCTCAAATCTGGATAATGAGTGAAAAGACAGAGGTCAATCGAAATAAGGGGCAATTAAGAATTACTTTATCTGGATATCTGAAGAAAAACATATAAATGATAAACAGTTCAAGACAGAGTGTAATTAAACATGTTCTGTAATAACATTCTAGTTATATCATTTAGATTAAGAAAACATATGAGCATGTGAAAACTTTAGAAAGAAACAATTGAACAAGTAGAAAGTACTTCAATGTAATGGCCCAACACATGAATCCTGTAATATAATCTCTTTATTGCTTTAATCTGGTCCGCTGACTTGAAACTGGTACAATCACCCTCAGGTTCCAGAATAGTACAACTATAGAAATGTTCAGTAATTCATCCACACTCAATACTTCGAAATGTGAAGTATATATACAATAAATATTACAAAATATCCTAAAACAACTTAGGAATTATTCAAGGAAAAATAAATATCTTCATGCAAGAAGATAGAGACAACTATCTAACTAATGCAAGCTGTCCCTGCTTTTATTGATTTGTTGTTCAATTGTTGATATTTTGCTGTTGATTTGTCTCTGTTTGTTGCTCAATGAAGGTTGCTTGTTAGGCAGTGGAGTGTCCTATACATTGGTAGCTTTCATCTCTACTTTGTAATTTATGTCGACTTTAACTCTAGCTGTAAACTAATACTCTTTTCTCTGATACTCTTTAACCTTTTGACTGATTTTCTTTACCTCAATTTGTCATTGCAAAATAGCATGCTCTGTTTTATCATTTCCTGACTGATATTTTACTCATTTGACTGCCTTGTTTGACTATTTTGATCTTCATAGTAAATTAGTGAAAATTTCCCAAAGTTCTGCCTCTGGTAACTTAATTTTCACCATCCTCATGAATATTTCATCAGTCTCTGTGTATTTTGAGAATGTAGGCTTGTTGACAAATAGGTGTTTCACCTCATCTTGCAGGTAAAACAAATTGTCAAAAGTCTTGTAAAGTACCTTCCTTGTTGGAATTCCTTGCATGGATAAATTATTAGCTTGTTCATTAGCCACTTCTCTCATCTTCTTATCATAATCATCCCGCTTCATTAGTTTGTCATGAATAACTAATGGATTTGGAAGGACTTTTTGTCTGAGAGTGTCAAACTTCATCATGAAACTTGTGATGACAACCTCCATGTTTTGACAATTTTCTTCCAGTTGCATCATCAAATTATTTTTAGAAATAACCTTCCTAACTTCTAGGATGGTTTTTTTTCTATCACCGATTCCAATTTCTTCAAGTTCTTGCCTATTCTTGGAATTAAGGAATTTGATGATTTCATTAGCCTCTTCAAGCTTTTTACCAAGCTCTTCTTTGATCTTCTGGATAACTTCTCTTGATATTTTTACTAAGTCTTTATGTTCATAGATAACCTGTATGGATGGCCAAATATCATTGACAGCTTCAATGATATTGGCCCATAGCTTGTGCCATGGGTTCTTTTAGTGTTAGATCTTTCTCTAACTTCTTCAATTGCTCATTCAACCTATTTTCCTTCTGTTCTTCATTATTGTGCATTATCTTAGCAAGTTTCTTTTCATCTTCCATAATATTAAGCCATTCTTTAAGTCTTTTAATTTCATTTGTCTAAACAGACATGTCCTGCATAGCTTTTACTAGTTTACTTGCTTCATTTGTAGGCTGTACTGTGGTTATTGAAGATTCTATTGCTGAAGTTGTTGATGAGGTGACAGGTAATACTGTAGCCACTAGGACTGTAGGGGCCAATGATTCTGCTAGTGTAGAAGGCACAACTACAGGAATTACAGTTACAAGAACTTCTTCTGCTCTATCCTTTCTCTCCTGGACCAACTTGTCCATTTCCTTGATCTGGGTAGTCAACTGAAGTATGAGATTCATCATCTCATCTTTCTGATTTGCATCCTGTAACACTTCCTTTGCTTGAGGATGTTCAGTAGGACGCAGCTTAAGTTGCTTCTTTAATGCAACAATGTCTGCATTCTTCTCCTTAATCAATTCATCTGCAACTTTGACATTACTAGGATCATATCCTACTTGAATAATCAAATCCTCCAATGATTTCATTCTATTATCCTTAGCTTGAGAGGATGCATTTTCCAAATTGAGCTGATCTTTGATGTTTGCAAGAGTGTTTTGGAGCTTTTGTACACTCATTGCTTTATTAGTCATTGTTGAATAAAGCATTTCACCAGCTTGTTTGTGAAATTCTATTTGATCAATAGGATGAAGATCATTTGCTTGAATTTCATATGAGGACTTTTTGTAATCTGCTGTTGTTTTGGGATGCTTTACTTTAGGCTGTAGGAAGGTCATCTACGTCTTCTTGGTTTTATAGTCAAAAGCAGAAATCAATCTTCTTTGTTCACTTGGTGACTGTTTCCAATACTGGTTGTATGTATCAGTCTTCAGAGCTTCATTTCTCATCTTTATCTCTCTGTATTTCTGCATTATGTCCATCTCCTTCTCTTCTGGTTTGCTAGATGATGACATTTCAAACTGTGCTTCTTCTGAATAAGATGAGTGTTAGAAGTTGAAGGCTGATGTATTTCTTAAATTACTGTAGGAGGTGCATTGTCTTTTGCTACTACATCTGTGTCAATCACTTTTATTGTTTCTACTCCTTCATTGACAGGATTTAATTTAGGCTTCTTCCTGTACATCAATTTAAATTTGGTTTCATTTGTAGTCTCTCCAGTATATGATCCTTCCTCTCTGATTCTATTTGAGCTTTTATCTTCTTGGGTTGGAGTCTGCAAATTTTGACTAGTATTGACTTGCTTCTCTGCCTCAATCAAGGTGTTCTCCAACCACTCAGACTGATTGGAGAATTTCTCAATATCTGGTTTCTTCTCATGTACATAAGGAGTTAGTTTGCATTTAACTCTCAGTTTACTTATTAATCCTAGAGGATCATAATACCATAGAAAACTCTTACTGAATTTAAACTCCTGCAAATACTTTTCAGCCTCTAGACCTGCATCTCTGCTGTTACAAATGAAAGGACCAACCTGATTTTTTATTTTGAACTGTGTCTTCTTCTTAGCTGCTAACAAATTGATTGAGTCAGAATTAAGAATATGTCTTATATACTCAAGGGCAAATAACCTCATTTGGAGGTATTTGGGTAGTTTATATGGAATAAGATTTGATCCATATACCCTTATCTCTGTATGGTTTTGGTATAAGTACCAATCTCCTGTTCTATTATGCTCTGACAACTGCAGGACCTTATTAATCTCCTCACTAATTCTGGGCTGCATGCTACTGTTCAAGATATCGACCATAGGATGAATGAAGGAATCAATAAACTATGTAAAGGTGGAATGTGTGGAGCCTTTTCTTATTAAAGGAGTCCAAAACATGACTGACTGTGGGTTTCCTTCAACATCAAGATTTTTAAGCTTGATGGCAAATTTCTCTGATTGAAAATACAAAAACATGTGGAATAGGACTGATGAATACTTAAAAACACCTTCTTCAGGAATTTTGACCAATTGTTCATGAATATTATCAGCTAGGTATTGGGAAAAATTGAAAATGGTAGCAGGAGGCTGACCAGGTGTGAAAGTAGACAAAAAACCTAGTACTGCAACATCAACATGCTCATCTGTGAAATATCCAAGAATAAAAGACAACATGCTAATGATATGTTTGGTTCTTTCAAAAAAATTTGTAGATGGGTAAGGAGGATTTATTTTGGGAATTTCTACAGATGAAGGCATGAAAGTTTGGAATATCTGGAACCTCTTGGGAAGTCTAGATTCAGATACAACTGTGTAAGAGCCTGAATGGAAAAAGGGGTTTCATCTGGCCTGGATTGGATCTAGAGAATTTGATTGATTGAATCAGCAGTAATAGTAATCAAAATTCCCTTTTAAGGGTTTATTATGGATCTTTGGTCAGGGAAGTAGCAAGATTGACAAATTCTGATTACTTCTGGGCACTGGAAAGTTTGTGGGAATACATATTTGGAAAATTAGATTCCCAAATGAAAACCTCATCTGTTTGGTCTATGGATTTTTCATGGCTCCAACAGTGGATCTCAAGAAGGTTAAATTATGTGACTATGTCATTAATCTTAAAATCTTTATCAGCCAGGGGTGTGTGTTCTACATCTACAACCGGGGGTTGTAGAGGATTGACATATACAATGCTTTTGGAAGCCATTGTTTGTTAAATTTATTCAATTGATTATTCTTTGACTTAAGAAAAACTAATTTAGGCCTTTAGGAACACCTCTGAAAGATTATAACAGTTTGCAAAATGATTTAGGGTAAAACAGGGGCTTATCTATGGTCTACAAAGGTATAAACTTGTTCAATTGATCAAAATGTACTCTCTGTGTTAAAATATAATCTTAGTACTCAAAATTATGTAAAAATAGGTCTAGGGTTTGCAGAAAAAAGGATTTGGGAAGGTACAGGGATTTTTCAGGTTTGCAGAGGTTTAAAATTCTTAAATGATTCAATCTTTGTGATTAAAACAGTCTCATGCCTCAGTATTTGTGAAAAGATGCATAGGGTCTGTAGAAAAACGAATTTGGGAAACTACAAAGGTTCCTTTTGGTCTGCTAAGGCTCTTATTCTAATTCAATTACTTATTACTCTATTCTGTAAGCACATGTCTTAGTATTTTGACGAATACGTGGAGAAATTGGAGATTTGATTTGCAAAAAGGTTCTAGAGTTGCAGAAATATTTTCTGAGGCTTCAGAGGTCTTTAATAGTGCTTTGGATGACTTATGTAGTGTCTTTTGGCAACAAATGGTTGAATTGGGCTTAAAATGAGGTCGACAACGTGATATTTGCTTGAAATTTGGTCAGAAATGCTCTTTCTGCGTGAAGGTGTAACAGAAATGGTAAAAGGGGTGCAAATGGCGGATATATCCATTTTAATCAACAATTTTTACATTGAATGTGCGGTTAATTTGAATTGACAGGGTGGTTTGTGCAACGAGCAGGAGAAACCACTTAGTGGTTTTAGCAAGAGCCAAAGGTGACTAGCGGTATTATTTATGGAAATGCAATCAAATGGAAATTCGACACGTAGCCAAGAGCGGAGATCCAAAAACCACAGATATCGCAAGGTCTGGGGTATGTTAAAAATCGTGCTATTGGATGTGCGACCATGCTTGCTAGCCGTTAGATCTAATCGGTTGAGATCCGACGGTTGGGAGGATGCGATGGAGTTGTCGGGATTAAATAGGCGTGGGGCCTGGGATATTATGATGTGATAGGTTAAGATGCATATAAACTATGGTTTTAATTGCATGGGGTCGGGACTTTGTAATAAGCAGAGTTTAATATATTAACCAATGGGGTTTAGGTAAGTGGGGCTTTATAATAGGCAGGGGTAATAATAAGTGGGCCTGAAATATATTACATGTGGGAAAATAAAACCACAGGTTATATAAAAAATAATGGGTGGGGAATAATATATATAAAGGAATTAATTAAATACGGGATACAAGTTTAATGTGGGAGTTAAATACAATAAAGTTAAATGTTAGTAAGATATATAATGTGGGAGGGTTGAATACACTAAGTTTAACATAAACTTTTATCGGGAAGGCATTTTTTCACTGTGGGACCTGACATATCACCTTTTTTAAAGAAATTCTTAGGATAAAGGTATTTTTGGGTTTTTAATGTATTTTTGAATGAAAATTGAAGTTAAGAAAGGATTTTTACTTTTCCAAAGACAAAATGTGTTTTAAACTTAGGAAAAGGGGTTTTGTAGGGAAAATAATGAATTAAGGGGGAAAGGGTTAAAATGAAGGGAAGGGGGTATTTTTACAAGGGAATGATTTTGAAAGGAAGTTAGTAGATGAAATGACCAATTTTATGCTATCCATGCCTTGTGAAAACTGCTTCTGCCTACCCATCAACTACCCTAGCATTTTTTCTTCATTTCTGTGGGTGCATTTAAGCTTGAAGATTCTTATTCATTTTTATTTTAAACATCAAACTAACTAATTCTATCCTTATTTCTTCCAAGGGCTCATACTGAACTATTGAGCTCCTTATTATTCTCTACCTAACTACTGATCTACCAAGATTAACCGTTTGGCTAGATCTTTATTCTTTATCTAGCAACATGAAATTTAAAGTATGAAAAGTCAAGATTAAGCAGTTTGACTTTCATGTATTGTGGCATTTTTAACAAGCCGCACACAATAATATTTTGCAAAGTGAAGTAAAAAGTAGTGGCATTTGAATTCGCATCAATTTCATGATCTATTTTTATCTCTTTTTTGTTTGGGGTTCATTTTTTATTCTTTTGATCTTTTTTCTTTCAAGTCCTTTGATTTTTCTTTTAGGACTTTTATCCTATTTACATTTTTTGATTTTTAATATGGGAAAATAATTTTTTAGAAAGCAAAGTATGTACATATTACAAGACTATTCAAAGTCAATTCAAAATTATGAATCCTATTATTATAGGACCCTAACAGTGGGTCTACATGAGGATGGAATTTCCTGGTGAAATGTCAAGAACTTTGAGATCAATAGCCTTTGAACTTTGACTCTGTTTGTCTTGAAACTGTTTTATGAGCTATGCATTATTCATACTTATGATATTTTGTCTTTCAAAGCTTAGGCCTTCTCTCCGGGCTTCAACTTTGTAAGAAAAACATCCAATCCAGTCTAAAATATGCAATTTTATGTACAATGAGTAAAGTAAACAAAATGAACTATTGTTATTCTGGGGAATAGTAATGCTTCAACATTCTACCATTGATAGGTCCACCTGGTAGATTTGAACCATCCAATTCCTTCAAAAAGAATGCATTGTTTCCTTTGTAACCATAAATGAAATAAGGGCCTTTCGATAGGAAATCAAATTTACCATGTTTACCTTTCTCTTCTCTCTTGGAAACCCACTTAAGAACTTTGTCACCTATGTAAAAATCATCTTCCTTAGTCTTCTTGTCAAATATATTTTTAATCTTATCTTGAACAACTTGGGACTTGAGATATACTTCCTCCCTGGTTTGCTGCAGGTGTATGGTTTGATTTATCCTTCTCTGGATATCATTGGTTTCTACCTGCAGTTCTTGGATCATCTACATCACTGGTACTCCTAAAGAGGATGGAAAAACAACATCCATCCCATATACAAGCTAATAAGAGGATGTACCAATGGACTTCTTTGTGGTGAGTCTGTCTGCCCATAAGGCATTAACTAACCTTTTGTTCCAAGTTTTCCTATTGTCTTCTAGTATTTTCTTGATGATATTAACAAAGCTTTTATCGGAGGATTCATCAAGACAATTACCTTGAGGGTAATAAGCAGTGGAATGGCCAAGGGTAATGTGATATTTATTACATAAGTCAATCATCTTTTTAGACTTGAAAGCAACTGCATTATCAATAATGAGCTTTTGGGGGCATCCAAATCTTGACAGTATATTGTTTCTAAGAATGAGATTATGACAATATCAGTGTCTTTCATAGAAGGAATGGCTTCTATCCACATAGTGAAATAGTTTGTGGCTGTCAAAATGGGCTGAGGATGGTGGGTGAATTTCACCAATGAAGTCTAAACCCCATTGCTGAAATGGAATTTCTGTGGAGATGGGTTTAAGGGGTAAAAGTAGTAGCTTTTTATTCCCTTCAAATATTTGGCATTTGTGACAGGAGGTCACATACTTTTTCGCATCTGCAAACAATGTAGGCCAGTAAAAACCAACTCTCAAGATTTTATCTGTAGTAGACTTCCAGTAAAGGTGTCCTCCATAGTCACCTACATGAAACTCTTCCATAAATTTATCAGCTTCATCTTTAAGCAAACAATTCAATAAAATTCCACCATGATCTTTCCAAAACAGTGCATTATCTGTGATATAAAATTTCATTGCCTTTAACTTTAAAAATATAGATTTAGTTCTTAATAATCCAGGAGGAGCTTGTAAATTTAGTAATACAAATATGATATCTGCATACCATGGTGAATTTGAAAAGGCTTCACTGATCTGTGGAGTCGCCATCTCTTCCTGATCATCTAATTGGGCAATAAAATTTATATCTAAAGCATGAAAATTTGATTTAGCCATGAGTTTGGCTAAACCTTGACCTTTAATGAGTTTGGTGGGCTTAATTTCTATGTCATATTCCAAAATGGTGGAAATCCATTTGCCTCTTTTACCATCAGGCCCATTCTGAGTTAGAATGTCCTTCAATACTGAATTTGGAACATATTCTATGATGTGTGAATACAAGATGTACACTCTAAAGTCTTTGATAACTTTCACTAATGCTAGAGCCCGTTTTTCCATTATGTTATACTTTAAAGTGGCATCTTTAAGTGATTTGTTGAAAAAAGAAATGGGTTGTTCATAGCCCTGATCATTCTTCTACAGTAAAACTGCAGTAATAGTATGTTCTGAAGCAAAAGAATAAATAGTGAAATCTTTTTTGAAATCAGGACTTATTAGGACTGGTGTTCTTGTCAAGGCTTGTTTGATTGATTCAAATGATTGTTTGGCCTCCACAGTCCATTTAAGTAATGAGTATTTTTTCAACATGTTATTGAGTTCTTTAATTATTTCTGCTAAGTTTGAAATGAATCTTCTGTGAAAATTGATTTTACTTAAGAAAGCCTGAAATTCTTTAATATAACTAGGATGGCTTATGTTCAGAATGACCTCTATTCTAGCTGGGTCTATCCTAATTCCCTCTTTTGATATAATATGCCCTAATAGTTTTCATTCTTCAAGTCCCAAGAGAGTCTTTTTGGGATTTAAAGAAATGCCAAATTTTCTACATTTGATAAACACTTGTCTTAGGTGATCTAGATGTTTATTATCAGTTTTTGAAGATACAGTTATATCATCTAGATAGATCACAAGAAAATCATGAATTTCTTTAGAAAAATCTATATCCATAGCTCTCTGAAAGGTGGCTCCTGCATTCATTAATCCAAAAGGCATTTTCACATACATGAAAGTACCCCAAGGAGTAGTAAATGCAGTCTTTGGTTGGTCTTCTTTTTGAACTAAAATATGGCTATACCCAAAGAATCAATCAAGTAATGAAATCCTAGATGAACCAACCACCTTCTATAAAATATGATCCATCCTGTGTAATGTTCCCAATTTTAGCCTCAAGCTAAAATGGAACATTATAGCTGCACATTTTATTTTTGTTTAATAAAATGGGGAAGGAGACACCTTAGCCCCTTTTAGATGAAGAAATAACACTCCTTATGTGAAAAGGAGGAAAATAAGCAACTAAAATAAACACCTAAGGGTGTGAATGGAACCCAACTCACTTAACTTAGTCATCTTTGACTAAAGTCAACAACGCTGCCTAAGGAGGAGAGGCTTCCTAGAGAAGCTGCGCAGTTTTGAAGGGAAGAAATTCACATGAGGGTGGAAACCCTAATTGGTGGGACCATGGTGGAGAAAAGGTCCTTTCTTTATAAGAAGGAGATGACAGCCCATTTGAATTATGTTTTAGAGTTTCAGACTTGGGTCTGCAAAGGCTTGCATCCCCGGGCTGTTTAGCAGGGTGATGGTGCCCTCGGGCACTAGGGTGTCCTCGGTCGGGAATCCCTACCTCTTCCTCAAGGAAGGATGAGGATTGAGCTACATTTCCTCAATCCAGCATTGGCCACAGCTACATTCATCACCTACAGCATTAGCTCTGCAGCGGAGAGGACATTGTGTTGCTGGGTGAAGCAAAAGAGGAACTCATGGAGTCTCTCTTGACTTGTTTTCTTCAGTGGAGTAGTGATCCACTCATTGGAGGAGCTGCAAGGAGGATTCCTGGGCTTCATTTCAGATCAGTGGCATCAGGCCACACTTCCATCATCTCCCACTGTGCAGTCCATGGAGGAAACTGCGTTATTTTATGGAGGCAGTGAGAGAGGGTTTCATAGAGCTCATCAGGAGTGTGTTTTTGAGACAAAGGGATCAGCCCTTTGTGCTTAGAGACATTATCATAGGAGGTGTTGTAGCCTCTACAACACCCTCTACAGACTCAGAAACTGCTATCTATCTTGAGTTGGGAGGTTTGGCTCCGAGAGTTCCATGAAAGGGAAGTGGTTTTCCACCTCTCATGGAAGCTTCCTTGAAGATAGGGCCAATCCCACAATTATAGGGATCCCAACTCCCCTTCCTCCATCTATAAAAGCTAGCTCATTGCCATTACAAGCTAGTCTTGAAGTGCCTAAGCCTTGAATCTCCAAGTTCTCAAATTCCCGAGAGCCTTCATGCTGCAAGAGCCCTCATTCTTCCCTTAAGGCCAAACTCGAGCAAGGAGACTATCGTCGAGAGACTCTAAGAGAGGCTTGTCCCATCCCTGGTAGGCTTTGCGAGACGTGTACAACTGGAGACCCCTCCGAAGGAGACCTCAGCGTCAGAACATTGGTTGTACTCTCTTTCGATTGCTTATTAATGAATGACTATTGGTTATGGTTCCACTCTATTTTTCACTTATGATAATGATGAGTTATATCCTTTCTGACTGATATATAGTTGCGTATTCTGGATTTTATGCTTGTATTCGTATTGTTTCTTGCATGTGCAGGTGTCCATTCACGGAGATCGTGGGGATCGTGATCTGCCGAGGCTGAGGAACGGGAACGCTGTCTCTTCTATGAATCATAGCACTGGACTCCAGGTAGGCCTCCATCGTTGGTCTGTTTATTCGCAATTAGGAACTTGCGCTGTAGCATTTGATGATTGTTGCTAGACCCGTGCTGGGCTAGTAGGGATCGCCTCTGTCCGCAGAGGGGATTTACCTCCTCAACAATTTGGCAACTCCGCTGGGGATCGTCTAGTTTTGATTGTCTCGTTTTGATTGTTTCGTGGTTTTCCTTGCTTGGTTAGCCTTCTGGGCTGGGTTCTTTTGCTGTTTTTTTCTTCTTGGTTTGCTTGGATATCATTGATCTACTTCTGGAGTAGTTCTTTTTTTATTTTTGGCTGAGGAACTCGGCTGGTGCGCTTTTTAGCTCGACAGTCACGCCAATTGGCGCGTGTTGCATTTGTATTGTGCACGCCAATTGATTTTTGGCGCCAGTTACAACCTCACAGTCGCGCCACTCCTGTGAGGCATTAGGGTTTCCTCAGTTTTGAGCTCTCTGGGTTTGGTCAGTGTTTTTCTTTTTGGTTTTTCGGCTACCTGAGTGTGTTGGAGTCCTGTTTGAGTGGGAATTTTCCTTCGTCCTTTGGTTGTTTGCTTTTCTCCATCGATTTCACGTTTTAAGCCCTAGGGCATCTAGTGGCTTTGTGTATCGAGCCCTCCTTAGGAGTTTTGGTGTTTTGTTAGTCCAGTCAATTCTCTGATTGCTCCTCCGCATTCTCTTTGTGGTTGTTCACCATTTCGTTGTTATTTTTGGGTGATTACTCTTCTCTTCATTCAAACTTCGTTTGGTCTTGCTTTGGACCTAGATCACACGATCCATTGGAACCTTTGAGACTTTTTCTTGGTTTTGAGAGAACTTGGTCGATTTGAGATCTGATTGTTTGTGTCATCGAGTGAAACTTGTTTCTTTTTTCTCTCTTAATATCGTTTCTCGAATTTCTTCTCTTTTGTTTTCAGTTTTTTTAGTGCATCTAGCCATCAAACATTGAAAATCTTAAAAAAAAATCTCTTTTGCTTTTGGTTGATTAGTGCAAATTGAAATCTTTTTTATTTTACTAGTAATTAGTGACTTGAATGAAATTTTTTTGATTTCATTAGTTGCATTAGAGATATCATTGATTGTCTTCCGATCATTTTGTTTGTGTAAAAAACTCTCAACTCTTCTGTAGCTAGTTTTCATCGAACGAAATGATGTACTGTGGCATGTAGCTTTTCATTTACGAGTTTTTGAGACCACACATTCCTTAGGGCCTGAAAACTGAAACGTAATTGAAGATCAACTTTAAAATCTACTCAATTTACACAAAGGCAACATTGAAATCTAACGAAACACATTTAGAGGTCTAGGCTAGAGACGTGTTCCGGCGTCTTTAAACCTAGTAGTTGTCGTTCGCCTTTTGGCTTTAGACAGCGCTAGTATGGACTTGTGCTCCCTGTACCGTCGCATATATAAAGGGAGACCCCTCTAGGTTTCAATCCTTTATCCATAGGAAGCCGAGTTTTCCACCCTATACCCGTGATACACCGGACACAACATTCGGGGAGATTGCTTTCACGTATGGAAAGCCCTTGGTTGATTTCTCTTTCATTATTGAAACCAAGGTGTATATTGCAGTTCACAGTTATTTGGTACACCCTTTTGCCTAGTATTCCTGAGCAGTCATTTGATTTTTTCTGACTCCCTAAATTTGAAAAGATCGCCAAGCGCTTGTCCTTTCACGCTTGTGTCAAATCTGAAAGAGATAGAGTCACATTTTTATCGTTTCTCGACTCTTAAAACATGAAACGGTGAAGTTTCTTATTTTTCAATGTAGTAAAAATTAATCACCCACGATTACACGCCCTCTTAGAATTTACTTGTTGACCGTTTGGTCGTGTGTCTTGAATCTTTTTCGGCCCGTGTATGGTTTTGAGTCTTGATGACAACTTTTTCAGAGTTTACCAACCAAGGAATCCCCTCAGAAGGGAATCCTGGTCATTTTCCTCCTTTTGGGAATGCCGGTGCTCCTTACATGGCAATGTTGTCCCTTCCTGGGTTAACTGTTGGGTTGCCTGTTTGGTTGTTTTCAACATCTATGGTCCCGAATATATCCGCTACTGTTCAATCAGTTCCTCCACCTGAACAACATCATGTTGATGCCAAGGTGGACCTCTCCCCTTCTTTGCCTGTTTCTGCATCCTCCTCTTCTACTTCGCCTGGTGAAAGTCTGGATTCGAGTAACCAGGTGGCTAAGAAGAAGAAGAAGAAGACAAAGAAGAAGAAGTCTGATAAGAGAGAGGCTAAAGCTGCCACTACTGTTTCTGAAACATCTCCTCTTGATATACCTTCCAACCCTCCACGGAAATTCAAGTTCCCCTGCATGTTGTGCACGGGAGACCATCTTCTTCGAGACTGCCCTGGAATTCCCAAGGTGCTTGAAGCATGGTCCAACGGCCGTCCGCCGTTGCCTTTGACTTCCAGGAGCCAAGTTGGGGGCATGTCTTCAACTGGTGCTGATAAGGCTCCTAAGAAGCAGGGTAAGATCACCAATCCCTGTAAGTTGTGTGAAGGGCACCATGCCATTCACCTTTGTCCTTATATGGATGAAGCCAAGCGAGTTTTGGACAACCCAACCGGTTCTACACCATGCCTTCCACCTGGTTATAATCGGCTTTCTTTGAGTCCTCCGCCAGCTGATCCTACGATTGGTCAAGAGTCATCCTTGGTCGATCCCACTCCCCCAGAAATTCAAATTCACGAATCCGTCCCTAACCAACCATTGGTCGTAGGATCAGTTGAACTGGCCCCGTCCACGGTGCACCAGGTCTTTTCTGTCGAGAGTGGATCTCACACCCCCCATGTCCTTCTGATTTCTTCAGATTCTTCAGACTTGGAGAAAGATTCTCCTGTCCCTGTGCTTCAAGAAGCTGCTCCTCCGCCTCCCATGATGGAGGCTCCGGAGGATATCCCTCCCGCCTTCGAGATGGAGGTTATGGAGGATGCTTCTTCTTCCGTAACATCAGGGGAAGACCTTCGCATGTCGATGGTAGCCCCTCCGAGTAGTTTGGTCGCTTCCTTTGATTGGAGTCGATTTGTAGGATTTCGCCTTCCGTCTTATGTGCCTTTCGAGATCACAGTACAGGCTCTTGGTCTGGTCGTACCCAACACCATTATAGACGAAGGCGCCTCTGTTAGTATTCTGTCATCAACTACCTGGCAAGCTTTCGGTTCGCCGCCGCTTGCGCCCGTTACGCAGAATCTGTTGACATTCAATAGAAGAACGAGTCAACCGTTGGGGATCCTTCCAAGGTTACCTGTTACTTTGGGAGGTAAAACCATCCATATGGACGTGATGGTCGTTCCAGGCCCTTTGGATTTCAATCTGCTCCTGGGGCGCGATTACACCTATGCCATGGGAGCACTTGTCTCCTCCCTCTTTCGCGTGATGTGCTTTCCACATGAAGGACGGATCATGACCATTGATCAGCTTTCGTTCTTTGGTCCTAATGTGGCAACTGGTCCACCATCACCCCCTCCGGGTTTTTATCCACCCGTTGTATCTGCTCCACCGCAGGTCAACTATGTGTCTACCTACCCCGTGCCTATGCTCAGTGATGATGCCGTCGTGCATCAGGTGCTGGGGGCATTGGGTCCTGACTTCCAGGATGTTTTCCTTCCATCAGGAGTGGAACTCTTGGAAGCACCGCCTTCTGGTTCATTTTGATGTAAGTCGGTTAGAGCACGGTTTCCTCCCTGGGTCAAGCTCTTTAAAAAATGAAACAAGGTTGTCAGAGCAGCGTTCCTTGTCTTGTGTCAAGCTCCTTAAACCATGAAACAAGGTGTCTTGAGGACAGTTCTTTTAAGTGTGTCAACCTCGTTAAAATAATGAAACACGAGCATGTTCAATTCGACTTTTGTTTTGAACCTTCAGTCCATTTTCAATAGACTGAAGCTTGGGGGGCATGCACCTCGAATTGAGACACCATGCTGGGGGGCATGCCCGTCTTCCTCATTTCAAGCATAGTTTGCATATGTGTGTGTTCATGTGTGCTTTTAAGCTTGTGTAAAAATGAAATGTGTGAGTAGATACATTGTGTGAATACATTTCGCATTGGGTCGTTTGTTATGTAGCTGATACATTAGATTACATTTGTATTAGACATTTGCATGACATATAGAAAACATCATCACATGTAAAAGATCCATCCAAAATAGTCATATGTATATATATATATATATATGTGTGTGTGTGTGTGTGTGTGTGTGTGTGTGTGTGTGTGTCGAAATGTTTGCACAGTGTGCATCACATAAGATCAAAAAATATACATGTTCGTCTTATTACATCCGGAGACAACATGTCTCTCAAAAATATGCATGAAATAAAACCCTAAGAGGCTAGTCTGCGTGGTGCTCATGATAACAAGTCACTGCACGCACTAGGCGTCTCAGTAGATGGTGGAGGCGACTAGGCACTCCCACTGTATGTCTCTGATATGCTAACGGTACATCCGCCAGCTGGGCATAGTCCGGAATCCCTTGGGCAATCCCCTCGAGGTTCTGAACCAACTCTCCTCCTTCCGCGCCCTCCTCGTGAGGATCGACTGCGAGCTGAGTTCTTCATGCGATAGGAGACATCCCGGCTGGTCTCTTTGGGCCAACATCTGCATACACATGTAACTGCTGTCAGAACGGGCATGTATTAACAAAAAAAAATCATAAAACATAAAAAATAAAAACAGATCATACCCAGCTCTTCGTCCCAATCCTCTCCCTCTGGTAGTGGGAGATCTGGGTCTCCGGTAAAGTCTGTCCCAGCATAAGGCCAGTCCTCCACTACAATCAATTGGTGCCGCAACCACCCAAAAAAATCTGGCCTCCAGGACATCTGTTGGCCTCCTCCTGCTCTGGGCATCAGTGCTGCCCAGCGAGCCATTCTTGGCTCTCGTGGTATTGGCTCCGCTATAACGGCCCCTTGGCCTTGGAAGATTGGTAATCGTTCCAGAATGAATGATACCAGGATGGACCCATAGCCAAACTGCTTCAGCTTGGCTTGTTTGCATCTCGTCAGCTGTCTCTTGATGTTGATCGTTACTGCTGTGGCCCAGTCAAACAGTATGGGACTCATGCACTCTGAAGCCAGTAAGAGCTGGGCTTTCGTCGCTTCGTGCGGTGCCTGCGATCCTGCAGCCCGCGTGATGGTATGCAGCACTACTCGTAGTGCCAGATCGGGGATAGTGTGGATATCCACCTTTTTACTCCCTGATCCCATTTGTGCCCGAGGGCACACTCGTGCCATCACTTCCTCCATTTTTTCACCTGACGGTCTGCTCCCTGTCAGTATGGGTACCGGACCTCTACGCGATAGTCCGGTTATGAAGTACACATCAGAAACGTCCAGTTCTAACACCTGGTCTCGTAGCTTGAATACTTGTTCTTGTTCATCCCAAATGCTCACCAGGTACTGAAGTAGCTCAGGTTGAGCTCGTAAACAAGGTGTCAGGAAGAATTTCTTGAGCCCACAGTTTCTGAGGGCATTCATGCAGGCCTCATTTTCCATGGCCATTTCGTCCTCTTCCCCATGCTCTCTTTCTTTCCACTCAATCACCATTTTTCTCGGTTTCCTGCATCAACATGGTCACAAACCTTCAATTAGATCTCTGTTGAGCTTCAAATTTCATTCAAATTTATCAAAATGTTGAATTTTTAGGCAGAAAATTGGGTTCGACTGCTGGCGCGGATGTTTTAGGAACAGTCGCGCCAGTTGGCGCGATCCCTTTGCATATAAAATCCCATTGGCGCGGGTCCGTACCCGATACCCGCGCCAATGAGAGGAGCCCTAAAAATTCAAAAAGTTGCCACATAAGTCTATTGCATGATGGAAAACTATTAAAAAATGGACTGAAATGAAGGATGAGGAAGCGCCTTTTACCTGGAACTGACGGAACTCTGAATGGTGGCCCGGATCGGTCGTAATCGCCGCCAGAAGTTTGCACGGTAAATGGACCAATGTTGCTCTTCACTCAGGTAAAAAGTAAAAGTAATTTCAATTTTTACCATTTAGACCTATTTATAACTTTTTGAGCTCTATTTAGGTTTAAAAAGTCATTTTTTTCATTAATATTTCGTATGTTTTGTCGAAAATGGATTTTACACTTACTTTTCTGTGCAGCAACAGGTTTTTATGCAACGTAAACGGCAAAACGAGTTGTATTTTATACTTTTCGGACTCGGTAAAAACATGAAAAAGTCACTTTGGAGTCATCTTTCAGCTCTTTTTTGACTCTCGAAACATGAAAAGATTGCCGAGGCCCTTGTCGTTTCGATCTCGTTAAAGTGGCTGCGAAACGACATCTACCCAGTATACGTTTACCCCTTTTTCGGGCTGGGATGGATTATTTACGAAAAAGGAATACCCTAGCCTATCGCGACTAGGAGGTTTTCTCGGATATTGTTTTCTACCTTTTCGGGTCCGAGGAACTATCTACGAAAAGGGACCGCTGGAGTTTACTTTTCTGTTGTCTTTTCAAACTCTCTAAACATGAAAAGATGCCGAGTTCTTCCTTTGTCAGACTCGTTAAACCCTGATGACATCGGATTCAGTCGAAATGACGTTCTCCTCCTTCCTCCTTCCTAGGGCTTGTTAAATGTACTAGGATGGATTCGCCCGAAGGGCGGACTTATATTACAAGCATATGCTATCCCCTTCAAGCTTGTTATCAAAAATAATTGGGGTACTCGCCAGAAATGGTGGGGGAAAAATGGAACCATCATCATTGTCGTGTCGGCAGTATGTCGCTCTTGAACATGGCACTTGTCTGCATTCGTGTCAGGTTGGGGACATCTCATCTCATTTTTCACTTGCTTCCGTGGGTTTGGGTAATCCTTTTTGACCTCTCCTCTGCTCATTGCCTCATCACCATGACCTCTGATCCGTTGATGTCAAATACTGCCAAAACCACTATTTGTGCCGTTATATGTTCAAGAGAAGTTGACCTCTACAAATATCAACCTTCCTCTGATTCTCATACGATCCTGATTCACAACAAAACATCATGTTCCTCTGTCTCGTGTCGATGATGTGGGAAACATTATGGCCCACCTTCGATCAAGGTCACTTCCTGTCGACTTCAGCTCATTATCCAAGAAGCTGATCTAGAGACTCCTTTATGGTACCTTGGAGCCTGCATGCCTCAATGGCAGGTTCGTCACATTCGACGTGGGGTTTTCATCATTGGCCTCCGATCGAGTGATTCTACGGGTGTTCGACGCCAGCTCATTGATTCACACGCCGTAGATTGTACCTGTAGTACCTTGAGGGCCATTGTCATTATTGGTGGTTCCTCTCACGTCTGTTAACAGCTCTCATCATTGGCTGGTAATCAGACGATGTTCTTGCATGTTCGACTTCAGCTCACATATTCGCATGCTTGAACTTGTACTTTGTTCGGGTCGAGATGGAGCGCAAGACCCTGGATTGTGTCTGTTGTAATCCAGGCTACGATATTGTGGATTATTATGATTATTTACATGACTTATTCACTGGATGGCTGCGACCATACCTGAGTCTATTTATCGATCCTCACTGGATGGCTGCGACCATACCTTGGATCTGGATTATTGTATACTCTGTTTTGGATGGCTGCGTCCATACCACATATACATCATGTACTTGAGATATCAGTTGTATTTCTCCACGCAAGTTTTCCGACAACAGAGCTTTAGTTGGACACGTTCTTGTAAAGCATTTCACCCCTCTCTCTCTCTCCAGCCTCATGCTTTATGGGGCCTCTGTTACACAGTAATTTGTCACCGTCCCTACCTTTCCACGTCCCGCACATTGGAGGGCCCATTTTGTGACCGGTGAGCAATGTCATGCCTTGAAACCATTATCATTGCATTCCTCTAAACATGAGCTTCAATTTCCCTAAAGACATCTCCTTGCAGAAAACCATAAAAACATCCCTTTTTGCACTGGCGTGGGTATCCAGTTCAGAACTCGTGCCAATGAGGAAAATCCTACAAAGAGGCCGCGCCAACTGGCGCTCTGTCCCAGAGTCGCAGTTGCGCCAGCCAATTTAAGGAGTGTTTTTTAAATAAGAATGGCGGAAGTTTCGCTTCAACAGATTCAGAAACTGCTATCTATCTTGGGTTGGGAGGTTTGGCTCCGGGAGTTCCATGAAAGGGAAGTGGTTTGCCACCTCTCATGGAATCTTCCTTGAAGATAGGGCCAATCCCACAATTATAGGGATCCCAACTCCCCTTCCTCCATCAATAAAAGCTAGCTCATTGCCATTGCAATCTAGTCTTGAAGTGCCTAAGCCTTGAATCTCCAAGTTCTCAGATTCCCAAGAGCCTTCACGCTGCAAGAGCCCTCATTTTTCCTTAAGGCCAAACTCGAGCAAGGACACTATCATCGAGAGACTCTAAGAGAGGCTTGTCCCATCCCTGGCAGGCTTTGTGAGATGTGCACGACTGCAGACCCCTCTGAAGGAGACCTCAGCGTCAGAACATTGGTTGTACTCTATTTTGATTGCTTATTAATGAATGACTACTGGTTATGGTTCCATTCTATTTTTCACTTATGATAATGATGAGTTATATCCTTTCTGACTGATATATAGTTGCGTATTCTGGATTTTATGCTTGTATTCGTGTTGTTTCTTGCATGTGCAGGTGTCCATTCACGGAGATCGTGGGGATCGTAATCTGCCGAGGTTGAGGAACGGGAATGTTGTCTCTTCTACGAATCATAGCATTGGACTC
>CM076569.1:183717924-183798203 GCA_034641835.2 Pinus albicaulis | reverse complement strand
GTTGCCCCAGGAGGTGCAAGGAGAGGCCGATAGGAGTATCATTTGTTAATTATTAATTTTAAGTAATTGTAGTTTTTGAGATGAAGGAGATTTTGTAGAATTTTGCACAAAGATGATGTTCAATTCTCAGTTGTGCAGTAACAGGCTTATTGTTCAATTCTCAGTTATGCAGGTAGAGACTTATTCGATGAGTTGTGTAGGAACCTTTATAATTAAACAGTCTGAGATCCAAAAGTGATCTAAGATTTGTGATCATTGTTAGTTGTTAAAAAAAGGCTAGCAGAACAAACAGAAGATGCAATATTGTTCAGTTGGTTGTGATTATTCAGAAGAACCAAGGAATCTGAAACCAACCTTCATTAGTCAAAATTGAAGTAGTTCTTTGGTCAAAATCCAAGAATCTTGTTACTTAGCAGAAAACAAAGTACATGAAAGAAGAAATGCAAATATCTACTGTGAAGTAAATAGCCATCTTCAAGAAGTAAATCATAACATAAATGTATATTCTAAGAAAAAGATTATTGTGGCCCTGTTGTAGGAGCTCCTTCTTCAGCTACCAGCTACCATCACCGACATCAGCCTTATTACAATATTGTCCATGTTGCAGTTTCCTTTGTATGCCTGTCACTATTAAGCATGGCTGCATTAAGCTAGTTTTTCTCTTCTTCAACGTTCATTAAACTCTCAGTACAATGTGTCGTTACTGCTACTGCATTATTTCCTCAAAATTAGCTAACTGAAAGTGCCTTGAAATTGCGCTACAAATGACAGAATCTACATCAACAAACTCAGCAGAAAGGAAAAACTGCTAAAAGTCTGTGAGTCAATGACTGTAAGAGCAGCTGCTTGCTTTTCTCGTCTGTTAATAATTATATTAGAAAACAGAAGCAGAAACCCAAAGATAGGCCAATCCCAATACAACAAATTCTATTAAAAGGAAAACATGCATAGCTGCGATGGAAATGATCAGCAATGTCCCCAGAGCCAAGATGGAGGGCAACAACATCACAGAAGGCCCTGTAGAGATGTTGCATTGTAGAGAAAACCTTTGACTTGAAAGTATTTCTTCAAACATATTTGTCAGGTATGGAAGGTATCTCTTCCACTAAAATTTCCTTAATAGTTGCTCTTGACTTTCATGTAACTTGTATGGTGTCCATGTCATTTTAAAATGTCATTAGAAATGGACAACCCAAATTAAAAATAAAATTAAACTCATCAATAAATTTCCTTCACCTGAGATGCTACATATGAAGAGTCTTTCTTCCACCTACTTCAGTCAACCATAGCCCCTGAACAGGGCATTTTCCTATTTTGATAAAAACAAGCCCTAAATAACGACAACCAAAACCTCCTTTTGTAACCAGTTCAGTGTGTATTCTTAGCATGCAATATGGTATAACGTTTAAGCTTTGCTGCTACTTCATCTCTTCCTAGTAGGCAACCTGAAATTCTGATAAGCCATGTTTTGACAAGTTGTCATTTCAAAAAGTCTCCCTTACATGACATTGGCAATCTGTGACTATGTTAAAACCTACATTACTCTATCCTTCTCTATTGTATCTAGAACTAAGTTTTTTTTTACTTGACCATGTAAACAGTAAAGTAGCTTTATTTTTATTATGAATTATGTCCTAGGTCCCAGCCTATCATTTACAAATTCTATAAAATCATGGACTCCATTTACCAATAAATAAATCTGTATTGGTAATGTTTAACTCTACCCCACAACTCCAAAGCAAGGCCTCAAATTCTGGGAATTTTAGGCTTACCATGGACCTTCTATTCCATTATCCACTAAAAGCTCAAAGGTCTTGCAATTCAGAGATTTATTGGACAAAGCCTCTCCGACATTACATGGAAGAAGCATCAATGACCTTTTTTCAATAGCTTAAGTACAAGGGAAATCACATAAAAATACGTTTCCTCAGTGGCTTTTTTTCAATAGCTTGAGTACAAGAGAAATCCCATCAAAATACCTTTCAGAAAAAGACTGGACTGTCTAAAGTAATATCACGATGATATAGGAAGATTCTTACTGAGAAAAAAGATAGGAATCTCTAAGTTAACACCATGGCAATTTAGAAGAGAAGATCTTCACACAAATATTAAAACCAAATTCCTCAATAGATTCGTTTCTTGATAGAGAAGAAATGATGAACATGATAATACTTTCTTGATGGAGAAGAAAGGTGAACATGATAACATACTGGACCTTCAACACTTTTACAATGTCTGCATCAGGAAAAAAAATCATATGTAAGAGGTATTTAAGCTTATGGGTTGGTCATTTTTATGATATTAATCTGTCTAAGTTCAATGTTCGAACCTTAACTCCATGATTATTAGGCATCCACATTCTCATCATGACCTAGAAAGTCCAAATTGACTACTAACTAAATTTTTATATTGATTACTTGTAATGTTTTGATCGAAAGGTCCCTCCCAATGACTTGAGGATTGAGACCAAGATAATAGCAGTGGAAACAACTCAATCTAATCTTTATCAATCAATGATCCAAAGAAGAAAAGGGTTATCCAGTGAGTTTCGTTTTAAGAATATCCAGAATATTCGAAAATTTGAACACTTAATATGTTTAAGTTATCGACCTCGGAATCTTCAAATTAATATGAAATCTCAAACAACCATATACAAAACAGCAACACAAACTGATACTCTGGAAGGTAGATTTGAAGGGAAGTTTAGAACGATTGATGTCAAGGTCTGTACTACAAATTTCTTTTCTGGAAGTTGTAAAACTGTTGGAGTTAAAATATCAAATAGCTATGATGTGATCTGATGTGAAATTATTTCCTTGTCGATGTGTGCAGGACTTTGCTCCTGGCCAGACTTACAAGTATGTTGTTGATGTTGATCCTGTCACCTGTTTCAATTCCAAAGAACCATATACAAAACGAAAACACTATTTGAGCTCTTCTTCTTGAACTGTATGAAATTAAGACAGTCTGTTCTGGACCGGGAAGTAAAAGGATCTCATAATTCAGAGGCTCTCAAACACTCAAACGCACTATAAAGATTAACCCAAACATATTGAATCAAAGGATTAAGCTGCAAGCATGCTTTCCTAAGACTGAAGAATTAAAGTATCAGATATGGTTGAACTTCGTGACTGGGGGGTTTAGGATTTTGAGCATGATGTTATACCTGTGTCTTTTTGAAAGAGTTTGCAGTACTGACTAGTTATATCTTTGTAAAATGGGCTCAGACAGGAAATGAAAAACAACTAAGGCTGGCTGAATCCATGACACCAATACCACCAGCAACATTAGTGCCAAGGTGAAAGAGAATTTAATCAAATCAACCTTGAGAGTTGCATCCCAAAGCCAACTTCCAGATTGACAAAGCTTTTGGTGTGGATAGTGCCATATAAACCAGCTTTCTCTCACAATTGTTATCCGTGTGCGATTATTCACAACAAATACACTTAACGCTCACATGAAAAGATAAATGAATCAATCCCACTCTATGGACCACTACTCAACACAAGTACGCAGAAGACCAAGATAAGAACATAACCAGTGTCTGAACAATTTATCAATCCCAGATCCAACAACCAGATACATATAATGGCAGAACACTCTCAGGCACATGTGGTAATGTCCATAATTTGCAGTTTTATTTTATTTTATTTGTTGTCTATTGGGCACTGCAAACTTATATGATGAAAGTTCCCTATCCTCATGACACTCACTTTTTCATGGTGGCATATTAAGGAATAAGGTGAAAATTTCCGACCTGTCATCTCATTAATCCTCACAATAAGCTTATATCCAGAATACAAAGATAAAATTTACGTTGAAAAACATATTTTGGTTCATATTACATAACATATTTTGGTTCATATTACATACCATCACTGTTATCATTGGCCCAAAGTACAATGAAAATGTATTTGAGCAGTGGAAAAAGAGTGAGCGAGAATATTCTGAGAGACAGAGCACCAAGAACATCATGTGGATGATGGATTCCATTTATGAAAGTGCTAGCAAACACATAAAGGGGAGAAGTTCCTATGTCCCCATAAACCACCCCAATACTCTGAAAGGCCAGTTGGAGAATGGAGGCCACTGTGAGCAGATTCTACAAAATCAACAACAACAAGATATAATTGTAAATTGATTGACTAAACACCACCATCAAGCTTTTTATTGAACATCAGGTTAGGTATAAAACTTTAATTGCATTGTGTATCTGGATTGGATCTTGTGCTGGAAATGATATAATGTCTACCAGAAATTCAGATAAAATCTAAAATCTTTGTAATATATCTGTTATCAGAAAGAATCAAAGGAAGAGAAAAATATTAACTTACCCACTGTGCTGTTATTTCTGTGACAGAAATTGAGTTATCAGACTTACTAACTGTGTTCCTATTTCTATGGATTGCAAAAAGGCAATGTCAGAAATACTATCCTGCAATACCAAAACACAGTAGGACATTTCCATAAGTTGGAAACAGTAGCCTACCTAAAGTGTTTTCATAAATGAGGCCTTAGAACTTGAATTTCGTGTATCGGTTGGTGAATCTACAGTGGCAAGCCTAACAGAGAGTTTGAAAAATGGAACGACTTCAGCCCAAATACAAGAGCAATGTTGAATTGTCCCAGACGGCTCAGATGTGCAGATGCATATTACATACTAAATAAAACACCTGCTCCGAATATTTTCAGAGTGTATGCAAAAAGTAATGTCAGACAATTAGAGAAATATGAAAACCTGAGAGTGTGGTGACTTCCAGTAATGTGGAATCAAACCTTCTCATATGCATGCACCCAGCATGTGCATTTCCAGTTCACCTATCTTACTCGCAACCTCTGATCTGCCCACCTTCTCATATGCATGCACCCAGCATGTGCATTTCCAGTTCACCTATCTTACTCGCAACCTCTGATCTGCCCACCTTCTCATATGCATGCACCCAGCATGTGCATTTCCAGTTCACCTATCTTACTCGCAACCTCTGATCAGAAATAAAGAAAAATAAAAGGAAAAGCATAATCATGGTTAACGTTTTCTATTGCAGCAAAAACGTTATTAGTACATACGCAGCCACAAGATTCACAAATAACAAAAAATATCTGCAAAAAGATGAAATAACAAACAATCTGACCTCTGTTAATCTTGATTTCAAGAATGAAAATCACAAACAACATTAGCTATGGTCACCACTAAGAAATTTCACTGCAACTGACTATAACAATTACGATAATAGCAAACAACATCAACTATGCATGGAGCAATGTACTCACTGCACTAAGGAATTTCACTGCAGCTAATTGGCAATAAAAGTAATAAGAAAATGTAAATGGGTCGGACCTTAATTGTAGATTTCAAGAAAATTTTATAATCCTAGGAATAGTAGGGTTGTCAATATCTATCCAGTTCCAATTCCAAAATATTCTTCTAATTCCATAAGAGAAATAGCTTTCTACAAGCTATTAGTGAAGCGAAGGCCTTGATCGCTCAATTTCTGCTCGATCTCTAAATAAATACGTTCCTCCATTTGTGGAGTGAAATGCTTCTTCCACTCGCCCACTTTGCCCTCGCGGAAGAAGAAGGCGTTTCTCATTCCGTGTTTAAGCATCCCCACTTTCCCTTTCCTGTTCACCTGCAGATTGCACAGTATATCGAAACTGCACTTGTCTGCAATTCTCTGGGCGTTCTCTTCCAGACGAGGAGAAGAACAGCCCAAGAAAAGAGCCGTTCTTTTAACCCATCCCACGCAATCGGCCTGCAGGTCCTCGTACGTCACAAACATAACCTGATTCGGATTGCGTGCTTGCTTTCATGCCAGTAACTCAGAATGTTCTCAGCAAAGGGGCCGCCATAATAGTAACCAGAGAAAAATGCATCAAACACCGTTTCTTTGGCGAGATCTCCGTCCAAATAATGAGACCCCGCTCCACGAAGTCTGGCGTAGAATTGCCAAAGGGAAACAAAGGAATCTCTGGGGTTGCGGGCAATGTAAACTATCTTGCAATTCGGAGAAGACCTCACAAGAAGAGGCAGCGTTTGGATTGGCAAATGAGTGTGTAGCAGACGCGGGGAGGGAAAATCAGAGAAGCAGGAAATGTCATACTGATCACTGTCACTTGAATTGAAGAGATAAGTTTCTATGGTTGGGAACAGAACATGGGGATTTTTCTCATCCACAGCAAACATTTTCTCACCCGCAGCAGAATCACCATTCGGGTCTGCTGAATGCTTATTGCCTGCAGAAGTAAATTCCAAGATAGTATGCAACAGCGCCTTACCCCATGTGGTTCCAGTCTTGGGAAGGGAAGCGAAGAAAATGTCGTCGGCGCGTGGTTCATTGCCATAAATTCTATGAAAAATTCAAACTAAATCTCCTAAAACATCGGCTTAAAAATGGTGGGCAATGATGAATTTAAACAGAATTCATTTCACCCACTCCGTTCATGCCGGGATAACTGCAATGGCCAGTCGCAGGGATTGGGGAACAAGTGTCAGGCAACAGTGTCAGCGAGAAGTTAAAACTGCAAGGGAACAAGTGTCAGTCGCACATCAAAAATGTTGACGATGAAAAACTGGTTCTTTTTCAAAAGAAAAGGCCTATCGGCCTAAATATAATCAGAATTAGAATACGAATACGAATACGGATAATATTATTAGACTTGCAGGCGATAATCACCGCAGGAAAACTGAAAAATCTTATGCTATATGATGTGGAAGAGAAAATCTAAAAATCCAACGCTATATGATATAAAAGAAATCTAATTAATATTAAGACACAGGAAATCAAGACACCGCTATTCTGTGTCGTGTCAACAAACAAATTTGTTATTTTGCAATCTATTTACTGATTACATGAGCGTAGCCCTCTCCTCACTCCAGAATAAAAGAAAGGGGCAAATGAGTTATAAAATTTAGATAGATAGGCAAAATCCATATATGATTATAACCAATCAGTAAATACTCTGTAGCATACGAAATAACAATCTGCAAATGCCTGCACATTAAATAATAGGAGGAGGAGGACGCAACCCATGTATGCGATCTCCGAATTCGCTGCTATCGGCGTGCAGGAAGTTGGCAAAGAAATTTGGCTTTGGAGGTTGCTGAACTTCGAGGGTACCTTGCAGCATTTTAGCAATCTTTCCCATGGAAGGCCTTTCATCTGGTCTGCTCTGAATACACCAAAACGCTGTCTTCACCATTCTCCTAATTGCCTCCATCTGAAGGCCATCATTTTTTACCCTACTCAGAATGTTTTTGTCAACTACCTCCTCCACATTCCCCCCTAAAGCCACCCAATCAAAAGCCGTCTTTGGAAAGAACCATTCATCGCTCTCCACAGCTGATTGACTGAAGCATATATTTCTCCTTCCGCTAACAATCTGCAGAAGCACAATCCCAAAACTGTATACATCTGCTTTTGCACTTATAGCTTCGTTTTTCTGCATCCAGTACTCGGGTGCCAGATATCCAGGAGTCCCTTTGATGTTCGACACGCTCAGACTGCGCTCTCTATCCACCAGCTTTGCCAGCCCAAAGTCAGAGATCTTTGGACAAAAGCTCTGGTCCAGCAGTATGTTCGCCGGTTTGATATCACGATGGAGAACCCATTCGGAGCACTCTTCGTGCAGGTACGCTATGGCTCTCGCTACCCCCACTGCGATTCGATATCTTGAGCTCCAGTCCAACACAGCTGTTTCGCCATTGCCCTGCTTATTGAACAAATATTTATCTAATGACCCGTTAGGTATGTACTCGTACACAAGCAATCTGTGTTCACCTTCCGTGCAGAAACCCCACATACGAACAAGGTTGAGATGATGGATTCTCCCTATAATCGTCACCTCTGCCCAGAACTGCCCTTCGCCTTGAGATATCCCCTTGAGCTTCTTCACTGCAATCTGTCTCTGATCGGGCAGAACACCTCTGTACACCCTCCCGAATCCTCCTCTGCCCACTTCATTGCTGAAATTATTACTTGCCGCTTTCAGCTCCGCGTAGGTGAATCTCTTTGGTCCCCCGCCTGAAAGATTATGTAGAATATCCAAGTTGAATTTTCCCGCGTTTTCTGTATATTTGGAGTGCTGCCTCAGAAATGCCCAGAAAGCCAAAACTCCGCAGAAAAGCTCTATGCCAAATGCGGAGCAAATTATTATAAGATCACGCTTTGCGTGAGCGGAATCGTTTGGTGGAAACGGCAGACTGAAACTAGCGTTGCAAACATTTTCAGCCACAGAGAGCATACCCGTATATGGATTTGAGACATTTTTCTCTTTACCAGACAGCTTCAAGTACGTTCGCGTTTGCGAATCTGGAGACCAATATCCGTTCATTAACCTGCTAAAATGGTGGACACAGTATCCGCTGCCGTCCAATTTGTGTGAGAAACCCATACATGTGCAATTTTTCAAACAATCCTGCATACAGTCTTCCATTGTCACACCAGACAGGATTGCTTCATTCCCTTCTCCAGTGAACTGGACGTAATCCAAGGGGATGAACTGATAATCGGCACTTGGATAATTAGAAGCACATAAAGGCTGGGGAAATTGAACAATTTTCTGGCAGCTGGGAGGATCAGTATTATTTTGATGGAAGCCGGGTGGACATTCGCATACCGTACGGTCGTCCAATTTGGGGTTGTTGCAGATAGCGTTGTCTCCACAAGTGCCGTGAATTTGGCAACGCTCTTGTACTGCTTCCCACACCACCTCCCAAGAAGAAGACGAGTCCCCCTTCCAACTGTAAATTCGGAGATTTCCATCGTGGTCTAAAGTCAATCTTCTTAAGGGACTGGCCCGATCCCCACTGTCTGATGCCATCAAAATATTTGGGTTGCTTGAACTTGTAAGATTCCCATCTTCGTTTAAACTTAGATAACCCTCAAGGCCCAGACTAAATGCTGCATTACTCCAATATAAATCAAGCTGATCTGACTCTAATTCGCTCCTGTTATAATACAAGGAGGGCGTTTGACTGTTGGCCTGAGAGGCAAAGAACATATAGACACCTGAGGCGAAGTTGCTGTCATTTTTTGTGGACACCAATCTACTTGTCTGGGAGAAATTCTGTGTTGGAAGAAGAGTAAAAGTAGGAGAGTCGAAGCTCTGCCAAACATAGTTATTCGTGCCGGTATTGAACACCAAATTCCCCGAGTCTAACAAAACCAAACCCATTCCAGCATCGGTTCCATTGGAAGTGTTGATGGGCGCAGTCCATATTCTCCCTTGAGCATCAGAGTCAGATAAGATAAGATTTTCATTCTCTAGGGTTAAGGAAGAATTGTGGCCTACGAGATCGTCTCTATTAGCAATCCATGCTACGGTTCTCTGAGGATCGTTGGCATACCATACAGCAAAAGCATAATTATTTGGAGAAAATTTATAGAAGCCGGCACAGAACCTCCCATTTGGAGAAACCAGGTGTGTGTTATCCCCAGGCCTCCAACCGGGATTTTTCAGCCGTGTAGAGGAGACAACTAATGCCTTCAATTGCTGTCCTTCCCCACAACCCAATAAAATGAAGAACTGTATTAAAAAAATTGTAAACAAAACCTGGGGCGTAGTATCCATGGCTTTTAACTTCCCAGAACCCAAAATTTGTCGTTCGTTTCACTGACGAAGGCAGAGATCCCTGTTGCAGCCCATGGCACTAATTAAATTATATCATCGACTACTATGCAATGCAAATTTAGTCTTTCCCACATTACAAGTACAATCCATCCGTCCAACATAGATTCAATTCACCCCTTACAGATCTTTAATTTCGGCTCGATTATATAGAGAAAATTCCGAATTATTTCGGAGAAGAAAAGTCATCGGTCATAGTAAGCAGTGAACGAGGTAAGTTTTACTAATCTTTCATGAAAGGGATTTGCATCTAGAAGCCGTGTAGACAGTAAGAAGCGCGTTGTTGTGAAGGTATTCGACTTAATATCGGTCTTTGACTTTTGACTTAATACCTATGAGTATTTTAGAAATTACGGATAATCTGAACGTGAATTTAAGAGCTCAAGAAAATTGATTGAGATAAGATAAAATAAACACTGAATATAAAACTATGAATTCAGAATTATAATATTTATTAGAGAATGAAGAAAGGTGGAGCATAGAATCAATTGAGATAGGATGAAATAAACACTGAATATAAAAACCGTAGTCTAAAGAGCCCGCGTTTTGACCCAAAATCCGGGAACGATTTTCAGAAAATCTGGCAAAGATTTGCCCAGAAACTTGTTTATAGTTGTTAAACATTAGTATTTTGAGTGCCCCAGGGGTTTTTGATAGTGCTGAATCCATTTCCACTGTCAAAAATGGATTCCAAGCACTGCAACTACCCGATTTTTGCAAATTTAGTTCACCGGATTCCGGCGAATCTCTGCCCTCCGGGCCAAAACGCGGGCTCGGTAGACACGTTCATATAAAACTGTGAATTGAGAAATACAATATTTCTAATGAAATGGTCAGTGGAAGATTTGAACAGAAAACCGACAGGGGTGTTTGACCAGCATAGCAATAACGAGAACCACGACTCGTTCTTAGAGAATGAAGAAATGTGGAGCATAGGTTGCTTTTCTTAATATTATATATTAGTTAAATAAAATTATATGGGAGATATCCACAATAAATAATTGAAGTAATATTTTACTAATAAATAATTGAAGTAAGATTTGACTAAGTGAAATTGAAGAAGGATACTTGAATGGAAAGATGTGATAGTTAACAGTTAATTGGAATTAGATTCTTCAACACTCCCTTTTAATTACAATCACATAAAAATTTTAAACTAAGATGTGTCTATGTCTCAGCTAGGCTTACAATTAAAAAAAATACAATTTCTTTTTTTTTTTTCTTTTCTTCCCGATCTTCTATCTTTTCAATTGTTTTAATTTTTTCTTTTTGTTGTATCCTTCTAACCTACATTTCTTGATTTGCTCATGCAAGTGTTCAATTGTTCCAAACTGTCTAATCATGTCCTGGACTTCTTCAAAAATCTGCTTGTATGTGGATTGCTTCCACATATCATCTTTTGTAGTGTTCTTTTCATCATCTATCATTTGGTGCAACATAACTCCATAATACAATTTCATCGCTTCACGACTCCAATACCTAAAAATTTCATTGATGTTTTCATCATCCAAGTTGTCTTCAACATTCATTTCTGCAGCTTCTATGCAAACTTTATCAAGGCATGGTGTTTCAAGCCATACTTGAAGGAAGGAACTCTAACTCTTCCTTATAATCGTTTCATGTACCTACACACTCGAAATCAATGTTAGAATTAAAAGCAATTGCAGAACCACATTGGTTATGTCCTTCTTGCTCTGCAGTGAGAGTTTTCTCATGTTGCGCTTCCTTCTCTGCCTCTGCTTCTGGCTTTGTCTCTTTGACTTTTATTTACTAACTTGTCTTGCTGCAAATAGGTTGTCTTCCACTTGGTTTTCAGACTCAAGTGGGATTCTCTCACTGAATAGCATCATGTAGATATGTTGTTTTTGTTGCATCATCTGCAACCATTCATCATTATCCAACAAATCTTGACCAAAGTTTACATGAGCATTGATTGCTCCAATGGCATCTTCATTGTCATAAACAAGCTCTGTTGCTCGATTCACCAAATTGTCATCAACAAGTTATGTTTTTGGATTCATCAAATTTTCATCAATAAGCTCTCTTGTTGGATTCACCAAATCTTCGTCCACTTGCAACTATGCACAGCGGGGTTTACAAGTATTTATGTGCTAATTCTATGTTTTTTCTTATCCACTTAGGAACATGTGAAAATGCTACTAAGAAAAATTTTCTGAAGAGAGATACATTTATTTTTTTACCATCCCATGCTTCTTGAGATACTGCATCTTGGAGACTAGATGTTGGAGATCTGTTGAGAACATATACTATTGTTGAAATTGATTCACCCCAAGCTCTCACTGACTACAATTTAGCAATATTCACTCACATTGCTACTCTCTCCAAGCGTCTTATGCAACCTCACGTCTTCTATCTACTTCTCTCAAGGAGTATTACGTAGATTATGCTTTCATACCATGTTAAAGAATGAAGACATGTGGAGCAGGGGCTGCTTTTCTCAATACTATGAATCAATTAAATAATATTACATTGAAGACATCAACAATAAATAATTGCAATGAGACTCAACTGGACTAGAAAAACTGAAACTAAACAAGGACACTTGGATGGACACGTGTGACGCCTAACAGGTGGTTGGAATTAGATTCTACAACACTCGTACTCACACATTATCTCTCGAAAATTGATAGAAAATCAGAAATGAATAAAACTTTATGAGAAATGATCCATATACCTCGTGGACAAGTCCAAAATGATTACCATTTTTTATCAAAACTTTATTAATTGACAGTCCAAGAAGAAATGAAAAGTAAAATAATACCTCTTTTGTTTGGAGCTTTAACAATTCAAAGTAAAATGGGAGGAAATGAAAACAATCCATTGGTTTTTTTTAATTTAGAGAATATAATCTAAAGATGCTCGCTTCGACCATCACTGTCATCATTATCGATACTTACGTAATAATGTGCACGAGTTTTAAATTCATAATTCTTTTTGGGTGAGAGATGAGTGCTTAATAATTATTGTTTGTTATTACATGGTTGGTTAATAAAATGTACACTTTTTTTAAATTTATAATTTGTTTTAGGATGTAGAATTATAATGAGAAATATATCTTGGTTTATACTAAAATTTTAGTAAATTTTTTATTATTAAAATTAAAATTAGCAAAATTAAATTAATAGATGTGGTTGATATATGTTGATCAACTTCATTTTCATATGTCGATTATTAACCACATTTATTAATGTAGTTGTGTTAGTTAACAATTGACATGGTGGGATGGGTTCACTAATCATGGTTGACTATGGTTAACATTATTTGACTATCTTTAAAAATGGTTGACAAAGGTGAACCATGGTTGGCGAGGTTAACCAAGGGTTGACATGGTTGGCCTTGGTTTATTATGGTTGAACGTGGTTGATTATGATTGACCATCGTTGACCATGATTACCATTGTTGACTGGGGATTAAGATGGTAAATTTTGATGGATCGTGGATGACCATGTTCACCATGGTTTCCCATGGTTAACCATGTTGTCTATGGTTGTCATTAGATGTTCATCATTGAACATGGTTAGATGGTTGAGCATTATTGACCATGGTTGACCATGGATTACTAGGATAGATTATGGTGGGCTAAGGGTGACCATGGATGCCCATGTTGAGTGCAATTAACCATGGAGACCATAGTTAACAATAATTGGCCATGGTTTACCATGGAGACCATAGTTGGAAATGAATAGTCATGGTTGACCATGGTGACCATACTTGAACATGGTTCACTATGTTTGGTCGTTTTTTAACATGGTTGACTATGGCTAGGAATGTTGACTATGGTTGACCATGCTCAACATAATAGACCATAGGTGTTCATGTTCTTTGTGGTTATTCATGGTTATCTATGATTAACCATGAATGGCAACGTTTGGATGTGGTTCAACTATTTTTGTCACATTTGATGTTGGTCTATGTTTGACTTGTTGCAACGTCGGTAATGTTTATCACATTACAATGTTGGACAATATTTGTACCACTATGACGTCACAACATGTTTATAACATGTGACATTGGTTTGTTTGTCACAATTTTGATGCTAGTTATTTTCATTACATTGTCCTAACATTTCTTTTTGCACAACCATGTTACACTATTATTTTTGTAATGTCACATTGGGACAACTACATTTGTTAAACACAATGTGACATGGATTCCTTTTTTCATGCCATGTTTATGTCATTTTATCTCCACAACCACATTGTGATGTTAGTTGTGTAATGTGACATTGTGATGATATGTAATGTTCATCAAAAGGAAATGTTTATTCTTTTTTTCATGACAATTGTTACAATGGTTTGTGTATCACTATATCATGCTAGTTTTATTGTCACATTGTCCCAACATTTGTTTTTGTAGGAATCTCACACCATCTTTTTTTGCACAACCACATTGTGATGTTAGTTTTGTAATGTGACATTGTGATGAACGGTTTTATTCATCAAAACATAATGCCTATTTTTTCTACTTTTTACAAAGTGAGGTTGTTTTTTATCATCACATTTTCCTAACATTTGTTGTTATAGAAGTTTCACATATTTTTTTGGAAAAGCCACATTCCAATATTAATTTTGTAATGTCACATTGCGACAATGATTTTTGTTCAACGAAATGTGACATAGATTTTGTGTTTCTGTCATATATATGAAGATTTGTGCTCATCACATTGTAAAAAATGAATTATAGTAAAATATATTCATGAAATATGAAAGGAGATATGTAAAAAGGTGCAAAGAAACATGTGCTCACGAAGTAATTGAGTGAATTGTATTATTTTGTAACATTATATTCATGCATAATAATAAATTTAAGATTTATTCTAATGTAAATACTACAAGATAAGAAAAATGGTAAGAAGGAAAATAAGTAAGATATAAGGAGAATGATACAAGATAGATAATAAGTTGCGAAAAAACATGGATTTATGAAGTTCTTGAGTAAAATATTATAAATATTTGTTATATATAAAGTAAAAGGGAAAAATTACTAAATTGAAATTAATATGGAATTGCCATCAAATAAATACTTAAATTTTAAATTCATTAAAAACAATATCCAAATAAAATAAGCAATAAAATACACAATTGTAATATAATTAAATGATAAAAATCATGCATTCATGAAGTGTACACACTAAATATATTAAATAAATATTTTCATAAATTTAAGAGGAAGAAAAAATATTCAAACATATTTTCCCATAACGAAATTTCAAACCAACCATATTTTCACATGACGAGATTTCAAACCAAACATATGATTAGCGTTAATGTTATGAAATATTCTGACATTCCAAATAGTAGAAAATGTTATGGTAAAGGTAGACACAAGGATGCTTGGAATGATATCACATATTTTTGCACATCTCAAGAAATGTAAGAGGGTCACTTTAAATTTAATCTAATATTTAAAATGCTTATCGAATTTTAAAATAACATTTAAAATTCAGATGGAATAAGTGATAAAAATAACTTATATTGTAAATAACATATTATATTCTAAAAGGAGTGGGCTAACCATTCGACGGAATGGCCTTGAGTTTTGTGCCCCCGGCAGATCGCCGAATACATCCGGCGAATGCCTCCGGTAAATGCGGGCCCCACGCCCCTCACCGTCTCCATCTCCGTATGTCCCTGTCCGTCTCCATCCGTCCCCGCGTTGTTACCATTACCATTCCCCGTCAACCGTCCCATAATGGGCTAACTCTCACCGTTTCAAGCCATTCCTTGTGTACGCTCACACGAGCCGTCACGCGGGCTCACGCAGCCACTTCAGGGCCGAATTGACATTGGAGATTGACATTTTCTCCATTTTAAACTGAATTAATCGCTCGGCCTTTATGGCTGCTATCTACCAGAGTTGCCGCGCAAATGCATTTCAAATTTATGCAGAAATCCCAGGAGTAAGCTAACCCTCTATTTATTCATTCCGTCGACCAAACGTTTCGTCGAGTCATTCAATCGAGTGCGTTTTTTCTCCATTCGGTCGAGTCATTCAGTCGAGTGTGTTTCTCCATTCGATCGAGTCATTCAGTGGAGTGCGTTTCTCGGTTAAGAGCAGAGAAGAGCAGAGCATATCAGAGCAGTAGCAGTAGAACAGAGGAGTACCAGCAATTGGAGCATAGCAGATAGAGCCCCTGGTTCTTCCTCCCTTCCTTATCAACAGAGCAGAGCAAGGTCAGTAAATTTTCTTCAATGCATTGCCGCAAGCAACTACGGTAAATTCTAGTGTTTATTTCCGTTTATTTATGGAGTAAGCTAATCATTCATTTTTTATTGGAGTAAGCTAACCATTCGACTGAAACGCCTTCGGGTTTTGTTATTTATTTATTTCAGTCGAATGGTTAGCTGTTGCCGCCATTGCGCAAAATTAATATTTACAGCGGTGGCAACACACCGTTACAGTGGCGAAAACTCGCTATTTTCGCCACTGTAACAGCGAGTTGCCGCCACTGCGCAAAATTAAAATTTACAGCGGTGGCAACGCAGTCTTATAGTGGCAGCAACTCGCTGTTACAATGGCGGCAACTTGTTGTTGTTGCCACTGTAACAACGAGTTGCCGCCACTGTAACAACGAGTTGCCACCGCTGTAAATTTTAATTTTGCGCAATAGCGGCAACTCGCTGTTACAGCGGCGGCAACTCGCTGTTGTCGACATTGTAATTGTGTTGTCGCCATTGTAAGTGTGTTGCCGCAAATGAAAATAATTAAATTTTTATTTATATTGCAAACTTCATTTTATTTTTTTAATTTTGTAGAGAGAGTTGTATTTATTTTGTATTTTCTTGTTTTGCAGATGGTTGCAAAATGGGTGCTAGCTATCCAAATATGGTGCCATTCGAACCCAGGGAATGCACGGATAAGATTCGTGCTTCACAATCAATCACTTAGCCAGGTATATCAAAATAGTAGAGAAATACCTGGGATTACCACGAATAATGAGGCATACTATCATGCTTTGATAGAGGGCCTCACGACTGCATGGAACTATGGTGCAAATGACATTGTGGCATACACTAACTCGAAGTTAATAATCAACCAGATGAGTGGCATCTTCCAAGTTAGAAGACCTAACCTAAAGCTGCTTCAGCAGCAAGCAAAATCCATTGCTACACAATTCCACAGCTTTGAGATTATGTACCAATCTGATGTCCAAAGGGTTTGTGATGCAATAATTTCTGAAATAACATCCAAAGAACGTGGATGTGGTAGATTTGTGGAGACAACATGTGCTCCAATTGTTATTGATAGGCATCGTTATAGAATGCCTATTAATGAATGGATTGTTGATGTGATTGGGCTTGGGGTTATTATGGGGGGAGTAATATTATTGTACTCATCTTTTTTGAGATAGATTGGAGCATGATCTCCATCATTTTTGTATGAGATGTTTTTAATAGAATACCTCACTATTTTCTGGTTTTATATGTGATGGTTTTATATAACTGTTTATGGAAATTAAGCCCATTCACACAGAATTAAGTCGAATAATATTCATGAAATGCTGAGACAAATTCTTCAATGACACACAGAGTACATTAAAACCCAAATTAAAGAGATTTTATCCCGCATTGTTCATATAACTGTTTATGGAAATCCAAGCCCATTCACACAGAATTAAGTCGAATAATATTCATGAAATGCTGAGACAAATTCTTCAATGACACACAGAGTACATTAAAACCCAAATTACAGAGATTGTATCCCGCATTGTTCATAAAACTCTTTATGGAAATTCAAGCCCATTCACACAGAATTAAGTCGAATAATATTCATGAAATGCTGAGACAAATTCTTCAATGACACACAGAGTACATTAAAACCCAAATTACAGAGATTGTGTCCCGCATTGTTCATATAACTGTTTATGGAAATTCAAGCCCATTCACACAAAATTAAGTCGAATAATATTCATGAAATGCTGAGACAAATTCTTCAATGACACACAGAGTACATTAAAACCCAAATTACAGAGATTGTGTCCCGCATTGTTCATATAACTGTTTATGGAAATTCAAGCCCATTCACATAGAATTAAGTCGAATAATATTCATGAAATGCTGAGACAAATTATTCAATGACACACAGAGTACATTAAAACCCAAATTACAGAGATTGTATCCCGCATTGTTCATATAACTCTTTATGGAAATTCAAGCCCATTCACACAGAATTAAGTCGAATAATATTCATGAAATGCTGAGACAAATTCTTCAATGACACACAGAGTACATTAAAACCCAAATTACAGAGATTGTATCTCGCATTGTTCATATAACTCTTTATGGAAATTCAAGCCCATTCATACATAATTAAGTCGAATAATATTCATGAAATGCTGAGACAAATTCTTCAATGACACACAGAGTACATTAAAACCCAAATTACAGAGATTGTATCCCACATTGTTCATATAACTCTTTATGGAAATTCAAGCCCATTCACACTGAATTAAGTCGAATAATATTCATGAAATGCTGAGACAAATTCTTTCATAATATATAAATGAGATCCACTTACAAAACTTCTTGTTTGGCCAGATATTCAATTCGATGGCCTTCTACCTCACTACTCTGTCTCTCCAGCTCTCCAGCCCTCTTGTTTAATGCCTTTGACGCTTACATTTTCGATGTGCTGTGATCTTTGCTGGAAATAGATGCATTTTCTTGTGGATGGTTGCTTGTGGAATACTCTTCCTTTTCATCTTCTGCTCTGATACTCTTTATTCTCTACTTTTGACTATTTCACTGCTGTAATAAAAAATGACCAGCAGTAACAATTTGATTTAACTGATACACTTTGACCCTGACACACTTTGACACTGATTTTTCACCATGAGGTAAAAGTAAAATATGAATTTCCAAGTAATTTTTTTGTCCTTCACCTATCAAATTCACAGCAGATCTGTGAATTCTTTCCATTGTTCAGTAGTGGTGATTTTCATATTCTTCAGTTTCTTGTAACTTTCATCAGCTTCAGTATATTTGGCAAAGTTAGGCTTTACAGTGAACATATGTTTGATTTCATTTTCCAAAAAGAATATATTTTCAAAATACTAAAGAAGTACTTTGCCACTTGGTGATCCTTGTGGCAGTGGTTGTTTAGCTTGCTCTTTTGCATGATTTCTGATTTTCTGATCATAATCTTTCTGTGGCATCAATTTGTCATTTAATGCATGAATGTCTGGAAAATATGTTTCTGATAATACTTTGTATTTGGCCCAAAATCTTGAGATGGCCAAATTCATGTCTTTACATATGTCTTCCAAGTTATTCATTATGTTCCTCTTATTCAGGACTTTCATAACTTGAAGAATGGCTTCTGTCTTGTCAGCAATTTTCAACTCTTCTAACTCTTCCATGTTTTTGCTGTTCAATAATGCTATGAGTTGAACTGCTTGAGCTGGATTATTTTCAATCTCTTTCTTCGTTTTATCAATTTCTGCATTAGCAGCCTGTAGTAAATCTTTCTGCTCATAAATTATTTGAATTGAAGGCCATTGAGAGTGAATGCCTTCAATGATTTTTGTCCATAAATGATTTTTAATATATGCAACTTAATCTGTAAGATTCACCTGTGCTTGAAGAATTCTCACATGTTCTTGCAGTCTATCTGCCCTCTGCTCATGCCCTTTGGAAGTAATCAAGGCATCTCTTTTGGAAGATTTTAGATTTTTAATAGTGCCTTTCAAATTAAGTATTTCTTTCTCTTTAATTGACATATCTTCCATGGCTCTGATTATGGCAGCTTTTTCTTGTATTGTGTTTACCTGTGAAGTTGAGGAAGAAGAGGCAGAAATTTCATGGGAGGTTATTGGCACTGTAGTGGCCAGTACTCCTTGAGGTGCCAAGCGTTCTGCTAAAGTTGATGGAACAATTTTTCTTACAGTTGGAATCACTGTAGGGATGACAACCTGTTGAGATTTCTTTAGTTTTTCATTCTCTTGCATGAAAGCTTCTATCTGGCTTTCCATTTCTTTTATTTGACCTGTCATTTTAAGCACAATTTGTTTCAATTCATCATTCTCTATTTTCTGCTGAAGAATCTCTTTTGCCTGAGAATTTTCAATTGGAGGCAATTTTAGCTGTTTTCTGAGGGCAGCTATATCTTCATTTTTCTGCTTGATCAAAGCCTTTGCAACTTCCATGTTAGCTGGATCAGCTCCTGCTTCAATCACCAAGTATTATAATGCTTTGATCTTCAAATTGTTGGCATAAAGTGAGGCTTTATCCAATTTCATTTGAGTTTGAAGATTAATCAATGTTTTTTCAAGCCTGATAGAATTCATAGTCTTATTGACTATATTAGAATATAGCATCTTTGTGTTGTTTCTATGAAATTCTATCTGGTCCAATTCATGGACAACATCTGCATCAATCTCAAGATCTGTTTTTGAATAGTCTGCAATAGATTTAGGATCAGCCACTGTAGGCTTGAGAAATGACATCACCAATTTATTAGAAGAATAGTCAAAAGCCGAAAGGAGCCTATCCTTATTCCCAGGCTTTTCTTTGAGGAACTTGGAATATGCTTCATTTTTTATTTCTTCATTCTTTTCTTTTATTTGCCTGAACCTGATTTGAATGTCTGACTTTGTATTGTCAGGTTCTTTAGAAGAAGATGGCTTATCAACTTTAGATTGTGTATCCACCATAACTGTATCTTTCTGTTGGGCTTCAATTTGAACTTTTGAAGCTCTTTGAGAGTTTAAGTTACTATCCTTGTAGCTTCATCATCAGTCTCATGACCATTATTATCTTCAATATTGATGGCTTTGTCCCTTTCTTCAATGGCCAACTTGCTTTTCTTATTATAAGGAATTCTGAATCTTTTGTCTTGAATAGTTTCAGCAGTGAAACTATCTTCCTTTCTGCTTCTCTTATGAAGAATGTCAGATTATTTATTCACTGTCAATACCTGTGTTTGATCAACTTGCTTACCTTTGCCACTATTTCCCTGCATTTCCTGTGAATCGTCATCAACTAGAGTGTTGGGCTCCCATTCAAGTTTAATATGGGGCTTGGAATCATGCAAGAAGACAGGCAACTTGCATTTCATTGTCATTGTGTTTAAAATACCTTGTGGATCATAATTCCACATGAAACTATATGAGAATTTATACTCTTTCAATTTTACATTGATTTCATTGGATGCTTCTCTGTTATTTACAATAAATGGTCCAATTTGATTTTTCAGCTTAAACTGAGTCTTTTTCCTGGAAGCTATGAAATTGATTTCATCTGCATTTAATAGCTGCCTCAAATACTCCAAGGCAAATATCCTTGTTGTAAAAAATCTTGGTAGTTTATATGGGGCCAGGAGTGCACCATATACTCTGATTTCTGTGTAACTTTTGTATAAATACTATTCCCCTGTTTTACAGCTCTCAGATAGCTGTAGAATTCTCTTTGTCTCTTCATTGATTCTAGGGGTCTACTCTTTGTTCAACAGATTCATAGCAGGCACTAAAAACAGGTCATTGAAATCTGCAAAGCTATATTCTCTGTTCCATTTTTTTAGAATTGATGACCAAAACACAACTGAAAGAACATTTCCTTCAGGATCCAATTTCTGAAATTCAATGGGAAAATTATCTGCTTGATAATACAAAAAGAGGTGAATTAGATATGATGTGTATCTAAAGACTCCTTCTTCTGAAAATCTAGACAACTGATAATGCATGTTTTTTGCAATGAACTTAGTAAAATTGTACACTATGGTAGGAGACTGGCCAGGACTCAGAGTTGACAAAAAACCTAAGATAGCCACATCAGTGAATTCATCACTGGTGTATCCTAGTATGAATGATAGCATTGAGACAATCTGTCTGGTTTCATCTGGGAAATCAAAGGTATCAAATGGAGGATTAAGCTTGGGGATATCAACTTGCTTGGGACAAAAAGTTTGGAAGACTTTGAATTTAGAAGCAAATTCAAACTCTAGGTAATTTTGAGTTAACTCCTCTATGGACAATGAAGAAGCAATGGGATCAAATTTCAGTTGTAGCATGGAGTTTATAGATTCTTCATTAATGTAAAACAAGACCTCTCTGTCTTTATTCACAATGCATCTTTGGTCTGGAAGATAAAATGATTGACACAATCTGACAAAATCAGGGGATGAATGAGTTTGAGGAACAATGTATTTTGGCAAATTGGACTCCCAGACTGGTATATCTTTGTCATCCTTCTCTACTGATTTACCAAAACACCAGTTATATACATCAAGCAAATTGAACTCTAATGAAGGGTCCATTATTATGTAGTCAAGGTCAACCAAAGGGCTATTTTCTTGTGAGATAACAGGAGGTTGAACAGGCCTGACAACTTCTGTTGAATCTGCAGTGAGTACAGGGGTAGGTTTATCAATTTTAGAAGATTCAGGCTGAGGAATTTTAGCAGAGGGTTTCTTTTGAAGCTTTGGACCTCCTGCTTTAGGGGTTACTTGTTTATTTGTCATTTTTAATTTGAGCAGAGCAAGATTAGATTGTTTGTTGAGCTTTTTTGTTGGAAACAAGGGCTTCTTCGAGAATTTCTCTGGAAAAATAGGGTTCTGAGCAGGGTTTTGGATTGAAAGAAGGTTTTAATGCTCATAGTGTAGGTTATGATCAATTCCAGTAGCGAAAAGACCAGGGTATGGATAAAAGTTGCAAAAAACGGCAATTAGGGATTCTGGGAAAATTTTGACAGAGTTTCCCCTGTACTATGGATATTTTCTGCAATTTTTATATGTGCAATTGGGGAGATTTTACTGGAATTAACAGAAAATTTGGAGATTTTCTTCAGAATTGAAGTTCAGTGGATAAGTTTTGATGAAAAATACCTTGAAACAGGTATAATCATGGTTGAAGATGTTTTGCAGTCGCGTTCAGTCTTCAATTCTGCAAAGCTGGTCTTTCAGAGGGTAATGTAGCACTTCCTGGTTGAATTGCAAGGTAATTTGGCTCGAAAATGGTGCTAGAAGGTTTAAAATTAGTGAAAATGGCTCTGCACGGGCTCTCAAAGGTTAAATGGCGCAATTTCGAGGGAAAAAGTCTTTGCGAAGGATTCACAGTTTAAAGCGTAAAAAGGTGAAAGATTTAATGAAAAATTATAATTTTAATGTATTAAACCATAGTGGAAACCACAGTTAATTTACATTAAATCAAGGTTAAACGGAAGTGGTTTTGGAATACCGGCGGTGGTATTCGCGTGGCTCAACAATGGTAAGCGGTAATACGCTTTTCGAATGCGATACAATAGGATTTCGACACGTCGACGCGGGGTGGTTTGGGAAAACCACCCATTTTGTGCGACTTTTCTAAAACATCCTTCAATTACTCTATGAGCACGAAAATAAATTAGCACTGTCGGATCTGGCTTTGGAAAGCGAACGGTTACGATTAAAAAGGAATATGCGGGGAATGATCGGTTATCGGGTTCAACTTGGGCCGTAGATCTTGGGAATAAAAGGAGATCGGACGGTTGAAAACTAGCTCGATGGGGAGAGGGAAAAAATGCATTGAACTGGCGCGTTGATTTCCAACCGTTGGATCAAACAGGGTTTGGGGATTGGAGGGTCAAAAATTAATCCGATGGGAAAAGGTTTTGGTTAGGTTATATATACAAAATGACCCTTTTTAATGAAAAAATAAGTAATCGGGAGGGTTTTTCAGGGCTTTTAACCAAGGTAAGGGATTATTGTAATGGAATATATATTGTGGGGGAAGGGGTTAGGTTATAGGTTTAACCTCAGGTTAGGGATTCGGGGAAGGGAAATATACATGAAATGGGTTCATTTTTGTTGAAGTTTGGTTTAAACTAAACTTCGATATTTTTGTTTAAAACATATATAAGACATGTTTTAAGATTTTTCTCAAATATTTTATTATATGGTGAATTAAATTAGGTTGACTTAACTACCATAGGGGCGGGATATTTATATATAGATAAACTTAGCCAAAGGGGTTATAAAGGGGGTTTTAATTTTAAACATGTGGGAATAAATAACTTTGGCTTAAGTTAAAATAAGTGGATTTTTGGGTTTATTATATAAAAAGGAGTTATATAATAGGAAAATGTTATTTTTAAAGGGAATTAATACATATGTTAAAGTTAACATGAAAATAGGACATGGTATACTCAAAACACATAATCATAACAAGTAAATTGAATTACAAAATAATTTGCAATTGATCTTATCACTTAACTTATAATATAATGTTATTTTGAGGGTTTATTGCTTTCAAATGATGTAGGAAGTTAATAAAATGGGAATTATAATGCTTTTAAGTAAAAATGGTGTTTTACTTAGGATTTTTAAAGGGGATGAATGCATGAATGGTAATGTAATGATTTTAGGGATTAATATAGACATTCACACTTTCAACTGATCAGTCATAGAGCCTTGGGTCCAGTCCCAACAAAAGTCAAGGAAATGCCTTGAGCCTTTCTGACTGATAAGTTAGAATATTTCATGACTATGGGAAGGGGAAGTTAGTTATTTTGAAGCCCGTGATGAATGATATTTACATTGGATATTTTCACCTTCTTCTACCTACCTAGTTTACCATGCTAACATTTTTTCTTCCTTTGTAGGAAGGTGCATTTAGACTAGCAACCTTCACAACATTATTCTTTCTAAAAATAAGTAAAACTATCTAATTCTACACTTATTTCATCCATGAATCCAGTTTAAACTATTGGATTCATTTATTTCTCTACATAAGTACTGAATTGTCATGATTAAGCAGTATGACAACTCATTATTCTCTATCTACAACAAGTGAAATTGAAACAATGACAAGTTAAGATTAAACTGTTTAACTCATCATGGACTATGGCATTTATTGACACTCTGCCACAGTCAAAAATTAAAAAGTAGTGGCATTTATTCTTGCTCACTTTCATGTTTTATTCATTTTTCTTTGGGGTCTTTTATTTTTTCTAAGTCCTTTGATTATTCTTTTAGGACTTTTTACCCTCTTTTTTATTTTTCAATTTTTTTTATTTTTTACAAAATATGTGAATACAACTTGCAGAAGGCAAAGTATGTACAAATTTACAAGATTATCAATAGTCAAGTCGAAATTATGACCCCTATATCATAGGTTGCTAACAGCGGCAATAGCGAGTTTCCGCCACTGTAAGAGTGTGTTTTCGCCGCTGTAAATTTTAATTTTGCGCAGTGGCGGCAACTTGCTGTTACAGTGGCGGCAACTCGCTGTTACAGTGGCAGCAATAGCGCGTTGCCACCACTGTAACAGCAAGTTGCCTCCACTGTAACAGCGAGTTGCCGCCACTGCGCAAAATTAAAATTTACAACGGCGGCAACACACTGTTACAGTGGCGGCAACTCACTGTTGCCGCCACTGTGTGTGTTGCCGACATTGTAATTTTGTTGCCGCCATTGTAAGTGTGTTGCCGCAAACGAAAATAATTAATTTTAATTTAATTTAATTTAATTTGGGGATAAATAATATTATCCAAAAAGGAAAGGAATGTTATGTGTGACATTCCAAGCAGAAGTGTATGGGATTGGAGAATTATGTTATTGCAGAAAAATAAGTGTATAAGTGTGGATTGTATTTTTGGTAATGACTTTAGAGTTGTAGATGGGGAGGAGAGAAAATTCCTATAAGTGTGGATTCCATTTAACCCCCAAAACCCTAAACCCTAACCCCTAAAATCCTTCACTGCTAAATCCCCTAACCCCCTAAACCTCTAAACCTGTAACCCATTTAACCCCCTAAACACTAAACCTCTAAACCCTTAACCCCTAACCCCTTAAACCCTAATTGCCAACCCCTAACCAATTCAACACCCTAAACCCCTAAAAACCTAACCCATTTAACCCCATTAACCCCTAAACCCCTAAAACCCTAATCCATTCAACCCCCTAAATCCTAACCCCATTAATCCCTAACCCCTAAAATCCTTAACTGTTAAATCCCCTAAACCTCTAAACTCCTAACCCATTTAACCCCCTAAACCCTAAACCCCTAACCCCTTAAACCCCAATTCCCAACCCCTAACCCATTTAACCCCCTATACCCCTAAACCCATAACCCATTTAACCCACTAAACCATAAACCTCTAAACCCTAACCCATTTAAACCCTAAACCCTTAACCGATAACCCATTTAACCCCCTAAACCCCTAACCCATTTAACCCCATAAACCTTAAACCTCTAAACCCTTAACCCCTAACCCCTTAAATGGTAATTACTGACCCCTCACCCATTTAACCCGCTAAACCCTAACCCTGTTAACACCTAACCCCGAACCCCTAAAATCCTTAACGTCTAAATCCCCTAACCCCCTAAACCTCTAAGCCCCTAACCCATTTAACCCCCTAAACCCAAAGCGTCTAACCCCTTAACCCCTTAACACCTAACCCCTAACCCGCTAAACCTCTAAACCCCTAACCCATTTAACCCCCCAAAACCTAAACCTCTAACCCTTATCCCCTAACCACTTAAACCCTAATTCCAAACCCCTAACCCATTAACCCCCTAACCGATTTAACACCTTAAACCCTAACCCCATCAACCCCTAATGACCCTTAACCCCTAAAATCCTTAACTGCTAACCCACTTAGGATCATCGAGCTAACTAATCAATCAACCAAAAATAGATCATGCATGCAAGGAATTCGAGTTCGGGTCGAGTCATTTCATTTAAGGGCGCCCGTATAAGGTTTGCTAAGTTGTGTCCACGCAAGTGCCTTGTGCACATTCGTGCAAGCCGTTTGCCATTTTTTCCCTTGTACGTTCGTTCGGTCGGGCGGAGGGCATCGCGCCTTGGGAGGGCACCCGATGAAACGAGTCTGAGTCACGTCGTTTCGTTTGAGGGTGCCCGTATAAGGTCTGCTAATTTGTGTCCGCACAGGTGCCTTGTGCACGTTCATGCGAGCCGTTTCCCTTTTTTTTCCCTTGTGCATTCGTTCGGTCGGGCGGAGGGCGTCGCGCCTTGGAAGGGCGCCCGATGAAACGAGTCTGGTTCAGGTCGTTTCGTTTGAGGGCGCCCGTATAAGGTTTGCTAAGTTGTGTCCGCACAAGTGCCTTGTGCATGTTCGTGTGAGCCGTTTCCCGTTTTTTCCCTTGTGCGTTGGTTCGGTCGGGCGAAGGGCATCACTCCTTAGGAGGGCGCCCGATGAAACGAGTCTGGGTCAGGTCGTTTCCTTTGAGGGTGCTCGTATAAGGTTTGCTAAGTTGTGTCCGCACAGGTGCCTTGTGCATGTTCGTGCGAGCCGTTTCCTGTTTTTTCCCTTGTGCGTTCGTTCAGTCGGGCGAAGGGCGTCGCGCCTTGGGAGGGCACCTGATGAAACGAGTCTGGGTCGGGTCGTTTCGTTTGAGGGCGCCCGTATAAGGTTTGCTAAGTTGTGTCCGCACAGGTGCCTTGTGCACATTTGTGCGAGCTGTTTCCCATTTTTTCGCTTGTGCGTTCATTCAGTCGGGTGGAGGGCGTCGCGCCTTGGGAGGGCGCCCGATGAGACGAGTCTAGGTCGAGTCGTTTCGTTTGAGGGCGCCCGTATAAGTTTTGCTAAGTTGTGTCCGCACAGGTGCCTTGTGCACGTTCGTGCGAGCCATTTCCCATTTTTTCGCTTGTGCGTTCGTTCGGTCGAGCGGAGGGCGTCGCGCCTTGGGAGGGCGCCTAATGAAACGAGACCGGACCGGGTCGTTTCGTTTGAGGGCGCCCGTATATGGTTTTCTAATTTGTGTCTGCACAAGTAACTTGTGAACATTCGTGCAAGCCGTTTGCCGTTTTTTCCCTTGTACGTTCGTTCGATCGGGCGGAAGGCGTCGCGCCTTGGGAGGGCACCCGATGAAACGAGTCCGGGTCGGGTCGTTTCGTTTGAAGGCGCCCGTATAAGGTTTGCTAAGTTGTGTCCACACAAGTGCCTTGTGCACGTTCGTGCGAGCCGTTTTCCATTTTTTTCCTTGTGCATTCATTCGGTCGAGCGGAGGGCATCGCGCCTTGGGAGGGCGCCCGATGAAACGAGTTCGGGTCGGGTCGTTTCGTTTGAGGGCGCCTGTATAAGGTTTGCTAAGTTGTGTCCGCACAAGTGCCTTGTGCACATTCGTGCGAGCCATTTGCCATTTTTTCCTTTGTGCGTTCGTTCGGTCAGGCGGAGGGCATCGCGCTTTGGGAGGGCACCCGATGAAACGAGTTCGGGTCAGGTCGTTTCGTTTGAAGGTGCACGTATAAGGTTTGCTAAGTTGTGTCTGCACAAGTGCCTTGTGCACGTTCATGCAAGTCGTTTTCCATTTTTTCCCTTGTGCGTTCGTTCGGTCGGGCGGAGGGCATCGCGCCCGATGAAACGAGTTCAGGTCGGGTCGTTTCGTTTGAAGGCACCCGTATAAGGTTTGCTAAGTTGTGTCCACACAAGTGCCTTGTGCACGTTTGTGCGAGCCGTTTGCCGTTTTTTCCCTTGTGCATTAGTTCGGTCGAGCAGAGGGCATCGTGCCTTGGGAGGGCGCCCGATGAAACGAGTTCGGGTCGGGTTGTTTCGTTTGAAGGCACCCGTATAAGGTTTGCTAAGTTGTGTCTGCACAAGTGCCTTGTGCACGTTTGTGCAAGCCGTTTGCCGTTTTTTCCCTTGTGCGTTCGTTCGATCGGGTGGAGGGCGTCGCGCCTTGGGAGGGCGCCCGATGAAATGAGTCTGGGTCGGGTCGTTTCATTTGAGGGCGCCCATATAAGGTTTGCTAAGTTGTGTCTGCACAAGTGCCTTGTGCATGTTTGTGCAAGCCATTTGTTGTTTTTTCCCTTGTGCGTTCGTTCGGTCGAGCAGAGGGCATCGTGCCTTGGGAGGGCGCTCGATGAAACGAGTTCGGGTCGGATCGTTTCGTTTGAAGGCACCTGTATAAGGTTTGCTAAGTTGTGTCTGCACAAGTTCCTTGTGCACGTTCGTGCGAGCCGTTTGCCGTTTTTTCCATTGTGCGTTCGTTCGGTCGGGCGGAGGGCATCGCGCCTTGGGAGGGCGCCCGATGAAACGAGTTCGGGTCGGGTTGTTTCGTTTGAAGGCACTCGTATAAGGTTTGCTAAGTTGTGTCCACACAAGTGCCTTGTGCACGTTCGTGCAAGCCGTTTTCCATTTTTTCCCTTGTTTGTTCGTTCGGTCGGGCGGAGGGCGTCGCGCCTTGGGAGGGCGCTCGATGAAACGAGTTCGGGTCAGGTCGTTTCGTTTGAAGGTGCCCGTATAAGGTTTCCTAAGTTGTGTCCACACAAGTGCCTTGTGCACGTTCATGCAAGCCATTTGCCGTTTTCTCTCTGGTGCGTTCGTTCGGTCGGGTGGAGGGTGTCGCGCCTTGGGAGGGCGCCCGATGAAACGAGTTCGGGTCGGGTTGTTTCGTTTGAAGGTGCCCGTATAAGGTTTGCTAAGTTGTGTCCGCACAAGTGCCTTGTGCATGTTCGTGTAAGTCGTTTGCCATTTTTTCCCTTGTGCGTTCGTTCGGTCGGGCGGAGGGCGTCGCGCCTTGGGAGGGCGCCCGATGAAACGAGTTCGGGTCGGTTCGTTTCGTTTGAAGGCGCCCGTATAAGGTTTTCTAAGTTGTGTCTGCACAAGTGCCTTATGCACGTTCGTGCGAGTCGTTTGCCGTTTTTTCCCTTGTGTGTTTGTTCGGTCGGGTGGAGGGCATTGTGCCTTGGGGGGGGGCGCCCAATGAAACGAGTTCGGGTCGGGTCGTTTCGTTTGAAGGCGCCCGTATAAGGTTTGCTAAGTTGTGTCCACACAAGTGCCTTGTGCACGTTCGTGCAAGCCGTTTGCCATTTTTTCCCTTGTGCGTTCGTTCGGTCGGGCGGAGGGCGTCGCGCCTTGGGAGGGCACCCAATGAAACGAGTTCGGGTCGGGTCGTTTCGTTTAAAGGTGCCCATATAAGGTTTGCTAAGTTGTGTCCGCACAAGTGCCTTGTGCATGTCCGTGCAAGCCGTTTTCCATTTTTTCCCTTGTGCATTCGTTCGGTCGGGCGGAGGGCGTCGCGCCTTGGGAGGGCACCCGATGAAACGAGTTCGGGTCGAGTCATTTCGTTTGAAGGCGCCCGTATAAGGTTTGCTAAGTTGTGTCCACACAAGTTCCTTGTGCACGTTTGTGCAAGCCATTTGCCATTTTTTGCCTTGTGCGTTCGTTTGGTCGGGCGGAGGGCGTCGCGCATTGGCAGGGCGCCCGATGAAACAAGTTCGGGTCGGGTCGTTTCGTTTGAGGGCGCCCGTATAAGGTTTGCTAAGTTGTGTCCACACAAGTGCCTTGTGCACGTTCATGCAAGCCGTTTGCCGTTTTTTCCCTTGTGCGTTCGTTCGGTCGGGCGGAGGGCGTCGCGCCTTGGGAGGGCACCCGATGAAACGAGTTCGGGTCAGGTCATTTCGTTTAAGGGCGTCGGGCTTCACTTATTAAAAACATATAAAATGTAAAGTATTAGTTGATGTGGTGCATTGAACGAATGATGAAATTATTGGAGGATTGTGATGATAACGGTTGTATAGATGAAAGAGGGTATATTACACTGGAAGGTTATTTTCCCAAGAAACTCTTCAAACCAAGAGTCATGTTTACTTTCAAGGCTATCAACCTGATGCCATAAATTGTCAATATAGTCAATTGGTGTTTTCAACGTGCATAAATTTGATAGAAGTTCAATGAAGAAAAAAATCAAAAGTTAAAAAATGGAGAATGTTAAAATTTGGCCATGAACAGATCATTGAGGATGGAATTCCATTATAATTTTTTAATTGAACTTCCTAACAATATCTTCTCCTTGTATTATTCTTTGAGAATGATTTCAAGTAGATTGTTAGCCTTTCTTTTTGTGCACTCTTAAGTTGTCCATTCTAGCTAGTACTAAGTATTAAAAAATTATTTTCATTAATATGGTGTCTTTGTTGCTAAGTTAAAAATAAATTAAAAGATCTCAAATACTACTTAATATAATGATGTAGCATATCACAATTTTCTTGTTTGTTGTTGATTGTACACCTACCATGTTTGCACTGCTTTTTTCTATTTTATGGACCATCATTTTATATTTTCAAATATTTTTATTGCTATATTAGTAACATTATTTACTTTATTCCCGGATGCGGGTGAATTGGAGAGCTAATAATGGCACTCAAATCACACTTTCATCGCATCAAATGCATTTAATCCATGCGTTGGTCGAGATCCGACCTTAATTCTCTTACGCGCCTCCGTATGGTCCTCATTGCTTCGGCCTTCGCCTCTCATCAATGAGATGAGATGTTATTGCAGGGCGAACTTTGATGCAACTCCAATCGGGTTTTAAAAATGGAGAGTGGCTCTGGCTATTCAGGCGTTCCTCCTCCGATGAACTGTATGTGCTCTCTGACTATTGGGCTCCCCAGTTAGCACACATCTACAGGAAGAAGAAGCCTTCTGAACTGCTGCTTAAACCTTGGAGATGGTCTGCACTTCTCTCGTTCTGGCCTTTGTTTGTCTGCTTCTGTTTCTCTAAATATTCTCTTTAGCCAAACCTCTTTCACTCCTGTTCCTCTGTCACTCATCATGCCCTCCGCAGAGACTGATTCCATGCCTCGCTTACATCAACGCATGCGTTTCTGCAGGGGTAGCACCAGAAGCCACCCTCAAGCTCCACCTCCGAGTCGTCTTCTCAATCCAGTGAATATTTCTCTGGCCGCTATCCTAATACCAGAAGTGGGAGGGGTCGTTTCCATGAAACCAACCATCGATTGGGCTCCTCTGCTCCTCTCATCCCCACCGCTCAGGCCTATCCCTCGCTCCATTCTGCGCATTTCTCTTTCAATTGTTCTTTGAATTGCCCTCACATAACTGCCTCAATTACAGTTGCTTTCCAAGAAGAGGCCCAGACGGGAGAGCCAAGCACTTGTCAGGTGGGGCAGAGTACAGAGAAAGCTCAGGTTTTGGACCATCAGACGGGGTCGTTGAACAAGTAGGGCAAGGATTCACATGTCAGCAGGGTTCGTGAGGGGGAGATGGCTCAAGGCGATCTAGGACCATCCATGCAAGAAGCTGCTCCCATCGAGGACCTGTCAAAGAAGGATGAAAATATGGCTGAATACTGGTGCGACATTGTTGAAGAACCGCCTAATGAGTAATTGTTCTTTTCTTGTCTGGTTTTCGTGCTTCGAGGCCCATTCTACTGGGCTTGTCTTTGCTTATCTAGATATGTCGGACTATAGTTTTGTTTTTACAAGTTATAATCGATGTAATATTCAGAGGAATCAACAGTTGTTACCCCTGCGAGGGCAGCACAATAGTCTGAGAATTGTTCAAGGCTGGTTTCCCCTTGTGGGTAGTCTTTTTTCTGTCAATTTTGTCAAGTATGCCATAGGTCTGGGCAAAGACTCGGCTTCGGCCATGATGCAAAATATTTCTTTTGTTAATAGATTAAACTAACTTAGAAAAAAAAACATTATTTTCTTTATTAAAGTCGCATTACCTTCGGAAATTCATTATTAAAAAATAAACATTATTAAAAAATTTCATTTTATTGTGTTTGTCCTATACATGTAGTGCATACAAAAGCTATTAAAACTAGCAATGCATGCTCCACATAAAGTATTTGAGATTTGAAATTTTCACTTACATTAATGCAACTTTTGAGATTAATTCAACTACTGTTGATTCAACATTGCAATTTTTAACTTTCAATCTTTAAGCTTTCTCAAATTTCATGAAAAATACAATTTAGTATCTTAAAGTAGACTTTAAGGCAAAGAAAGTAATTTACAATGTATGTTTTATAATGCAATTTTATAGTATGTTTGCATTAAACAACTTTATATTAAAAGTTAAGTATCAAACCACATCCATAGTAGCTCTTCTATACAAGATGATGATCTATTCATGAATGCAAAATTTATACATGTACCATGCTTTATAATGTGCAATTTTAAGTTATATGATTGTTTTAGACATCTACACATTTATAAGATTCATGAATGTAAAATGTACCATGTTTTGTAATTTGCAATTTTACTATTTATTAAACAAGTTGACAAAACAACATCACAAAACCTAAGAAGAATCGTAATGAAAATTGTTCAGCTAAATCGAAATTTACAAACATTGCTTCATATTCATAAACTTATATGTAAAACCTTTATGCATCAAACCATGCATCATGAAAAATGTAACATGTTTTAAATAATTTTTATTTTTTATTAAACTCAAAAACTATAACTTTAAACCTTATGTCAAACAAATATTTGTAATTTATCTAGAACAACTGAGAAAAGGTAACTCTTTTTTCTTTTTGGGGTATATTATTTTTTCTAAGTCCTTTGATCTTTTTTTTTTTTTGTTTCTAAATTTGTCTACTTCTATTATTGATACAAAAAAGTTACAGAGAGGCCCTGGCCTCAAAAGATCTTTCCCAGAGTTGCATCATTCTCGCAATTACAAAACTGATGGTTTTCCAGATAAACTTCAGAAACTGAAACTGCACCACTAGTCCAAAACATACAAGCAGAGATGTGTTGCCCATGCAGGGGGAACTGGCTAATAGAAATTGTAACAAAAGTCTGAGTTTGTAAACTGATAAACAAAAGACACAGAGGATTGAGCCCAATCGAGCGACTGTGAAACAAAAACCTGTGAGTGTAGACCTGTTTAGGAATCATGAGAAGTGGGAGGCGGTTCTTTGACGATGCGGCAGCCATACTCGTATGGGTCTTCTACCTCTGCCTGATGTCCTTCATTTCCATTGAAACAACCTCACTTGGGGTCACTGGGGCCAGCCTAATGGCTCGTTTCTTGAGTTGCACTGCAGCTGGGCTCTTTGCGATTCAGGTTGTCAGTAGGAGGATTGTTGTGCATATCTTCAGTGTTCTTCTCCAGAGTCACACCTGGAGTCGCGGTGGCCACACCCGAGGAATCCTCTTGAAGCACAATAGTGACAATGGCGATTAAAGTGGATTGGCTAAAAGCACAGGGGAAACAGAGCTGAGCCATATGAGACTATGCAGGGGTGGGGAGCGGGGTGATCGGGATGTGGGGGGAACCCATATCAAATTGGGGCTTCCCAGACCCACGACCATGACCACTTCTGGTGACGGGATAGCGACCAGAGAAATAATCTGAGGATTGGGAAGTGGAGCCAGAGGTAGAAGTGGAGGGCTGAAAAACAACATGCCCGCGACTGCTGCCTCTCCGGCAACGCATACGTTGGCGTAACCTCGACATGATGCGACGAACAGGCAGAGTGGTGCGAGTATCGGAGATGCGATAGCAGGGGAGGGCAGTGTAGTTGAGAGCTTCAGCCAGTAGGGGATCGCAATAATGCAGAGATGAGGCACTGGCGGAGGGTGAATTGAACCTTAGCTTGCAAAAGGGGCTCTAAGAGATATGGATGCCAGGCAGCAGATCGATGCAGCACTCCAGAGTGTAGCGTTTCCCAGTTCTAGTCTGAGAGCGGGGCTCTGCGGTAGCGAAAGAGAAGCTCGAGCTCAAAGGTGGAGCAGGAATGAAGCTGGGGGGAGGCGCCATGGTCGTAAAGCAAGTAGGCTGGTAAGGAGGAATGAGCTGCATTAAAGCAGCATTGAAGGAGATGGCAAGGGAGTTAATGCAGGACGTTGCGCAAGGCTGGGTGGCAGTGGTAAATATCCACGGAGTAGCTCACAGCATCGACCACGTATATTCATTTTTTATTTTTATTTTTTGATTTTTTTGATTTTTTACAAAATATGTGAATACAACTTGCAGAAGGCAAAGTATGTACAGATTTACAAGATTACCAATAGTCAAGTCAAAATTATGAATCCTATATTTATAGGTTACTAACAGGCCTAATGCCCCTGCATCACCAAGGATGACTATTTTTACTTAAAACTATATCTCATACCAAGGATGAATATATCTCATAAGAAGCTGCCTTGAGTCTATAACAAACCTCATCAACAATTTTAAAATCATTTTTTTTTAAAATAAAAATAAACATAGATATAAATTTATCTTTTGAAAAGTAAATGTCATATTGATTTCCATACAAGTAGAAGTGAGTTACTATTTTTAATTAAAACTATATCTCATACCAAGGATGACTATTTTTAGTTTAAACTATATCTTATACCAAGGATGACTATTTTTACTTAAAACTATATCTCATACCAAGGATGAATATATCTCATAAGAAGTTGCCTTGAGGCTATAACAAACCTCATCAACAATTTTAAAATCATATGTCGATACTACCCAAAAGTCTTTTTGTAGGGTGTCATTGAGGAAGAAAAATCCTATATTTTCATAACTTAAAAACATTGTTTTGTCAACCTACTAGAATTGATATACTTTGAATGAAATTATTTGGCATAGTTCACCATTTAACATGGTCACGTTATAACATGTTTATGTAATCTTTATAGGACCAAAGCATGGCAGTTTGTTGAAAGAAATAAACTTGTGAATGATAGTTTCACATTTGAAGGATAGGTTTACTTTGACACTGCTCGATGTCATTAGAAAGGATATTGTGCATCCTTTTTCAATTGTTTTAAAACCTTTTATATGTCATTAGATTATGTGATGGATGCTTTTATTATGCCTTTTATTCTGGAAGTCAAATTCCAATACACTTTCATAATTCCAACTTCTATGAACATTGAAAAATTCATTATCCATGAGCAGCACATGGTCCCATAATTTATACAAGCCTCTTTTTTTACTATAATGAGCTCTAATTCTTATGTGAAATTATGAACTTCATTAAGAAATTATGTGAGATACCCTTGGTTACAAGCCAACCAAGATAGCTTACATATCAATAATTATTTGTCCTTTATACATAAATGGTTAAATGCAAGCAAATGTGACATCTTGGACTTTTGCAATCCATAGATCCAACCTCATTTAAGGGGAAGAAAGGTATAAATACCCAAACCAATAATCCATTTGTTGTGAATTTCTCCATCATCAACATCTACAGCCACAAGGCCAGGTGTTTTGAACTGGAGCACGTTTTCACATCCATGACAGCAACAACAGCTTAGCCTGCAAATCAATGAAGTTATCTTCACAACCCATGTCTTTAACATTGTTATGTACTGAGAAGAGAACCCACATAGATACCAATGCAAGTGAATAATGCCAAGGGATATGCTTTGAAAATAATTAAGGTATATATGATTTTATGATTTGAATGAATTGAAAAGTTAGCTTCACATGGACTTGTAAAGGGGAACATTCATCCCCATCATAACATGTTTATATGAAATCGAGCCATACAGAGACTATTGATCTCAAGATTGAAGGTTTGTTGTCTTTAGAATCTCATATAAACTTTGTCTAAAGTTTTAATAAAAAGCCAATCTTTTGATTATGAAAAAATGCACATGTGGTGTTAGTAGATAGGTCAACAATTTCATAATGGAATGCATTGTTACAACATGAACTCTTTATTTTCACATCTTACCAAGCATATTGATACATAATTATATATTGTAATTTTAATCTTTTTAAATTAAAGTAGCTTCAATCTCCTATTTCCAAGATATGTTTTAAAAAGCTTGAATATCTATTTCCCGCCCCCTTGCGGCAACACGTTTCTGCATACGGGCACCACCCTAAATAACCCATCCCCATTATTTATTTATTACTGTACCCATTACCCTAACTCTTCCATTGCGCCACATTTGAATTATTGCAAACAGGTAACACAACCAGAGCCGCTCTAAACTCTGGCTAGATATGGGAGGTGCAAGAACATGCCATGAAAGTTCCGAAGAATTGTTAGACGCATTTCCACCCGTTAAACAATTATTTGAACAAGCCGGTTGGATAGATTATATTCGCAGGTTTCAGGGACATGACAATTTCATAGCCCTAGAATTCGCCATGCATTACCGGGAGGGTAGATAAGAGGTAGCAGGGACAGTGGTGCCAACGACAGAAGAGGCGATTGCTGAAGTGTCAGGGTTACTCCAGATGGGAGAAAAGTGGTTTGCGCCCGAAAACCCCAACCTGATATTGTGAGGAATTTCCTTGAGGTAGGTGAACGATTGATCAAGAGTGGCTTAGGATATGATAGGAACTCATTACCACAACCCTGGTCGGATGTTGCATACCTTGTCCAGAGATTTTTCACTTGTGAAGGAAGGTATGTGGTTATTTATTATGAGCACCTCTGCTTGTTAGACCACCTGTGTCATGTCAGGTTGCTTAACATGCCTTTCTTTCTTGCAAAAACCCTAGACCAAATGGCCCGAGGTGTGCAGAAATCAAAGAGGTCACTAGAAATCCTTTCCCACCAATGCCTTGTTATACTTTTGGTGGTTGCTGCGCTGAAAAGGGAGGGGAGAACTTGGGATGAACTATTTAGAAGGGCATTGCATGTTGAAGCTATGATTCCACCCCGTGACCTCCAAGTTGCAACTCCGCGCCATGCCCTCTCAGCGGCAACTCCACCCCATGCCCTCTCAGCGGCAACTCCACCCCATGCCCTCTCAGCAGCAACTCCACCCCATAACCTCTCAGCGGCAACTGCACCCCATGCCCTCTCAGCGGAAACTCCACCCCATGAACCCTCAGTGGCAACTCCACCCCATGACCTCTCAGCGGAAACTCCACCCCATGCACCCTCAGCAGCAACTCCACCCCATGAACCCTCAGCGGCAACTCCACCCCATGAACCCTCAGCGGAAACTCCACCCCATGCCCTCTCAGCGGCAACTCCACCCCATGAACCCTCAGCGGCAACTCCACCCCATGAACCCTCAGCAACAACTCCACCCGATGACCCCTTAGCGGCAACTTCTACTGCTAAAGCTGCACATAAAGGAGATGGCCAAGATGATGATGATGAAGTACAAATATTGGTGAGTAAACCTGCGACCAAAATATTGAGAGGATATAGGAAACGCCCAGCAGCAGTGCCAAAAGCCCAGAAGAACAAGGGAAAGAGAGGTCCACCCGATGACCCCTTAGCGGCAACTTCTGCTGCTAAAGCTGCACATAAAGGAGATGGCCAAGATGATGATGATGAAGTACAAATATTGGTGAGTAAACCTGTGACCAGAAGATTGAGAGGATATAGGAAAAGCCCAGCAGTAGTGCCAAAAGCAACAAGGGAAAGAGAGGTCGTTATGCTCCAGTTCCTCAAACCCTCCCCGTTGTTACAGAAAACCTTCTAGAAGAGATAGGAGTAGAAGAAAAGTAAGAGCAAGAGTAAGAGTATCCACATGATGTATTAATTGAAGGGGTCATGGACGAAGGATGCATGGAACAACGATGCATGGAAGAAGGATTAGGCTAGCTTGCTGACACAAATGAACAAGTTGATAAGCTTCCATCTCCTGATTCTGACAATGAATACATAGCGCGTCTAAACAAATGGTACCCCTTAGAAGGCCTTATCTCAATCCAAATGTTGTATGCAGATGAAGAGGAGTACCAGCAATTGAGGAGGGAAAAAGGGCTGGCCCAACCAACTGCACAACCCAAATTGTTTGGGAATGATCAGGAGGACCAATCAAATGCACAACCAGAATTGAGAAACAAGCGCATTGCAAAAGTAAGTACCTGTAAACATCTTCCTCTATATATTTCATTTTTAAGGAAGAATAGGAATCTCGAGATGAAAAACAGACAACTACAGATCAAAGTAAAAACCCTAATAGATGAGCTCAGACAAAAAGAAACTTTTGATAGATTAGATTTCTTGGCCCAAGTGTCAGAGTCCATACCCACTGATGACATAGGTATTCCTTCTCCAGGGGTCCAACAAGATATACCCCTTGGAAAAAAACAGACTGTTGACATTGAAGTTGCAGAGTCCATACCCATTGATGACATAGGTATTCCTTCTCCCAGGGTCCAACAAGATATACCCCTTAGAAAAAAACAGACTGATGACATTGAAGTTACAGAGTCCCATACCAAAATCACAGTTGTCCATATAGAGGAACAGGAATTACATATCAAAGATACAAAATAAATGGGTATAGACACAAAGGAACAACAACCAAAACTGAAACTAACAGGGGATGAGGAACCAAATATCAAACTGACCAAAGACATTGGTGTGCAAAAAGATGATGAGGAACCTTACAGTGTGCACAAAAAATAACTTCCTGACCTTGCCAAGATATTTGAAGAACATCAAAACAAAGTTTTAGAAAGACATAAAAAAACAGTGGCTAAGCTGGAAAGAAGAGTGACCGAGTTGGAGAAGGATAAGCAAGAACTCGAATAGCTAATGGATGGTGTGCTCGCTTGCAGGGCTCCTTCAACCAATTACAACGTGTACTTGACTAAAAAATTCATGATATTTAAAAAGAATGCTATCATCCAAAATATCCCTCTCCGGGTTGAAAGCAGTTATTGTTTCGAGGAGGCATATATGTCAATTTGTAATCAAGAGAAAGACTTGCTCTGTGAACTGTACCAACATAATTTTTTGGTACCTTATAATACAGAATGGAATCCCAACTATGTTACAGGGGATATCCAATTGAGGGCATTTGTATCGTATTTGAGAAATCATGCCAATTGGTTGGATGATCTGAACATTTATTTGCAAAATTTTGAGAGCCTTCTGTGGGTTAGAGGAGAACATCCCAAACTTGTGGAGGTGATAAAAGAACATCAAAAAACATCAACTCTCCAAAAGTAGTAGATGTTATCTCCGAGAATAGGGAGATGACCATTGCATATTGTGCAGACCAGATTCAATTATTGGAAACTAAGGCACAGGAAGGATGTAAGGCAAGGTGGGATAGCATGGGAAAACAACCCCGAAATAAAGATCCATTTAACTACCTCAACTTAAATATAGCCTTAAGAAGGGTTGCTCAGTATATTATTGTTATGGGACAATGTGGGCATCACTAGATAGGTCTTAGATTTCGGTATCCAATGATCTGGCTTCCAACAAGGGTATATAAAAAGAAATATACACTAACAGAAAAATAAGAATTTGATTGTTGGAATGTAGTTATAGAGACAGGAGGGTATCTTCATCCCAATGAACTAGGAAATAGTGATTATTGTATCGGCAATATTCCTGAATGTCCCCCTTCATTCACAAATTCAGATTGACAGACTAGGTCACCATTGCTGACACACTAGCTCACAGTTGCTGACACACTAGCTCACAGTTGCTGACACACTGGGTCACCGTTGCTATAACACTGGTTCACCGTTGCTGACACACTGGCTCACAGTTGTTGACACACTGGCTCACCGTTGTTGCAACACTGGCTCACCGTTGCTGCAACATTGGCTCACCGTTGCAGTAACTCATAGACAGAAAAGACATTATATTTGATGTTGTAATATATAACTCTCTAGTTTGTTTTGTTAGTTATAAAAAACTGGTAAAATTGTGTTTGAAATGTTTAGTTACAATTTCAATGCAGTTCTTCTAACAATTTTGTTACATTTTCATTGTTTTTATTTGAATTTATATATCAAATTATTGTTTGCACACCAATATATGCAAATATGCAAACTGGCTCACAGTTGTTGACACACTGGGTCAGAGTTGCTGCAACACTGGCTCACCATTACTGCAACACTGGCTCACCGTTGCTGCAACTCATAGACAGTAAAGGCATTATATTCGATGTTGTAATATATAACTCTCCAGTTTGTTTTGTTAGTTATAAAAAACTGGTAAAATTGTGTTTGACATGTTTAGTTACAATTTCATTGCAGTTCCTCTAATAATTTTGTTACATTTCCATTGTTTTTATTCGAATTTATATATCAGATTATTGTTTGCACACCAATATATGCAACTATGCAAGTATGCAAAGCCACTTGAAAGCTATCTTCCATGACTCACAAAACAATCAATGTATTAAAAGAATGAGTGTAAATGCATGGAGTTATTTAATCACCTTAAATGAAAATTCCATCAAATTAGAGAAATCTCCAACCATATCCTCACCACCTATCAAACATACATGGACATAGTCAAAAACACATTAATACATCAAATACAGCTAATATAGGAATAAATATTAATATCAAATTGAAAACAAAAGGAGTGGACAAGAAACCTGGAAAAACATTCATTGTTGGCACGGGGGCGTCCTCGCTTGTTGAGTTCTTCAAACTGAAATGATTCATCTTCACCTGGTGGGATATTCAAGTCAATTTCAAATCTTGCACCGTGTTGCCTTGTTTTTCTTCTCTTTTTGGGGCTTAGGAAACACTTCTTCCTCTTCAAAGACAACTCAAAAGCACCCAATCCACACTTGAATTCATAATCCGTAATATGAAGATTGTTGGTGCCATCCAACAATTTTTTAATTAAAGCAATCAACTGTTCAATCTTGGTCAAAGTAGCTGGAGGACTGTTTCGAACCAGGTCTAAGTAGCCAAACAACTCCTCCTTGGCCATCTCAATTTCTTCAACATTTACATCAACATTGTGACTATCCATGGCATCTTCAAGAATATCGGATACTGCCTCTATACTTATCTCAGGAGGGTCATTGTATGACTCAGTTGTGCTTTGATGATTTTGTAATTGGTTTGAAGCCGTTGAACCGGAACACAACCAACCCACCTTTATGGCATGCTTGCATATGTTGCCACGAATAGACCATGGGCAATCACAAGTTATGAAATTTGTACGATGAAAAGTGACAAGATATTGCTTATTAACTTTAGATTGACTCCTCACCGAAAAATCATGAGACATTTGCGAATGAGGGCTGCAATCACTATCTGGTATCCTTTTTGCTTTTTCCATTGATGATTCCAACTGTTTCTCTTTCTTGTAATTATTTAAAAATCCTTCCTCTTTTAGAATTTCCTTAAACAGATAATAGGGTTCAACATTTTTTAGAAGAACATATATCAACCAGTCCATCCTACGAGAACATTTATTTCTTCTATTAGATAGAAAGTTTGTCTTTAGGTAACCGTGATATGTTTCCACAGAATTGTTTGTCTCCTGATTTGCATGGAAAAAATCCCGACAACCTTTGACCCACATCCCTAATTGCATAAAATTTGGGTTAATGAAGATATTTCATCCATATTTCAAACCAGAAAGAGAAATGTAACTTTAGAGTTTTTCAACTTACAAATCTTGTCACCCGCAACCCAATTCTTGTTGAAATAGTCCAGGAACTTTTCCTGATCAGCAAATTTATTGAAGAAAGCATTAATTGCAGTGCTGACTTCAACATTGGAACAATCATTCATAATTAAACCCAAATCACTAAACATTTCTTTTTCTATTTCTGGATTACTGGCCAATCGATTCACATTTTTTAGCCATGCTCGACATACGTGCCAAACACACAAGATAATATTTCACCTTGTGATTCTCCTGCCACATTCAATTCATTTCAAGCATGTTATTTTTGTAATAAATACAAGTTGTACTGTGAAACAAGAATATTGAAGTTACCTTAAAGCACCAATTTCAGCCAATGCATCATCAACCATGAAAGCATTAACTTTCCAACTATGATCAACTTGGTGACACCTATGCATGAGCTGCTTCAACCATAGCGAAATGTCCTGTGATGTATTACGTGATGACAACACCCATGCAACGGGCACCCCACTTTGTTGGTGATCAAACACGACGAGTGTGTACAATTGATACTATCACATTAAAAATACATATATCATCAACTTCATATCATCAATCGTTATTAATCAAGTTATTGTACTAGATCAATCATTCTTAATACACTCACCCCATACTTATTCGTGTTGAATGTCGAATCCATGGCTATTAGGCTATTATTCGATAGCTTCACCATGGTCTCCAACATCCACTTCGTTTGAATTCCAATTATAAAAGGGACATCTCCACCATTGGGCTTTTGATAAAAGAAAAAATCATTTTGGTGTTTCCTATAGCAAAGGTTCACACTCATTTCATCCTTCTGATGCAACTGATAATTTCCTTTCATTAGACGATTATATATGTTAACAACATCATTTCTACACAAAAAGAAATCCCTATCTCGAGCTGCAACATCCATGTCAATATATTTTTTAACGTGCATTTTGCAAACAGAGGCAACTGGCACATCCAAAAAGAAACAACTCTCTACATAGGAAACCATGTCCCTTGATAACTTTGGTTTATGCAGCGCCCTAGCATGACCAGAGGTGTCATGTTGTCCATGACAAGGCAATCCTTGGCTATCTACATGCTCATACATGTTATATGTTATTATCGCAACCTCAGGGATTTGAACCATAATTTTTACAATGAAATGGCATTGGCATCCCCTCTTTTTCACAAATGAGTATTTTCGCTTCACTTCATCTTGTCCCCTTCTGTCATTGGGGCCATATGAACAAGCATAGCTGCATAAAAAAGTTTGGAAACTCAATACATATGATACCAACATATTGAAAACTGTTTGAGCACTATTCATACCAACATATTGAAAACTGTATGAGCACTATTCATACCAACTCCATTGAAAATTGTTTGAGCACTATTCATACCAACATATTGAAAACTGTTTGAGCACTATTCATACCAAAATATTGAAAACTTTATGAGCACTATTCATACCAACATATTGAAAACTGTTTGAGCACTATTCATACCAACATATATACATAGGATTTATAAAAAAACTTACACTTCATATACCAAGGAAGCAGTAGGCCTTGAGCCTGGGAATTTGCTTTGTACCCTGGTGAAAGAACATGGAGAAATTGGGTTCATTTCCTCTCCTTTAATAAAGTCTTCAACTCTAGCTGAAGGAATTTTTGCAATCCGATCTAAGGAGTCCATGTGTTTTCCTTGTGCAAGAGACCAATCTAAATCCGACCTAGAGAAGATTTGCTTTTCTTTACGGTTTTGCACCGGAAGGAAAATTATTGATTCCCATTTCACTTGCTTCACCATTTTTAAGCGAGTTTCTGCAACGATGGAGTGGGCACAAAGGGGATTCTCACTTAAAAATACTCAGACATTGAATTAAAAAATAGTGTTTCACTAAACAAAACAGAAACAGACCGGTTTTCAGTAGTGGTCCCGCGAGTCAGTCTGGTTTTCAGTAGTGGTCCCGCAAGTTGCCGCAACGGAGGAGTGGGTGCAACGACTATTCTCCCTTAAAAAAACACAGACATCGAATTAAAAAACAGACCCCGATTTTCAGTAGTCGCGTTGTTCAATCCAACGACTCTCCCTCTCAATTTTTCAGTAAGATTTCAATAACATTCAAGCGACTCTACCTCTCGATTTTTGGTTCATTCCACAATTCTGCAGCGTGCACCGACCTGAACGCAGGGGGCGGGAAATTTGCATTTGTGTTATTCATGGCACCCCTATCACGGTAGATGGGTAGGAGGAAAACAGTACGTTTCGTGGGACGGAGACGGAGACGGAGCTGACGAGGAAGGGTAACGGTAACATCGCGGGGACGGACGGAGACAGAGACGGTGAGGGGTGTGGGGCCCGCATTTTCCAGAGGCATTCGGCGGTTTGCCGGGGGCACAAAACCCGAAGGCCATTCCGTCGAATAGAGCACAAGTTAAAGTAAATGATTCATGGAATACTATGTTGTTTGTGAAGCCACTTTATCCTAAGTTTCATTCGAGCATCACTTTTATAAATATGATGTAATTTCCCAATTCTCTTCATCTCTGATAAAATTTGACGTTTTCATCAAAAAGAAGGTATGTACATCAACTTCAAGTAATGACTAGATTTTGAATGTGTGCAAGGTACTTTTCTGCATGATGATATCAAAAAAAAATTCAAGGTACCTTTCTGCATAATGATATCACAAAAAGAATGGTACCTTTAAACATTCTTTGAAGAGTTTGTAATTTCCACAATGGCAAGGGAATAAAAACATTAATAAAGAAACAAAGCATCAGAAGAAAAATATCTAAACACTTAAGAAAATAAAAGCATCACAAAAATTGTGAATAAAAAGAGAAAATGAAAATTTGATAAATAATAACATTTTAGATTCATCTTATTAATTAATTTAGAAAGTAATAAAAAAATGTAAAATCACTCTTTAATTAAATAAACACAACTTTAGATCTATGGAAAGGATGTTGTATTAGAATATTATTAAAAGTTATTAAAATGTATTGATATTATTGAAAAGTATATAATTTTTCTTAAAAATTATTATATCAATTGAAAACTATCGAAAACTATTGAAGATGTGTGTTTATGTTATAATTATAAGGTGTTCAATTGTTGTTATTTTTCTCTTCTTAAGTGTAACATATGCATTATTTTTCATCTTAATGTAACATTCAAAAGTGAAAAAGTGTTGAAATGTGTAAACCATATATGGATTTTACTCTTGATATGACTGTAAAAGTCAACCCATGCCTCTCTCTATTTCCAAAACCAATAATAGTTTGTTCTAAATTTGACACTATTATTTTTGTATAGTACATGCACATGTCATCTTCAATGTATTTGTCTATGATTTCCTTTAATAACAAATGTTGTATATACAATGTTTGGATAAGTTTTGTCAAATGGAATACCTATGTACTTATCATAAATAAACACATAGTGAACAACGAAAGTTGAGAAGGCTTTGAGCCAACCATATAAAAGATATCTTGATTATTTCCAAGTGCACCATTAGCTAACCCAACATCCATCCATAAGTTACATGTCAATAGTACATGTTTACCATGAAGAAACAAGACTCCATGCTCCAACTGGTTATCATCATTGCTAACTATTTTTTTTCATATCATATGATCTACAACATAGCTTGCAATTGGAGAATTCAATAACTTTAGCATCTTCCTATTATGTAGAGTGACTGAATTATTTTTTGAGAACAAGTGAATTGCAACAGGAATGAAAATATTTTCCATATAATGCAATTTTGTGTCAACACGTGACATGAGAAGATCCCAATCATGAAGAAAGTATTTCACATTTCTCATGTTAGTTAAAATATTATGAAAAGAGGATTGTTTCTAATCATTTCCTTGTGTCCAAAAAATTGTATCCAAAGTGATAACAATGTTGAAAATTTTCCACAAGAATTTCTTGGTTGTTTTACCTACATACAAATGCTTACCTTTGACATGAGGAAGTTAACCAAGATCACCCACAATAATGATGGATCTACCAAAAAAATATAGTAGAATTGTTATCTCGGAATGCTTCTCATAAATGATAATTGATTTATACGAATAACTTTGGACCTATAAAGTTCATTTCATCAATCAATATATATTGATTATACCTCATTTATTCTTACAATATTGCTAGATATCAGCCATTGAGTGGTCTCATAAGAAGTTTAAGAGCATAATGTATCATTTTTGTGTGTATATTAAAATTAACAATACCAATTGGAGTGAACAAGGGGAATGGAATTTTACCATTAGTTGATGAAGTAGAAAGAGCATGAGAAATACAATAAATAAGAAAAGACTTGTCAATTTCAACTATTCCTCGAATAAGAATTTTAAGAGGATCACAATTTTCATATTTCATAGAGTAGCATAAAATGATCTTAAAATTTAGTCGTTGTCTCTATGACAAAGAAGATGCTAATAAAAATATGTTCCCAATTGAGTTGTTAATAAAAAGACTTGCAGGTTAGGATTTTTTTATAAAATGAATAGCTTATTCTGTAACATCATCTGAGATCATTATTTGCTCTCAATTATAATATATATCAAAGTCCCTTCTCTTTTAGCATACCCATATCACATTTATTATTACTTAAAAATATGGGATGTAATACTTTATTTAGACACATATATGTGTCCTGATGTTTAACCATACACTTCGTTATCATTATAAATCATAAACTTATTTCTATTCACTATCCAAAAGTCATGGAATATGATTTATTAATTAACATATATTAATACTTAAGTCGCCCAAACAACTATTTTCTCTCCTAAACGCTCAACATATCAATTCTTGTAGGTAAGGGTGTCCCAACAATAATCCAATTGATGTTTTATAACTTAACTTACAGAACATATTTTTTTTCAATGTACCCATGGAAAGATTCTTCATTGCCTTTGTTGTATAACACAAAAAAAATATTTGATTTCTCATTTATTATTCATTGCCAACTCTTAATTAGTAATGTTTTCCCTCAAATATGTTGCGCTATTTAAAACACCATAAGTCCTTTACCTAGTTGTACCCATAACTCAATATTTGATTTAGGTAATGGTGCAGAATTTGGTCATATAGGAAGAGTTTCCATATTTCCAATTCTTCTTTACTATGGAACACAACACAATTTGTTATTATTTTCCCTTAAATAAGCCACTATGTTGAACCGTGGCATCTTTGATACCACTTATAATATAAGTTAGATTTTTCCTTTTTCTTTTAACCATTAATTGTTTTTACTTAGTTAACATTTTTTTCCAAAGAAAAAATCGAGCCTTCTATTGAGAGAATAAAAAGTTACAAAGTATATGTCTATTGACATTCCGATGATTGTATATTCTTGCATCCCCTATACAAGAGAAGATAGAAAATATAGAAGTGCGTATGCATAAAGCATAAAAAAACAAAAACAAAGAAAAAACCAGATTCATCCACTTTTGTCCCGGGCCTCCTCTCTCGAGGAAAACAACCCAAACAGGAGCAAAAGGGATGGTTTAATCATGTAGTTTAGTGTTTCCCAGTTTTTAAGTTGGGGATATGAGCAAAAGACATAACAGAAAATATGAAGAAAGGAGTATATTAATGACTAGGCCTCCATCGAAACGGAAAACAACCCGATTTGTATGATGCTTGAGTATTTTGAACTATATAGTTTGAAATAAAAAAGTACTGAAAAATCTGAACGAAACCCATCAGACTGATCACTATCGAGGCAAATCAAAAAACCATTAGAACTACAGTGTCTTCGAGATAAAATAGGCTTTTCTAAGTCCCTGTGTCCAACAAGACTCAGTTAACATTACCATTAATATATACTTATATTCAGATTCTCTTTCTTTTTTTATATTTGCGTAATTATTACAAGAATAATTATGGTATTTTTGTATTTACAGAATTATCGTTTTACCATGGGATTTTTACATGTGTTTAATATAAGTTTCACGACTAGCCCTATATGGCTCTTGCTTCGAAAAATGTTATGAAAGTCGTTCTTATATGTCTTGTTAATTATGTTGTTTTCTCGACCCTCATACTTTATTTAACATATATAGTTGACTTGTTTGTTATCCAGACTCAAGTTTCATTGGTACCACTCATGACATGTGTACACTACTATATTGTCACCTACACGTACCCATTTCCGATGGTTCCAAAACCCACTTAACAAATAGATTGACCGACAAAGAAAGTAATTATTGGTGTAATTATTTCTTTCAAGATCTGCGGTTGTAACGATTTAAGGTTTTGGTTGTGGACGATTAAGAGGAGGGGTTGGTGGTTATGGGTGTAACCACCTCCTACCCCGACTCTCCATAGTTCCAGTCAAATCTTTGCCTCGATGGATGCAACTGTTGGGCCTCATAATTGTCATAATTTACTTGGCTTATTTCTTAGTTTTCATATTATTTTATAATTATTTCTTGTAATTAGGATATGATAACTTGTGTACTATGGATTCTAGTAGTGTTTTATATGAATTTATTATTTTATTATTTTTGTGAACGTATTTGATCATTAAAGGGTTATTTACTTACGAATGAATCCTTATTTTGGACATGAATCTATTGATGCATTGGCATTTGACGTTGTTTCTTGGAATGATCATGGGATATCACATAAGTCTCATGTTTTTATATTTTGTTTGGAGCAACTTGGTCTTCCGAATGCATTAACATATTTGTAGCTTAAATGAGCATCCTAAAAATCTTTAGATTCGTAGGATTACTCGTTATCAAAAATAGATTCTATGTTCTTATTTTTTACTGATATGATATAAAAATTGGCATTAAGCCTAGAAAGGGGTTGTTCAGTTGTGATATTGTTTTTGACATAAGTTCAGACTTGCAAATACATTAATTGTGATTTTTTTCTATAATCGAATGGAAGCGTTTATTACTCAAATTTAATTTTTTGTGCTAATTATTTTCATAAGGAATTTCAATTCCAGTGATTTGGGCCCGATCCTGGAAGCAAAATTGTCTTCGCTTGTATCAATCAATTGATGTTTGATTCTCTTGTTTCAACTATTTCCATTTGCGTAATTGTTCTTTATTTCTGATTGCTGGTTTGTTAAATCGATTTCTCTGTTTTGAATTAGGTTTATTGAGATCGTTACAAAATATATGTGTGGTAGTTAATTCGTTAAGAGTATTGTCACTTCTTTATATTTCCTATAGATTATCATATATCGTTATCCTTCTTATTTAATCGCTTTTGATGGTATGATTTTGCAGTACTTTTTTTTCTATTATGTAGTTGTTGTTCCCTAAGAAACAACTTGATGTTGAGTAGGTTTTCTTTTCCTGTTTCCTTCAGTAGCATGTAAAAGTTAATATTTTGAATAGTTTTATATAATTATAAATTGCATTCTGATTTGATTTCTTTCACATTGAAACTTTTCTTTTCAATAGGATAGCAATAACTCACCATACCAACATTTATCTTCCATAAATTGTTTCGATAACCATGAAATAGAAAAATGAAACCTAGGGTTGATAAATTAATGGGTAGTAGTTAGTTGGTCCTTTTAGGAACAATTAATTGGCTCAACATTTTGGCGTTGTTTTCGGGGAGGTTGTAAAAGAGAATTATCGTTGTATCCGTAGGTGATGGGTATTAAATACAAAAGGTAAGAACCTGCGCATGCACTCAAGTAAAAATATTGTGCTAGTACTCGGCCTTGGCTGATACGTTTAGGTCTTCTAATGTGTATGACTAGAAAGAAGCCTAGGACTAGGAACCACATAGAGATAGATCAGAAATCCACCCCAAAAATCACTAAAACCCAAGGTCAAGTTGGCCTTGGAAGAATGACTTTTGTAAAAGAAATCATTCGCAAATCAGAATCTCAAGCATTGGTAGGTCCCCAAGCAATATCTGGGAAGGGTTCTATTGTTATCGCCCCTCGAGTAGTAGGGTCATATATTGTAGCTAATGTTGAGATTCATGATAAAACTTTAGGATCTGAGCAGAGCCTTCAAGAAATACATGTTATGCATCTCATTCCTTTTGATAAGAGTGAGGGGCACTCTTGTAATTTAAAGGAAAGGGAAGGTTATACAAGCGAACCATACCCTCAACCTTCTGAGCAGGAATTTCCTAAGACACCCATTGTCAAACGAGAAATCCAAGTTCCTGACCAGATTGGTGATGTGAGACCCGGTAAAGGTCCAAAATCCCATCAGTGTATTACTCTTTTTCAGATAATACCTCCTGACTATGAGATCCCTGAATTTTACTGATAGATCTTTGACCAAATGGAAAATGCAGCAGTAAAAACACAAACCTCGACCATATAATATCTGATTGTTGATATGCAGGCTAATGCATCGATGAAGGACATCACGCTGCAAAACCTTCCAAAGTTTCATGGGATGGCCTCTGAAGACTGCAATGCATTTTTGTTTAATTTTGATGTCTTATGTTGAGGATATGATTCTACTACTGACCCCCAAAAATTAAATTTATTTCCTTCTGCCTTAAAATGAGCCATTATGATGGTTCATGGGACTATGGGGGTCTTATTATAACTTCATGGGATCAAATGAAAGAATATTTCCTTACTAAGTATCAGGATTATTTCTGATCTAGGGATTTATGGGAAGAAACGTTTAAGATGATTTCAAAATAATATGAAACCTTGGAAGAATATGTTGAAATATTTCAATATACTTTATAGAGATCACCATATACGACTCTACCCAATGATGCGTTGAAAACTGCTTTGATTAGAGGTATGAAAAATGAATGGATAGAAATGATTAATTTAATGGGACAGGGTGACATTTATAAAGAATAATATGATGAAATTGTAAAACTGTGTATCAGATGTTGACGAGGGATTACATGATCCAAGCCCGAGACTTGCGATCCCCTCAATAGACCCAACATAATTGTAGGAGGAGGAGTTACACGAGAAGAGATTGGTAATATTTTAGAAGATTTTAAAACTAATATCTTAAGTACACTGTCAACACAATTGGATGTTTTATAGGTAAAACAGAATCAAGTTGAATCAAAACAAGAATTACATATTTTTTTTCCTCGTTATCGAAAGAAGCACAACCATAAATAATTTTTTTTGGATACAGTCAAGATATGTATTATTTTCGCCAAATATTACTCGACTGATCATTGTCCTTTGCTTCCTGAGTTGAAAGTTGTATTTAAGGAAGCCAGATAAGAACCAGAACCAACATATTTTGTGTCACAATGATGAAAATGGTAGAATCTCCCATTAGGTATGCTGCAGGACCCTTTTATGATTTTTTTCTAGAGAATTTTCTCAATAGAAGTTTCTTGGATCCAATTGGCAGGGCCAAAAAAATTCTCCTAATACCTAGTAGCCTCAACCATACATTTTGTCACCCTAAAAAAATTAGCCATTCCTTGGTCCTTCTTGGTTGAATCAACAATATTCTACAACTTCATTGCAGAATGCACCAAATAATCCATACCCTCCGTAATGGGAAAATCAACTTGCTCAAGGACCAATGTATTCCTAGAATTGGAAGCTCCCCACTCGATCAATTAAGAAATCAATGGGAGTGATGCCTTAGTCACAAAATAAAACACATGTAAAACCTCCACTTCAATTACCTCCAAACACTCCACCTCTAATACGCCCTCAGTTACCTACACATCCAAATATGAACCACTAGACCTGTGCAATTTTTCGAAATTATAGAAGCTTTAGATTTCCCCCTTCCTCTTTGGAATGTAACGAACTACATATGAGATATGGGAGAACCATCTTCCTAGAAGATCACTCCAAAAATCAAGAGAAACTATAAAATGACAAACCCTCTAAGGAGCAGTATTGATATAACATTCTCATCCTACCGTAATAATTACTGAGGAAGAATCATCTAGTAAACCAACTAAAAAACATGAACCCATTGAGAATACAAAAAATTCTCCCTTGTTCCCTGAGAGATTAGCCATAGTAAAATCACTTGTATACCCTGACTTTGATCTCTTAAGGGAATTACAAAATTTATGTATCAAAATCCCTCTCCTACAAGCTATTAGAGAAATACCTATTTGTGCTAAAGCCATCAAATAATTATGTGTTAAGAATCCAAAAGTCTCTCCTACAATCCATGTTTTAGGGAAACTCTTTGATCTCCTCCTAGGAAAACAAATACCTATTAAATATGATGACCCTGGAAACCCTGTAGTCATTGTCTAGATTTAGGGATATAATTTCCCAAAAACTTTAGTGGACTTTGGAGCAGCCATAAATATTATAACACTTGAAACTTGTGGACTCCTTGGAATAAATAGATTTAAACCAACTCCAACCATGCTAGAACTATCTGACAAATCCATAGTAAAAAGGGCATCATTGTTTCTGTATATTCTTAGGAATACCCAGTTGATTTTATGGTCCTCAATCCTAAAAAAAATAGAAGGACACAATTTGATATTAGGTAGACGATGGCTTTCCAGTGCAGATGCATACATCGGGTGTTGAATTGGAAGTATGAAAATCGCTAAAGGAACAACTATCAAGAATCTTATCTTATACCCTCCTGTTAAACCCAGCATGTTGACTGATGATTTTAGATCTTCCCCGCCCGAATATCCGGAAGGAAATTTATGCTATCCTCTTACCATCGACAAAGATCTTATCTTTAAAAGAAAGGTTGAGGATGATGTAATTAATGGGTTCATTAATCAACTTTCCTCTATCGGGAACCTAAACTGTCAAATGCTGAAAGTTATTCTTGATAACGAAGCCCAAGGAGATCCGCTAGATGATTTTAACACCAACATATACCCACAACTAGAGTTCACAATAGCATTCCCATTGAAATTGAGCCTGACAAGACCCTAAATATTAACACCAATATTAATGACCTTCAGCGTGAAAGAAGGATCAAATTCTTCAAAACTGTAAACAATATTTTTCCTGGGAGTATTCGGATATGAAGGGAATCAATCCACAACTCTGCACACATCATATTTATATCAAGAAATCTTCCCAAGCTATTCACCAACCTCAAAGAAGACTAAATCCACACCTCAGGGACATAGTAAAAGAAGAACTTCAAAAAATTCCTGATGTTAACTTCATATATCCTATTTCTGATAGTGAGTGGCTTTCACCATTGGTGGTAGTTGCTAAAAAGAATTGAAAATGGATAATTTGTGTAAATTGTAGAGAAATAAATAAATCTACACAGAAGGATCATTTTCCCCTTATGTTTTTGAACCAAGTCCTTAACACTCTTACCGAAAATATATAATTTTCTTTGTTGGATGGGTCCAACGGATATAATCAAATTTAGATTTTCCCTTAAGGCTAATATAAAAGTATGTTCACCTGTCCGTGGGGAACTTTTTCATATAGAGTCTTACCATTCAGGCTGTGCAATGCACCAACCACTTTTCGAGGCATTTTCTCGGAAATTTAACAGGTTAACCGTCTTCTTTCAAATAATAAATTAACAACTTCATTCAAGGGTTGTCAGTACGACCTTGCAACAAAATTCTCTAAGTTTTAATTTCTTTACATTCCTCTTTTCCTACAGGTGTTTATCACAATTTCAATTGAAATACATTACTCTGAGGGTTTTTGTTTCTATGTATGAACAATTTTTAATGGTCAATAAAAATGACCCGTAGTGCTCCTTGTTTGATATTAGTTACAGTCTGTAGATAATTAATGTTGTTAATACTTCAAGGATATTCTTCCTTGGTTAATGTTGTTATGTTGGAAACTTTACTCAGTAGTTTTCACTGAATTCCTTCATGACCGTTATGAATAAATAATATATATATATATATATATATATATATATATTATGGTTATGGTATCTAAAGGATTGTCTCCCGAGTTTATCTAAATGCTTATTATAATATTATTAGGGTTTCAAAGGGGAAAACCCTTACTTCTTGTTCATAAACCCATCTATAATTTTAATTTCAATGCTCAATTTGCGAAGAACTCTTCTTATTTTTTTCATGTTTTCCCTCAACTGGGTATATTATAGAATAGATATCAGTATTGGGTTCTAAAATTCCCCCTAAAAATAATTCAACACCCATTAAGCCTTCAAAAGTCTCTACTATGTCTCATGGAGACGAAGAAGTGCAACATGAAATATCAAAATTACAAGAGCAAGTGCACCAAATTTCGCTCTTGCAAAGAGAAAAAAAAATTGAGTGGAAGCTTTGAACAAAGGCGTGGAATATAAGATGGATGGTTTGAAGAAAGGCATGTAAGCTAAGATTGATGGCATGGAAGCTAGCATGGAAGCTAAGATCGATGAAAAAATGAAAGACAACATGGAAAACATGAAGAATGATCTAAAAGTAGACATGGATGGTTTGACAAAGTTGATACAATAATTGTTTCCTAATGGAGAAAATAGAGTAGAGGAAACTCGTGATGAGAACAAAATAAATGTTAATCGTGATTTCATAAACTCTAATGTTGGATGGAAGAACCACCATATTCCAAAGATGGATATGAGTAAGTTTGATGGCAAGGATCCTGTAACATGGATACTACATATGGAGCAATATTTTGATCTCAATAATGTACAAAACACACAAAAGGTACGAATTGCAACTTTACATTTACAACAAAATACATTTGTGTCGTATCGACTGATTTTATCTCGTAAAAAAACTGTCACTTGGTCAATTTTTACGGAGGAAATGATATCACATTATGAGGATACAAAGAGAACCACCTTCTTTAGCCAATTGATAAATCTCAAAAAAAAGGGTTTAGTGGTGGAGCACATTGAGGACTTCCAAAAATTGAATATAAGAGTAATTGATATTCAAGAGGAACATAGTATTGATGTCTTCATAGGGACTTTGAAGGATAACATCCAACATGAGGTTCGCGTTTGGTAACCTGATTCATTGGAGAAGGCATTTAGGTTGGCAAGAAAAATTGAATGTAAAATTATGGGGACAAGGAAGCCTACCACTCACATCTATAAAAATGGAAATGTTGCTACTCCTAGACTTCCACAACCTACTAGGTTTCCACCACAACAATTGGAAGAAAAAAGAGCAAAAGGGCTTTGCTACAGTTGTAACATAGTTACCGATGAAATAGGTAACCTGACCTCAAAACGGGAACTCTAGCCCAAAAACTCTAAAAAAACATGAAAAAACACCAAAAAAAAAAAAAGTGTGTCTTCCAGAACGCACTTGTTTTTTTTTTAAGGTCAAATTTCAACATTTTCTAAAATTATGCTAAAAACAAAATTATTTGTTGAAAAAAGGATTGAAAAAACACCCCCCAAAAAAAAGTGTCTTCGGAAACGACACGTTTTTTTAAGTAAATTTCAACATTTTATAAAATTATGGTAAAAACAAAATTGTTTCTTGAAAAAAGGATTGAAAAAACACCCTCAAAACAAAACCAGTTGATGCTGGAATAACAAAAAAAAAATTGTGTCATACTTTTGGCATTTTTAAAAATAGAAATAACATTTTTTAATTTTTAAAATTCAAACATTAAAAAAAAACCTAAAATTTAAGAAAAAAAATAAATTTAAAAAATAAAAAACATTTAAAAGCTTAAAATTTAAAAATATATGAAGATAAAAAAAATAAAAATAAAAACGAAGTAAAAATTTTAATTCAATCATTAAAAAAAACCTAAAATTTAAGGGGAAAAAAAAAAAAATAAACCAAAAAAAAATTAAGATTAAAATTTAAAAAAATATAGAAATTAAAAAATAAAAATAAAAACAAAATAAAAATATTAAATTAAAAAAAAAAAAAAACAAGTAAAAAAGGGAAGGAAATTAAAAAAATAAAATATAGAAATTAAATTTAAAAAAGAAAAAGAAAATGCTTATTAAATTTAAAAAAAGAAAAAAAAAATTAAAACAAATAATTAAATTTAAGGAAATATATTAAATTTTAATAAATTCAAAAATTCAAAATTTAAGAAAAAAAACACTATTCAAATTAAAAGGAAAAAAATAAAAATTAATTAAAAATAAAAAATAAAAATAAAATACAATAAAAATAAAATTTAAAACATAATATATATTAAAAAAACAAATAAACTATAAAAAATAAATTAAATTTAAATTATAAAAAATAAAATATATATATGAACTTAAATTAAAATATGTATATATATCAGATTTTATTAAATTTAAAAAAAAAAAGTTAATATTAAAATAACAAATTAAATTTAAAAACAAAAATATTAAATTTTAATAAATAAATTAATAAACAAATAAATTTTGAAAGAAAAATAAATTTTAAATATAAAAGAAAAATATATATTGTTAATGACTTTAAAAACTTTAAAAAAATCAATTAAAAGTGATGAAAAAAAAATAAAAAAATAAAAATAAGAAAAAATTTAAGAAAAAAAAAAAAGAGTAAAACATTTAAAAAACATATTAAATCAAAATAAATTAAAAAAAAATATTAAAAAATTTATTGAATTTTATAAAATTATATTAAAAAACTAAAAGTAAAAGTTAATAACAATGAAAAATTATGAAATTAAAAAAAAAAAAAAATCATTTAAATAAAAAAAATGGGCGAAATTTAATAAAAATTATTAATAATAATAATAATAATAAAAAATTTAAAACAAAAAAGTAATAAAATTAAAAAAAAAATCAATTAAAAAAAAAATTTAAAAAAAAAAAACAATTTAAATTTTTTTTTTAAAAAAAAATCAATTAAAAAAAAAACATTTAAATTTTTTTTTAAAAAAAAAAATCAATAAAAATAAGTGTTTTTTGAGACGTAACGCCGTGGTAATATTAGGGCGGCTTGATAGGCCTCCATTCCAAAATGAAGAGACCGGTCCCGTGGCCAGCGGCATCCCAATGACCTCACGACCCCGTAGTGAGCCGATTCGAAATCGGCCCACTGTGCTCGGCAAATTCAGCGCCGCCGGCCGGCCCGTAACAGGCGAACCACCCCACTCAAAACACTTTTTTTATTGATTTTTTAAAAAAAATTTAAATGTTTTTCTTCGTTATATTTTTTTTTAATTCTTTTTTTTTTAATTTTTTTATTGTTTTTTTTTATTTTTTTTTTTTTATTTTTTTTTTTTTAAATTTTTTTTTTAAATTTTTTTTTTTTTAATTGTTTTTTTTTTAAATTTTACTGATTTGAAGTAAAATTCGTTTTTTTTATTTTATTTTATTTTAAATATATACTTACATCTATTTTTTATTTGATTTTATTTTATTTTTTTATTTTTTTTTTATTTTTAATATTTTTATTTTAATTTGATTTAAAAAAAAAAAAATTGAATTTCAAAAAATTTAAAATTATTTTTTTAATCCAATTTTTTTATTTTAAATTCAATTTGTTTAATTTTTTTTTTTTATTTAAAATTTAAAATTTATTTATTAAAATTTTTAAATTTTAATTTAATTTAATTGTTTTTCTTATTTTTTTCGTTTATTTAGTTTTTCATTTTTAAAATCTATAAATGGTTTCACTAAAAAAAAAAAACATGAGACATGTATATTTGTTTTTAATTATTTGCACGTGGTTTTTTTCATTTTTTATTTTTTATTTTTAAATTTTTAATTTTCTTTTTCTTTTTCAATTTTAATTGTTTTTTTTTATTTGTATTTTTTGTAAATTTTAAAATTTGTATTTTTTGCCTTATTATTATTATTTTTTTTAATTTAAATTTTTAAATTTAATTTAATTTTTTTAAATTTTTTTTCTCTAAATTTTAATTTTGTAATTTAAATTATTAAATTTTTTTTTTAAAATATATATATATTTTTTAATATATTGTTTTTTTTAATAAGTTAGAAAAAAATGTTTTTTATTTTTAATTTTTTTAATTTTTTGGTCAATTTTTGTTTTTTTTCTTTAAATTATGTGTTTTTTTTCTTCAAATTTTTTCATTTCCTTTGATATAATTTTCAAATATTTTTGTTTTTATTTGTTTATTTTTGTTTAAATTTTTTATTTTTATGAGCTATTTTTTTTTTTTTTTTTTTACATTTTTATTGGTTTTTTTATTGTTTTTATATATTTTTTTTATATAATTTTTGTGTTTTATTACCAACATGAAAATCACCACTCTAAAAAAAAATATTGATGCAGCATCATCGTTTTTTAATTAGCATGAAAATCATTGCTCACGAAAAAAAAGGTTGATGCAGAAAAATCATTGCGTTTCAAAAAATTAGCATGAAAATCAAAGTTTGCTCTAAAAAAAAAGGTTGATGTTGCATCAATAAGTTTCAAAATTAGCATGAAAATCACTGCTCTAGAAAAAAAAAATTTGATGCTGCATCAATGCGTTTCAAAATTACCATGAAAATCACTAACATTTTAAAACAAATATTCATACTTCATAAATAAAAATATTAGAGTGTCAAAAATGTGCACAAAAAAAAAACGGGTGATTCTGCATCACCACTTTTCAAAATCAGGAGCTTTTTATGCTACCAAAAAAGTATCTTTAAGCGCGATTTACCTATTTCATCGGTAACATTGTTGTTGTGATAGAAAATACACTAAAGGTCATAAGTGTGCTCAGAAGAAATTATTTTACATATATTGTGAAGAGCAGGAAGAAAATGAACAAGAAAATTCAAAAGAAGAGGATATACACTAGGAACCAACCCTAGAATAAGAAGAAATGAGTCCGACCATATCGTGTAATGCATTTGCAGGAATTACCACTCCTCAAACTCTCAATATAGAAGGAAATATCAAGAAGAAAAAATTAATAGTGTTGATTGATTCGGGTAGTACCCATAATTTTATTCATTGTAAGGTATCCAAGGAATTGAATTGCTTCCTATACCCAGCACTAGAATTTCAAGTGATGGTTGTAAATGGAGGAACTATAAATTTCTCTGGAAAATGCCATAATATCAAGCTAGCCATGGGAGAATATGTATTGAATAGTCCAGTGCTTTCCATTCCAATGGGAGGTGATGATGTTGTACTAGGAGTACAATGGTTACAATCTCTGGGGACGGTAGCTTTTAATTTTCAAGAACTTTCTTGAAATTTTTTTCAGAAGGAAAGGAAGTCGAATTATGGGGTATCACAGGGAAGCCGAGAAAGATAGTAAGCTCTAATGTCATGACAAAGCTTCTGAAGAAAGAACAACGAGGCGTAATTGCACAATTATGCTCACTAGAAGTTCCAACATCAAAATCATCTATTTCTGCAGATCTCCAAAAAGTCTTGGACAATCATTCCAGGGTGTTTGAAACTCCCAAAGGACTCCCACCTATTCGTGATCATGATCATGTTATTCACATTAGGGGAATTTTGAGGTCTAAAATGGGCCTCCTAAGGAAATTATAAAATAATAGTGGAAATAATTAAATATGATTTTGTTACATCATCAAATCTTAGAGGGTAAAAAGAAAAAACTACTTTTTCAACTCGTATTTTCAACTTATCTCCCAAAGTGTTTACTCAAATTTCGAGCGAGAGTGCTCGTTGGAATCAAAATTTAATTCCTCATCGAAGGAGTACTCATGTTGCATACTTTTAATGGATTCTACTACACGAAAAATGAGAAATACATGAAAAACTTGATTGTAATCACGTGTTTTCATGTATTTCTCATTTTTTGTGTAGTAGGGTCCATCAAAAGTATGCAACATGGTACTCCTTTGATGAGGAATTAAATTTTACATCCAACGAGCTCTCCCGCTCGAAAATTAAGTAACTTTGGGAGATAAGTTGAAAATACAAGTTGAAAAAATAGTTTTATTATTTTTTAATCTTTTTACCCTTTTACTTAAAATAAGGTGAATCATCCCCCATGGTTGACATCATCATCTTGAATCCTATTGGTTCTTATAAAGTTTATTTGTTTTGTACATTTTTCTTAGGAGGCCCATTTTAGACCTCAAAATTCCCCTAATGTTTGATTCCAAGAAGTGTCTCTCCAAACATCGGGCTATATCCTTATGTCAAAGAAGCTAGTACAGACGTTACTTGAAATGTTAAATTTGGTATAATTCAACCTAGTCAAAGTTCTTTCTCTGCTCCTATAGTATTGGTACACAAGAAGGATGGATCATGGTGCATGTGTCCAGATTATAGGGAGCTCAATAAGCTCATTGTTAAAGATAAATTTCCCATTCCCGTGATTGATTAATTATTGGATGAATTACATGGAGCAATTTATTTTACCAAGTTGGATCTTCGTTTAGGATATCATTAAATTAGAATGAAGACTGAAGATATTCTGAAAACAAAATTTCGAAATCATGAGGGTCATTATGAATTTTTGGTCATGCCTTTTGGCCTTACCAATGCACGTTCTACATTTCAAGGCTTGATGAATTCCATTTTCAAAACATTCCTTAGAAAATTTGTGCTAGTATTTTTTGATGATTTACTAATCTACAACAGGTCTTGGAAGGATCATGTTCAACATGTTGATAGGGTGCTCAAACTATTGGAGGAGAAACAATTATATGCAAAAACATCTAAATGTTTCTTTAGAGTACAAGAGGTGGGATATCTGGGTCATATTGTATCTCGAGAGAGTGTTAAGGTAGACCCTAAAAAAATTAAATCCATTAAGGAATGAAAAGTCCCCACAACCATATACTTGTGATTCTTGAGGGATTTCTCAGTTTACGAGTTACACTCATAGGATTATTTAAGAATTATGGGAGAATATAAGCACCTCTAACAACATTATTGAAGAAAGATGCATTTTCATGGACTCCTGAAGCAACTAAGGCCTTTTAACATCTTAAAGAGGCAATGTGCCTAGCACCGGTCTTAGCTACTCCAAACTTCACAAAAACCTTTATTGTGGAATGTGATGCCTCGGGAAATGGAATTGGTGCAGTTTTAATGTAAGAAGGAAGACCCATTTCTTTTGAAAGTTGTCCAATAAAAGGCAAGTATTTACAGAAAGCTATTTATGAGAAGGAAATGTTGGCAATACTACATGCACTAAAGAAATAGCGACCTTACATAATGGGAAGACACTTCAAGGTCAAAATTGATCATGATAGTCTTAAACACTTTTTGGAACAATGACTATCTTCAGAAGAGGAGCAAAAATGGGTCACAAAGATGTTGGGTTATGACTATTAAATCATCTGCAAAAAAGGGAAGCTAAATGTTGTTGTAGATGCACTCTCAAGAAATGATGAAGAGTTGGAAGCATTGCTTTGTGCCATTTCTATTATTGGATAACCAAAGCAAGGGATGAATGGAAGAAGGATGAATAAGTGTGGACAATCATTCAAAAGTTGCAGCAAGATCCTAGTACATCTTATACATTTAGTTGGAAAACTGATTCCTTATGGTAAAAATATCGCTTATATATTTGTAATAATTCCCAACTAAAACAAAAGATTCTTTTGGAATTGCACACTTCTCCTTTAGGAGGACACTTGGGATTTTTAAAAACTTACCACAAGGTGAAGAAAGAATTTTTTTGGGATGGCCTTAAATCTGATATTCAAAAATTTGTGGTAGAATGTTTGGTTTTCCAGCAAAATAAAGTTGAGACAATTAAGACCCTGGGTCTTCTACAACCTTTATCCATTCCAAGTCAACGTTGGGAGGAGATTTCAATGAATTTTATCACAGGTTTACCTAAGTCTGAAGGAAAAAGTGTCATCATGGTGGTAGTTGATAGACTTACCAAGTATGCACACTTTTGTGCATTATCTCATCCATTTAAAGCAAGTATAGTTGCTACTGCATTTGTGGAAATAATTCAAAAGCTACATGGAAACCCAAAGATTATTGTAAGTGACAGATATTCCATTTTTACTGGAATTTTTTGGACGGGATTATTTTCTTGTTTGGCTACTCAACTAGCTCATAGCTCATCTTATCATCCTCAATCTGATGGCCAAACTGAGATAGTGAATAAATGTTTGGAAGGATATCTTCGTTGTTTTGTATCTGATAAGAAAACATAATGGGTCAAGTGGTTACCTCTTGTTGAATGGTGGTATAACACTTCCATCCATACTGCAGCAAAAATGACACCATTTAAGGCACTTTATTGATATCATCCACCATCCATCACATCATCTTTAAGAGAAAATTATAAGGTTCAAGCAGTGGAAGATCACATCGAGCATCAACAAGAATTTCTCCAACTCTTAAATGATAACCTAAATTTGGCACAAAATCGAATGAAACAACAGGCAGATCAACATCGCAGCGAGATAAATTTTGATGTAGGAGACTGGGTATTTTTATGGATACAACCATACAAACAAATGTCCCTTAAGCAAGATAAGAAGGACAATAAATTATCGCAAAAGTACTATGGTTCTTACAAGGTGTTGCACAAAATTGGTACTATGGCATACAAATTGGAGCTTCTTGCTTCTTCACGAGTGCATCCAGTTTTCCATGTTTCATGCTTATAGAAGGTTATAGGTGACAAAATTCCAGTTCAAACAATATTGCCAGAACTTGATGAGGAAGGAAAAATCATATTGGAACCTGAAGGAGTCACGGAAACAAGAACTCAAAAGCTACAAAAACGATCAATTTTAGAGTATCTCATCAAGTGCCAAAGAACTTACTCATTGAAGATTCTACATGGGAGGATGAGAATTTTATATAGAAGCATCTAGAGCTACTGAAGTGTTGAGGAAAACAATTTTTTGAAGGAGAGAGAAATGTTAGGTCCCTATATTACTAGTGTAGTCCCTTACTTTTGTTAGTGTAACCCCCTTATTGTTATTGTTGTACCCCTGTAACCCCAATATTGTTATTATTTTTCCCTTACATTATTATTGTTAGGTCGGATAGGATTATATTGTGACCCCATGGACTCCTATATATAGAAGGAGGTTTTGTCATTTATATCATCCAAGAATTTTTCATTTATGTAATGTAAAGGAGGTTTCCTCCTCGAAGTGGCTTATTTCTAAGGTGTTGATCTCTCTTTTCTTCTATTTTTGGAGTTGGTTTCATAACACTACAAAAGTCTCCTCTCTGTGGTGGTCTGTTACCCGAACTTTCTGCTTCATTCTAAGAGTGTTAGAACCTTGACCTGGAAGCTCCTCTTCCTCTTTCCGAAATCTTACCTCTATGCCTTTGACTTTGCTTTCTCAACATTTTTTCCTCTACCTTCAAAGTTGCTTGATAGGCATATTCAATTGTCTTCAGACTCAACAGACTGATTTCATCTTGTATGTCATATCTCAAGCCATTGATATATCTGGCTACCTTTTCTACGTCATCCTCAACATGTCCTACTCTAATGCTCAGCTTATAAAACTCCTTCGTGTACTATTTGACAGTAATTCCTTTTTGCCTCAAATTTTGCAACTATCTGAAAAGATTCAATTAGTAAAATATTTCAGCATGAATTTACTTTTCAATTTGCTCACCATTTTATCCCACTGCTTGATATTGAGCTTTCCCTTTCTCTCTCTGGATGTTTGTATTTCATCCTACCAGATGGTTGTGTGGCCCTTTAACCTGGTAGCTGCAAATTTTACCTTCTTTTTATCTTCGACCTCTTCAAAATCAATATAATTATCTAATGAACTGATCCAGTCCATCAACTCTTCCACATTAAGGTTCCCGTCATACAAAGGTATTTACACCTTTGGTATTCCACTAGCTTTCGCCAATGTCTTGAAAAATTTAACTGCCTTGCTTTCTTCCTCTTCTTCTTCCCTATAAGATTCCTCTGCAGAATTGGCATCCCCTTCATCAGGTGCTCTCCTTTGAGCAGTTTTCATTGTCTCCATTTTTTTGCGAAGGTGTCAAATCTCTTCCAGAAAAATTGCATTGGCTACAGGTCTTCCTCGACCTATGACAACTCCTCTCCTGGGTGGCATGTTTGTTGAAGCAGAAATTAATCCCTGTCTGTGCTCCAATACCAAATGATGTAGGGTAAATCAGTCTCTAGATCAATAATGTTGTCTTCTTCTCTTACTCCTTACTTTCAATCTGTTTTTTTTTTTAACTTATTGGAGCTTGGATCGATCAACTTGTTCGCTGTTGAGGTGAGTTTTAGCTTATAGGTGAAAACGTAGTGTGTTAAAGAGGAACACAACGATAGAATCTACTGCTGGTGAAAATGTAGTGTGTAAAGGTAGCACAGCACCACAATTGTATGTGTAGCGCCTCAAAGGTGTTTGTGTAACATTTCTGGTGTGTGCGCAACACATGCGCAGCGAATGCATAACGTCTCAACTAAAAACACAGGTTATGATCGAATCATGATTTTTTCTAGACTTCCTCCAGATCTTTGTCGAATCCAAGGTTCTGACGCACAATTTACAATTTCACTGATGAAATATAAGGGATCTAATGGTTCCAATGGCCTCCCTACGATTCCCTCTTTACAACTGTGACTGTGTAAAATACTCAAGTCTATGCAAACATAAAGAGAACAACTGAACTCTTTAACATAGAATCTTTGCTAATCTAGTGTTTCGATCTTCACTAATTCAAGCAGAACAGGAAAAAAAAAAAAATAACACAGACAACAGTGATCTTTGTAAACAAACAATCCTTCTTGAATTAAAAATGCTAAAATAAAAACAACTTTTTTTTCCTCTGGCCCTTGATGGATTGATCACATTACATTCCTCTCGCTCCTTCTGAAAACAAATGCGTTTTTCTTTCTTTCTTTTTATTGTTTGAATTTTGCTAACCTATTCTATCTTCTCAAACAACCTAATCTCTATTCCATAGGTCTAACACACACCTAGGCTAACAAACCTGATCTTTCCTTTCAAATCCGAGACTTTATTAACTATTACAATAAATAATCATTAAAAAAAATTCAAGAAGTCGAACTCTCTTTACTAAATGATGATGGACCAATCAGGTCAATAAAATTGATCTCAGTTGATGCTCCTGCATCAGATCTTATAAGATGAATTGCACACAGATATTGGTCTAAACCTTCAGAAAAAAGAAGGATTGGTTTCTTTTAGGAAAAGGGAAATAAAGGAAGAATTCATGTTCACTCCCATCTTCCCTTTGCTTCTTGAGGAATTCAACATTCTCATAAGGTATTTTCGGATATCATCTAGTCCAAGGGCTTTATCTGAGTCGAAAGACCAAATGAACTCAACAACTTCATCCTCTTCAATTAGCTTCATAAGCTAAATATTTTCAAATTCGTAGACAATGGATAACAAATAAGAGATGAAAGAGACCACCTCTAAGGGGTCATTCTCTTTATCTTCATAATCTAAATTTCTGAAGAAAATGAAAGCTTCTTGCTTGATTTCAGAAAAGAGGATATTTTTGACTTACCTTCCACGATGATTTCCTTGACCTGATTTCTAGTTTCTCGAGCCTTGGCTTGTTCGTGGAAGAAAGATGTGTTATGATCTCCTTCCTTTAACAAGAGACCTTGTGACTTCAAGTGAAAATACTCTTCCTCCTTCCCGTTCAGAGAAGATAGGTGACTACTTATTTATTTTTCCTTTTTAAGTGCTCTTCAATAATCGAGTTTAACTCCAACTATGGTTCATGAATCTCCAACTGTTTTAATAACTCAGTTTTTTAATAACCTCAATACTGTTGTTCCAAAATGATCTTGACTGGGATAATGTCTCTTCTTCAGCCATCTTGGTCTCTTGTAAGAGTAAAACTTGTGGCTTTTTTGTTCTAATTAAATCATTTACTACCTCGAACTTAATGGGGTTTCCCAGACCCTTTATGTTCTAAGAAATTACTTTCATTTAGATTTTGAGGCGGATGACTTACCTCCTCCATATATGGTTTTTCCCTGCTCTCTATTACTCACGTTCTTTAAGATCTTAGTGATTTGAAATTGGTTCCCCAATTTGATATTTTTCTCCAGTTCATCCTTGCATCTTTGTTGGAGGGCCTTCCTTTTTCTTTGAGGTTTTTCCATTTCCACTACCGTTTCAATTGCACTCTTGTGAGGACCTCACTTTTGTTTTCTTTTATTCTTTGGTGTTATTTTGTCTTAGCACTCTGGGCTTTTCCCTTTTCCATCAGAGAGGACAAGAGACATTTATTGAGGAGCAGCTTGAGCAGGGCTGTCTAGAATAGGCTTATCGACTTGAGTGCCCACTTCTTGGTCTTCCCTCGTTTCTTCCTCCATGACAGGTTCTTCAGTTTATGTTATTGGCGCCATAGTTTCAGAATTGCTTTGGGATAAATCTTCAAAGGGGTTTGAAGAAGAGGAAGCTATATTTTGGGTTGAAGAATTGAAGTTTTTTGAACCACCTTTCCATTTATTGGCTCCTATTTTCTAAGTGCGTCATTGATCCTCTTGGGAGGTTGCATTTCCATGTTCCATTTCAACTTCTACGCAAATTTACCTTTGGTTTTGTTTTTACTCTGTCATAACTTAAAACTAATATAAGACATCCTTCAACTAAACCATTAAAAAGTTTGTTGTTTTCTGTTATTATTATCACTTTTAACTGAATATTCAGTCCTGTCAATGTACACTTTTGTTTTTGGATTCACTAGTATAAGTCAACATAGATTAATGGGTTGAATGCATTCAAATCCCTACCCATCAAAGGCGCGTGAAGTTTTGCGAGAAATTGCAGATGAAGCTTCCAGTAAATAGTAAGGAAACCTTGACCGCAGGAAATGAAAAGGAGAAACAGACCATTAGTGAAGTCTTCAAATTGTTTAATGGTTCTGGTGTTTTTTTGGGTCAACAACGCCAACTTCAAACGCAACGCATTCTCAAATAGAGACACATACCAAGACCATGACCATGACGTTGATGATGTCTCCTTGCCACAAGTCAAATAAAGAGACATTATTCATGAAACATATTGAATTGTTTAAATTACTGAATTAGTAAATGAAAATTAGTATATATTTATTTTAATTGTGAATATAGTAAGTTTTGAGAGATCAAATCATTTTGACACTCAAATTTCTTTTACAGTTTAAAATTCTAAATTTAGAAAAAAAACAATTTTTCACTTGGATTCCATACACTATACAATTTAAACTTACAATTTAAAAAAAAAAAATTGTTGAAGAAAAAATTAAGCCAAAAATATATTTGAAAAAAAGCCAAAATGTAAAAGAGGAAGACTACTTAAAATATTATAACCATAAATATTTTATTTTTTTCTTCCATTACTTTATGTAACATGTATATAACTGTTTTTAACCATATATAATATATAAGTAGTTGAAATTGAAATATTTTATTTATAAATCATATTATCCATTTTAAGATATGTTTTTGTTATTAATATATTTTAAATACATATTTGTATTTATTAACTTGATTTTTGAATCAGTTTAAAATTTTTAATTATTATTTATATTTTTTAAATGTGACATACTTAAGTAATTCAATTTTTTTATTTTCAATTTGTTTTTTTTTACACATTAAGATATTTTATTATGATAAACTTAAAATTTTATTATTATTAATTAGTTTACATGGATATTCAAATAGTTTATTTAAATAGTATATTTAAATATTATTAAAAATAGAAGAATTATACATCTTAAAAGTGAAAATATAAGATTTTATTTAACTTCTAATTATTTTAAGTCTCCATAAATTTGAAATAAAATAATGTTACATCACATGGACATTAAATATTTTATTTATAATTGAGAGTGTGTTAACTATTTTTACTACGTCTCTTTCCTATTGGGTTGTAATATCAACAACAAACCCATGGATTATTAATGTTTTATAATTCACATAATGAACACTAGTCAAATATGTGTATTCATTTTTTGTTTTTAATATCACCGATATTGCTTATTTATTTTTAGGTAATATTTTATTTTTCTTTTAAAAGGGACACATGTCATCTGCATGCACTAAATCACGCATCCTCTTCATACTGGGTTGTAGAATTCTCCCTCATATTGCTTTGTAAAATTCTCCTGTTGGTGCAATTATCCAATGAGATAGATCTATCTTTACCATAGATCTAGTAAACACTCGTAGGGTTCAAATCTCCCTTGAGGTGCAAACCTCTTTTAGTGTGTAAAACTTGGAAAAATAATTTTCACCTCTAAAGATTTGATCCGTGCCAACACTTGCTACTAAATCCCTAGTAAAGATACACACACACCATGTTTAATTTTTTATTACTTAAATTACATTTTTAAACTTATAAATAGAGTGGACTCCTTGAAATTTTCCTTTAACAGTTGTTTTACACTGCACAACAAAAATTTGCAATTCCATCAAATAGATTTCAAACTAATGATCCAAAAAAATATAAGTGCAAAAAAAAAATCATAAATGTAATATACTGAAACTACTTGAAATCATAAATGTAATATACTGAAACTAATTTATATAATACATGAGATTTTTATTTTTATTTAGTTTAACTTTTTATAAAGTTGATATGCAAAAAAAAAATCATAAATGTAATATACTGAAACTACTTGAAATCATAAATGTAATATACTGAAACTAATTTATATAATACATGAGATTTTTATTTTTATTTAGTTTAACTTTTTATAAAGTTGATATAAAATTATGTTACTTGATTATTTATGATCGAAAGAAATATTTTTAATGTATATTCTTCTCTTTCATATTGAATCATAATATGAACAATGAAGTTATGTTACTTCATTATTTATGAATAACAATCCAAGAGTGATAAATTATTATTCTAAACCAACATCATTTTTTTATTTAAAAACATTTTCTTTATTAAAAAAACACTTCTCTAGCATAATCACATATAATATGCCTTTGGACCTATTTTATATTTATATATATATATATATATATATATAAACTTTTTCATTCTGAAATAAAAAACCAACTTTCATTCAATAATTTAATTACTAAAATATATAAAAATGTATATATTCTACTAACTAGTTTTTATTATTTTATATAATTTCAATAGTGTTTATTAACTTATATTGGTATTAAAAACATTGATTTTTTTTTAAAAGATGTAAAACATTTTAACTTAACACTATTAAATTATATAGGTATTAACCAAATTGATTAAAAAAAAATGTAAAACATTTTAACTTAAATTTATTAAAAAAAATTATACAAATTAATCTATTTATTGAAATAATATTTTTTATTTTATATAATCAAACACACCCACCTTGTTTTCACATTAACTCACTTATTTTAATTTCATTTATTAATTTATATTTAGGTCGATAGGCCTTTATTTTGAACCAGTGCACATATGGTTTTCGTCTACATTTTTAATGTCCTTCTGACATCTGTTATTCTCCTATCTTATCTGCTTATTTTTACACCTTCTGACATCTGTCCTTCTCCTATCCACTTGTTTTTACACCAGAGTTCGAGAGTATCCAAAACCGCCAGGTTTATTTTATATCAGTAACATCAGAAACCCTGGATACACTTGTTGTTTCTAGTCACTGCATTATCGGAGGGGTGGCTCCAAAACTTCACATTGTCATCTACCGTTTTCCCTCCTCGTACAGGTGCGACACTTTCAAGAATTGATCTGAAGTGCATTTTCTGCAGCCGATTTTGCAGCTAAGCATTAGAGGGTTTCTTCCACAAAACAATTGGCTATATGCCCTTGTTCTGCGCAATGGTGTTGGGATTCTAGTATGAAATTTGAAGGTGAGTGTGTAACTTCTAACTGTCGTCAATACGCTAGCCATGAAAAACAGAAACTACCATGGAAGAGGTCAAGTCATCCTTGTCGCTCCACCATTACTCAGATGAGTCCCTCATAGATGATGATTTTAAAGACGACACCACTGCTATAGGAACTTCTGTATTCTCGGCAAGTGATTTCATGACGACTGGGGATTTTGTTTGAAGGAAAACAAACTATCCACAAAAATCTATTAGCAAAAGTGGTCTAAGGAGATGAAAGGCCATGCATGGACAATACTTCCCATGCATGGACAATACTTTGAGCATGAAGTTATAGGCTTTGGATGGAAAAGTTATGAACGAAAATGAAATTGATATGGGAGACCCTTTACGTGAAATCTAAAAGGAAATTGGGTTTCGCAGGTGGTAATGGCAAATTCATATTTAAATCATTTTCATGCTTTATCAAAAAATTTGAAAAAATCGATCAGATTACCTAGCGTTGTCTTCCCATGACCAACCACCAATGCCAAGCATAGTGACCTCTAATTCTGAAGCTCCCAACTTAATTGTCTATTTTTCTGTGGTGGACTATGATAGCTCCCAACTTCTGGCAACTATGATAGCATTTCTCCTTTTTACTCTTCTTGCATTTATTGATTTAAAGAGGGATTTTTACATGTTTTTTCCACTGTAAAGAAGACAAATGTAGATAATTGTCCATTCCCAATTATGGTTGTTAAACTGAGCTTTAAATTACATTATATTAAACTTTAATTTATTAAATTTTATGTGACATAAGCCTTATTGAGTTGTCTCACAGGGCATTCCTTTTTAAAAATATATTTAGGGGTTGTTTATTATTTCAAAACTTGAACTTAATTTTACATTACAAGTTTAAATTTTTAATGATTTCATACCTATTGGTATTATTATTTTTAAATAGAATGGAGTTTGGTAATTATATATTCATGAGATTCTAGATTTGAATGTAGACATGTCGTGCCATTGTTGAAGAGTGTGGGGGTGTTTGGAACAGTTAGCATCCGTCATGTTACGAGGTATTTGCATAATAAGACAACTTACTCGGAAGAGATATTTGTTTACTAGCTGATAATGGAATCAACTAACATAACCCACCTTCATTTTCTTGGTTAACCAACAATATTTTGTTTTTTTTCTTCTCTTCAGGTGATAGTGCACGACATTCGCAACCACGCTGGAGAAAAAGAGCCAAAACAGCTTTAGATACATCACTAGTTAACTATTGCCTTAATTACTTAAGTACTTTGATGTAAAGCCGATTTTGACATCATCTGAACTCTAGTGATTTTGATGATCCAGACTCCAATTTTTTAAGAAATTTTAAGAACAACATTTTCTTTCTGTCAGTCAATTTTTAAAATATTTTTAAGATCTATAATCAAATTAAACTCAACATTCCTTTTACATGCATATAAAATTCTATATTTTAAAATAGAGAAATTAATGTAGTGGGAAAGCTTAGAGACGCTCTCAAAGAGAATGCCAATCATAACAACAACAATTAGAAGGATATTGGCATAGAACCTTTAAATTTGGAGGTAGACCCCACTTATTTGAGGGTCGAATCGAGTGGAGCTACAACCATGCATGTTTAGAGTGAAAACAACTCCAACCTTTCTAAAATTGGTCGGTAAGTGGATTGAATGAAGAGGAATGAATGCATGTTTAGAGTGAAAACAACTCCAACCTTTCTAAAATTGGTCGGTAAGTGGATTGAATGAAGAGGAATGAAGTTGTCAAATCGTATGTGCATGGAAAATTCCTTCAGAGTACTTATTTTGAAATTAATATATGGACAACTTTAAAATGGATGAATATTTCCATGTTAAAATTCCCAAAATAGTGATTATTTTATTTATGATTTAATCATAGAAAATAGCTTGAAATTTCACATAAACTTCTTTTACTTTATTTTGGTCTTACTATTTTTACTTTTTGATCTTACATATATATATTTACTATTCTCACATTATATATATATATATTATTTTTTATTTGATTTTAGTTATATATAGGTGATATTGAATTATTTTATTTAATATGATTATTGAAATATTTTATTTATGATCTATATTAATTTTTTTATTATTCTTAATATTTTCTAAATGTCACATATTAATTTTATATTAAGAAATGAAAAATTATTTACTGTGAACTAATTAATATTTTTTTTACTTTTAATTACATTTTTGGGCATTGAAATATTTTTATTTTATTTTATTATAGTTGACATTGTATTTTTAGATAATATTTTAATTTTATTTTAAAAGGGACACCTATAAACTTTGATAACATTTGACTGACTTGACTTACACCGCGGATTTTGCTTGCCACGACTTACCACTCACTAACTCTCCTTAACGACTCATTGAACACGACTCAACAACCTTGAACATCTTATAACATCCCACCATACATCTCGAACTACAACTACCTTCACAGCTACTAATAAAACAACTACTTACCGATTGACTTGAACAACTATTACGATAACTACTTAACTACGATAACTACTTATATAATTACTACCTTTGCCTGATAAGCTAAATTATTAATCCTAACTAACTAACGTTGTGATTTCCCTTACAAAATATGCTCCTCCACTCGCTTTTGGTCTGGGCCCCCTAATAAATAAAAGGTGTTGTTAGGCCGCTCGACCAGCCCCTCACCAACTAAGTAACCCAAATAAAGGATTGCTCAGAGTGAATGAGCTCCAATCAAAGTGAGGGTACAATGCGCAGTGGTAAATACTACAGAACCAATCAAGAAGGGGATCAATCTATCTATAGTCCAGTAAGAAATTCTGCTACGCATAGATCTCCATCTACGCCACCATCGAAACCTCATAGGGGTAAGAATTCACCTTTGCCACCACTGGAAGATGATATGGCCTCGCACATGAAGCTACCCACCTTCAAGGGCATAGGGGATGAAGATATGGACTAGTTCTGGTTCATCGCAGGATCGATATGGACTGTGCAGAACGTAGCCAGTGATGCGGTAAAGAGGGCGCAGCTATCCCTGGCCTTTGAGGGAAGGGATTTGGATTGGTATATGGGATACATCAACCAGCATGAAAACGCCACCATCGAGGAGATTAAGAATGCCTTAAAGAAACAGTTCAAGAAGTCCAAGTCTTACTCACAGATAGTGAACGATCTGAAGGATTTCAAGCAAGGACTGTCCAAGTCCGTATGGGAGTCTGACCAATGGTTAAAGAAGGTAATTAGAGAAGGAGGATTTGTGTACGATGACAGACAGAACACGGAGTGGTTCATCGCTATGCTTCTGCCCCACCTACGCGTACCAATGGGACATCAAGCCATTGAATCGTAGAAAAATGCCTTGGAAATCGCGATGAAGCTAGAAGCTGCGCCAAGAGATGATACCCAGTTAGGAGTACAACATATACAAGGCCAGCTAGAGGCAATGCATATGGAGATCCAGAATCTACAAAAGGAGCGAGGAACAGAGGCTAGCCCTGAAAGATGGTGCATACGATGCAGGGTGAATGGACACACCAAGGATAACTGCCCTTTGTTAGCAGACTACATATAGGTCGGGGGACCCAGCCCGTTGTGACCTAGGGAAACTGCAGGACCCAATTCGGTGCTTTGGTGCTATGATTGTCGTGTTGCGGGGTTGCACGATACCAACCATTGCCCCTGCCTTACCGCCTATGTCCCAGAAATAAAGCAACAATGGTGCAGGTTCTGTAGATCTATAGGCCATGATGAACAAAACTGCCAAACATATGATCTAATGAGAGATCGAGGAAATCTATATAGGGTACAGGCAGATCTGTCATCACCAAGATCCCCCTCGGGCAAAGGTGGTTCTCTAGCCAAGGGCAGGGGAGGGGGCTGAGGTGGAAGCGCAGGTAGGGGGAGGGGACAACTGGTTTGGTATAAATGTAGATAAATAGGGCACTTTGCAAGGGACTGAATAAACCTTGCAAGACAGTCCTGCAAATACTGTATACAGCTGGATCATGCGATCCAAGATTGCCTGATTCTGATGGCCAAAATACAGGAGAAGCAGCAGACACCTATGCAAAATGTACAAAGGGTCAAGGAGGAACCTCGGGATGAAGGGTTGAGTGTTAATGTTATCACACATAGCAGCATGAACAGTGGAGGAGCTACAGAAAAAGCTGAGGCGGAGCCTCTCATCCGAAAAGTGGTTTTTAAACAAGAAGGGTTGGACTTACGGGAAGAGAAATAAACCTTTGTTGCAGCTCGCCAGGACGTTGCTAAGGCACCTACTCCTCAGGTCCCTACGAACCTCAAGATAGATGATGAGGTCAAACCATTCCTGCAGGCATGTATGAATCTGCTACGCAACCAAAGGGCCGTAGAAAACCTCAAAGCTTTGATAGATAGCTGCGCAGAAAAGACAACCCTAGCCATGGAAATTAAGGATGTACACAAAATCTACAAGCATAAGAGACACACTAGTAGGGAGATGTGGTTAACCGCGTAGATTGGTGACTATGAGATGGATCAGGTTATTCTGGACCTAGGCTCGGATGCAAATGTACTACCTAAGAAAACCTGGTAGCGAATGGGAGAACCTAAGTTGGAATGGTTCACTATCCAGCTGCACATGGCTAATTAGCAGAAGATCATACCTTTAGGAAGATTACCAAATATCGTGGTAGACATCGCGGGGGTCAAAGCTCGGGCTAATTTTGGGTCATTCAGATTGTAGAAGATGTGGACCCCTATCTTGCACTCCTAGGATTGAGCTAGGCCATAGATATGGGAAGTATTATCAATTTAAAAAAGAGGAGCATGGTATTTGAAAGTGAAGGAACACGGGTGATAGTGCTGCTAGATCCTATGGCCAATGGACGATGGATCATATCTATAAGCTAACTGTGAGGGATGAAGACTGGGTCAATCCTATGGCCAATGGTATTCTTTGCTAGGAAAGAGATAGCGAATGCTTCTCCGACTCCGACGAGGAAATGGAAAATTGGAAAAATCGGCGGCAGGATGTCTCTACGCTGCACTTCCTGCGGATTACAAGGGACTTCTACTGCATATCTTCCGAGGTAAGAGAATTGCCCCAATTTGATGACCCTAGTAGTATAAAAGAGTGCGATGAGGATCTGCGCAATGTCTCTATTCTCGAGTCAGAGGAGGAATGCATAGTTGCAAGACCTCCACTACAGACTGAAGATGCACCAAAGCATCAAAAACAGCTACGTTCGATCCTTGGACATACGGGCTACTACAGAAGATTCATTCCGGGATACGCACTGACCACCGAACCTCTGGACAAACTGCTTGAGAAAGATGTTCCATTCTTTTGGGATGACGGGTGCTAGAAGAGCTTTGATCTACTCTAGGAAGGAATGATATCTGCACCTATTCTTAATTGTCCCAATAGGGAAAAGTAATGTCATGTACATGTTGACGCATCGGGGATTTCCCTGGGAATGGTCCTTACACGGCCTAGCACCGGAGACATTGATCACCCAGTCGCATTTGCTAGTCACAAACTCCCGAGTGTGAAGAACAATTATGCCACCACGAAGTAGGAAGGGTTTTCCCTGTTCCATGCAGTACAGAAGTTTCAGCACTATATTTTGCCAGGACACTTTAAGATGTTTACAAGTCATTCGGTTTTAAATTCCCTGGTGAATAAGACTGTGTTGTGGGGGAAACTCTGCAGGTGGCTGTTGATGTTTCAGGAATATGATTTTGAAATCATGTTCAAGCCAGCAAAGCTCAATGTTGGGCTGGATCACTGGTCTCGACTTGGGACGGGCGGGGAACCCACTAACTTGAGGGAAGGATTGCCTGATGCGTAGCGGTTTGCCATTAGGGTCGTTGATGCGCACTTCACTGATATCATTCGGCTCCTAACTACAGGCATGGCATCTGCAGGATGTTCGGTACGACAAAAGGAGTTGGTTACCCGAGCGGCAGATTTTACCATTACCACAAGTCCTTTATATAAACTAGCCGCTGGTGAAGTGTGGTGCAGATAGGTTCTAGAGCATGAAGGGCATGCTATCGTGGCAGATGTTCACAAAGGCATAGTAGGAGGTCACTACGCAGGCAAGACAATGACACTAACAATCTTGTGGGCTGGGCTATAGCGACGTAGAAATACATTTGGAAGGAAAAAGCTCAGGCAGCAGCTAGAGCGCTAGGAGCGCAGGGGTACGTTGAGTGCACCCAGAGTGCGAAAACTAGCCATTGGAATAGTCAAATCGGGTAAAAAGGAAAAATTACCATTGGATGGGATGGGCGGCTGACATTTAATGCGGAGATTTCTGGAGATTTTTTACCGTTTACTTGATGGTAAGTTATACATGAAGTCTACCCTACTGTTGGGTGATCGCCAAAGCTATAAAATAGGTGGGCTAGAGTAGACAAGGGTTCTGTATCGCTTTAATAGCTCGTACATGGAATATTTGTCCTGAACGACTTTGTGCTATAAGAATTTATGTGCCTCTAACATCTCTTTCCTGTCTGAGAAATCTTCCCCCTCGGACAATAGAAATTTCGAGTTTTTCTTTCATGCCAGGATGTCGGTTATGAATCCTGCTAAACCCTCGGAACCAGTCATCTCGGCGAAACAGGGCACTGAGGAAGTGGTAGAAATTGATTCTGAGGCAGAAGAATTTTTCTCCACCCCAGTCACAAAGAAGGGTAAGGAAAAAGTAGAAGGTTCCGGGAAACCCCTGAAACCCGCGAAATGGGTGAAGGGAAAACCTCGTGCTTCCCCGCGAAATGTAACATCCCCGAACGCGACACCCCATGCGCGAGCCGTTCAAGAGGAGGCCTAACCTGCTGGACCAATCAACTGGTTACCTCCTTTTTTCCGGCCGCGTAGAACCTCAACGCACACGCTAAATAACCTCAATGGCCTAATCACTTATTTTCAAATGTCGTTGACCCTGGCAGAAGTCCCTATCATTGGTGACCCTTTTGAAAGGCTACGTGAGATCAAATTTGATGATAATGGCTTGGCCAGTTTGGAGGCCTTCCCTCAGCTGGCGCCTGAATTATACCTTGACATGATTCAAGAAGACAATGGGATCAAAAATTTTCCTCAACACTAGGTGCATGGATTGGCTGGGTCTGGGCTCCTGAACTTGCTAAGGATGCCTCACTTCGGTCACTACAATGTGACGGACCGACTAGCCTGACAGTTTCTTGCCCTGATTCATGATGGCTGCCTATGGATTTGGGACAGGATCCCCATTGACGTTGCACTGGTGCCCAAAATTACTAGCCTTCCCATGCACGGCCCCAACCCTCTAAAGCGCGTGGGTAAAAATTATGAGGCGGAATTGGCTGTGTATGTGTGCAAGACCTACCATGTGGAGCGCAATACTCAGGATTTTATAATCAAGTCTATCAGTGACCAAGGCATGCAGCTAGATACGATGTTGTTGGTGTGCAAAATGATGATAAAATGTTAGGTCTCCTCTATCCCAGACTACATAATTCAGTTAGCAGGCCAATGCAGAAAAGGGGTATGTTTTAAAAGGGCCCAGTATTTGTGTGATGAGTTTCTGAATAATGTTCGCGAGTCCCAGGAGCAGGGCCGCTCCTTTTTTTATTCATGGTTACTATTCCTCATAGCGTTGGTTGCTTGGGAAGCCCCTGTGGAGTCAGTGCTTCCTAAACTTACCCCGGACATGTGCGAAGGGGCCTGCTATGCACACTTGTGGGATTCTAAGGACTCGCAGCATCTCAAGGACAACCAAGTTTTTTGGGTCCTCTTTCAGAGTAACTTGGTCGTAGCCATTAACTCCTGACCATAGTTGTCCCCTGCCATGTATGAAAAATACAAGGACATTGCAGCATTTCAGATCACTATGCACAACTTCCAGATCAAAGCACACAAGGATAAATCATGGACTTCGCTCCCATATATGGTGGCGGATGCAGAAATTGACAACATCATTGCGCTCTGGCCTCCTAACTAGAAGATCGGCTTCAAAACCAGTGCGAGGGGCGTCGAAGGGACTAGCACATCAAAAGTCACCCCCTTGGTCGTCATCATGGATACCAGAGGTGCGACCAAGAGTACTAGACAAGACATAACCGCGGTCGCACAAAAGGATGCGCAGCAGACGCAGACCTTTGAGAAGTACGTCAAGGCGGAGACTTAGGTAGATTCGCCAGCCCTAGGAACAAAAGGACTGAATGTCAGAGGACCTGCCTCCCCCTGCTGCATGAATAGAACTAGCATACCTGTCAAAACGCCCCGCAAGTAGTAGTGCTCCCAGCGGATGGCACGTGACGAGACAGTCACATTGACTGATGGAGACCTTGAACAAATCACGAATGTGTTCATTCTAGCTATGGAGGATATATGGGTAGCCTTAGAGGAGCAGCAGAAAGCTGTGGTCGACACAATCCAGGTCGCGCTCTGGGCACTCTAGATGAAGACAGTTACATTGCAGACTACCGCGAAGCACGCGGAGCTCAAAAACGTGATGCATCAACTTTGCGCATATGTTACCACAGAGATCCCGGCCATCGCCACCCCTCAAGAGAAGGTTGAATGGTTGGTCATAGCATTGAAGCCCTCCTACAAGGAATTTCAGATGGTCCAAGCACGAATGGAGCAACGAATCACCGACCTCCAGGCTAACTTGTAGCCTGAAACACCTCCGGCGGTATGGGCCCAGCGCACTGCGTTGGTCACTGAGGCTACGAACACCATTACAGGGAAAATCGCGCAGGGTGCCCAATTATTGGAAATGGCCACGCAGCTATAGACCAAGGTCCAGCACGACCCACTCCTACGTAGCATCAATCAGGACCTGCAGCAAAAAGAAGAAGAGTTCGAGAAGTTAGAAGCCACCCTACCCACTTTAGTTCCTGCTCAACGCTTGACACGGTTGCGCACTAGTCATGCCCTCCAAGATGATATTGATGAACTTCGGCAAAAGAAGAAGGCCCTCGGCGACCGCATGAAGCCTTGGGCTGCTGAGGCCCTCAAGCTTTCACAAGATGTGGATGTCATGGTTAAGCAGTTGAACCAGACTCTGGAGAGTGTCACCGCCACAACGGAAGGCCCGATTTCAGAAACGTTGGTCGAAATTGCACAGAATGCCGCTACTCAGAGTGAAGGCGTGTTGCCTCCATTAGCCACGGTGATCAAATTTTTGTAGGCACAGGTGGAGAACCTACCATCTCAGTGACTCAGGACGAGTCACAAGATTGTGTTGGGGGACTGTTGGAACAAGGTCCTCTAAAAAGCTGTGATTTTGTATAAGTTTTGTATATTTTGGTCTTAATTAGTCTAATGCAGGGGTTTTGGGGTGGGTCAAATCCCCTAATGCATTGTAACAGGTCAAGGGTAGACCAAGAGTCCGCAAACCACGGTTTGCATACCATTGGATGCATAGGCTAAATCGGTATAAATAGATGAACCTTTTTGAGTCATAGGTAGAGAAAGATAGAGATTGATGATAGTTGCGAAGTGTTAGATTTGTTTTGGTTGCTAGGGTAAGGACTCATGCTAGCTGTGTGCGCGGAGATCCTCGGTCCTGTTGTGTGTGGACCCTGCTGGCTGTGTGTGCAGGCTGTGTTGGATTGTATTAGGTTTTGGATGTTAATCTATGCGAATTTGGTTAGAGTATCTCTGTGTTATCTGAGTTTATGTATTACCATTGATGCGAACTGTTGGATCTATGGTTGACTATTCATTGTTATAATACGGATTATTCCTGTGATCTGTTGTTTATGTGTTTATGATCTTACTCGTGATATTACTGATTCGAAGGTGTTGATTTAATCTATGATTGATAGTAAGACTAGTAACTGTGGAATATTGACCTGCGAATAAATTTGTTTTATAGCTGCGAGAATATCCTTGTTTCTGTTAGATGAACATATGACCTGTTGATTACTGTGATTATAGTTTTTGTACTGATAGATCAGTGTTGCGCACGTGGATGCGAAGATACTTAGTCGATATGAGCTCTGCGATATAAGTCTGTAACTAGATTTGAAGTTGTTAAGCTAGGAACGCAGCCCTGTTTGACTTACCTGCTCTCTCTCAGGGTGCAAAAACCTAGTTCCAACACCCTCCCATACTGCTTCAGGTGAGACTTTGGCCTGCACAAGCAGGTCACTGCCGAAAGGGACAGTAGTATAGGGGTTTGTTGGAAAACCTTAACCTCTGAACCTGGGTTAGGACCCCTCGAGCCAACCGATTGGATGGATTCTCCTTTTCCTTTCTTTATCTCCTTCAAATTTTTCTTCAAAAATAGAATTTGATTAGCATTTCTAGCCCTGAACATGCTAACCAACTTATCATATATATCCTTAGATGTGCCCAACTCGGTGATATAAGCAACCAAGTGCTTATGAATATAATCCCTGATGACCTTCTTCACCTTGACTTCCCCTTTCTTTTATTTTGTCTTAGTGGCAGCTGGTGCATTTGATGGAGGCTCATTGATCTTTCCCTGCACATAATCCATAACATCTTGCTCTTCCAATTTCAAATCCAAAGAATTTTTCCAAGCATGATAATCAGACTTATCAGTCAACTTATCATCAGACTTGAAACCCTTGTATGAGGAGGCCATTGATCTCGGTCCTTGATTATTCAACTTCTCTGGTGATTGATTTTCACACTTGCTTGGTCTTTGTCTTCACCTTAGCTCTGATACCATGTTAATTTTATACAACCATGGTATGTTCTATGCTTAGTGATGTTTAATTCAATCTTTCTTATTATCCCAATTCATATTTTCAATCACATAACGATTGAAAGTAAATGTTGATAGAACATAAAATTAAATCGACAGAAGACAAGCTAATACAAGATACAAGAATTTATAATTCTTCTTATCTAGAAAAGATAAAGAGAAATGTGTTTTACAGCAGTCAACATGATGCCCTAGCCAACGAAGACTTTGCTGGTCAAACCAGCCCTTTCAACCTCCAATCAGGTTCAGTCAAACATGGTCAAAATCGGCCTTCAAATTCAAACCAACCCCAAAAACCATTCCACAAAATTGTTAATTCAATAGTCAAACTATGTGGTCAAACCAGTCAATGATGTGGTCAACTATGAAGTCAATGCTGCAAT
>CM076569.1:183580339-183717824 GCA_034641835.2 Pinus albicaulis | reverse complement strand
ATGGTTTGGGATACGCGGGTTTCCTGAAACACAGTCGCGTATGTACGCGAGTTCCTGCACATAAAACCGCGTATGTTTGGTTGCTGACAATTTTTTTGGTTGGTTCAGCATTCTTCAGCACAGCTGCAGTGCTGTCTGGTATCTCTGATACTGTTTGGTATCTCTGGTGGTGTTCCAGTTCTCATAATTCTGTTTCTAATGTTTTGATGAAGATGCCTTGATGATTTGTTGGTGGAAGTTTTCAGGATGCACAAACTAAGGGGGAGCCTTAGTCTTTTGGAGAGAGTGCTTGGTTGCACAGATTCAGGGGGAGCATTAGCGTTGCTGAGTATAATGCATTGTTGGCACTATGATGGTTCTGTTATATGATATCTCTTGAGGTCTTCTTGGTATGGGTCATGAAAAGTCATATTTGTAGTTTGATGAAAAGACCTTGTTGAGACTCATGTTGTAAAATCGTAATATTCAGTCATGTGAGGACTTGTCATTTTTGTAAACCCACTTGGTTGGGTAACTGAGTCAAATTTGTAAACCCACTTGGTTGGGTAGTTGAGTCTCATATGTAAATCCACTTGGATGGATAATTGATGTAAGTATGAGTCTTTGGTGATAGGAAGAGTCATGTACTTTATTGAAAAATATGTTTGAATATTCAGCATGAACTCAGGGGGAGCTTGGCCACTTCAGCACATATCAGATCTGCAGAATGTTTCTTCCACATGAGGAGAAAAGGGGGAGAATGTTGGTTTTTGATCCGCCCTTTGCCCTTGATGTCAAAGGGGGAGAATGACATGGTGTTTGAATGAAGAGAAGATAATGATGTCAAATATTTGGGAGAGTGACATATTTGGGAGAGTGACATGGTACCTATCTGTTGTGGTAATCAAACACCATCGTGGTTGCCATCAAGTCCAAAGGGGGAGATTGTTGGCAATATGATGCAGAGTGTTGTCCTTGATGGCAACCCACTGAATGAAGATGAAGACATGCGGCTGTTGACATGTGTTGTCCTTGATGGCAAACCACTTGATGAAGTTGTGCTTGTTAGAATATGTCCTTGATAAAGAAAATCAGATGTATCTACAGTATGAACAGAAGGCAATGAAGAAAGGAATTCAGAATGTGCTAATTCTATGATGAAAAAGAGTATGTCTCTTTGTATACGCGGATCGGCCTAGGGGAAGTCGCGTATGCACGCGGAAAAGAACGTGCCAAGTCGCGTATGGGCTAAAGCGCTCAAAAGTGCAAAACCAAGGGTAACCATCATGGTATTGACCCATTGTATTGGGTAATGATCCGCCTAATTGACCCCGTCCAGGTAGTTTTGGGCTCATGGTATTGTTTTGGCCCATGGTATTGAAAAAGGGGCTCATGGTATTGAAAAAGGATAAACCTATATAAGGAGAATAAATTCATTGTGCAAATCATGAGTGTGGGTGCAAGATGTCTGAGCTTGAATGAATACTTCTCTCTGAAGTATATCTGAATGGAAAGGGTTACACTTGAATGATAAATCTGAATGTATGATGCACCAATGATGAAGAAGGGGATCTAGATCTGAATTACTCTTGTATTTGCTAGATCTGATTATGGAAGGCTTAGATCTGTGATGAGGCGAGCATCTAGGCGAACATCTGTCTGAAGCAAAAGGGTAGATCTGAACTGAATATCTGATCTGATGAAGTATGCTGCTCTGTAAAGATTGAAGATCTATACGCTACTTCGCCGCGGAGGAAGCGCGTATATACGCAGCTTCAGCGAAGAGAAAGCGCGTATGCGCAATAAAATATACACTGAGGTATACGTTGGTTTGTGTGGACGGAAGCGCGTATATACGCGACATCAGTGAAGGGAAAGCGCGTATGCAAACTAGGGTTTGCTGAAGCAAGGGGTATGAAATATCTGATCTGTTCTGCTGTGTTTCTGCTATCTGATCTGTGTTAATATGTATCTGTTGGTGATGTATGTTTGTGCTTAAAAGTATGGAAAGGGTTCGGTCTGGAAATATGATGAATTGTGGCCTGCAAGTTGTGTTCTATTGAAGTGGTTGGATCCAGTGTGAAAATTGATGAAACGTGGTCCAATGTGGTGCTGAGGGTTGTAGCCTTCAGTCAGGGGGTCGTAGCTCCCTTCCAGGTGAGGCTGGTAAACGAGATCGGGGGGTCGTAGCTCCCTTCCAGGAGAGGCTGGTAAACGAGTCAGGGAGTCGTAGCTCCCTTCCAGGAGAGGCTGGTAAACGAGCGCAGGTGGGTGCCTGCGTGCTGGTCAAGTCTGCGCCAGCACATATGTTGTAAGATGTTCTCTCTATAATAAAATATTGAAGGCTGAGCAACTGCAGCGGTGGTTTTCTCCCGACTTGGGTTTCCACCTAAAAATCCTGGTGTTCATGTGTGATGCTTTGTGTGATGATTTATTCTGTTCTTACTGTACATGTTTACTACTTATTGAATATCTGATGAATAAATGAAGGAATGATTTAAATGAAGAATTAATGACATAAATAGATATCTGTGTATACGCGAGTTTCGTAAAGGGTATCCGCGTATATACGCAAGTCTGGTTCAGGAAAGTAGCGTATGCGTTTTAGAAGCAAGAAAAAGTGAAAGTTTTGACTATGCAGTAAATACTGATTCACCCCCCCCTCTCAGTATTTTTCCAACGTTGAAGCTCAAAAGAGGATAAGGAAAGCTTGTGGTATCAAGTCTTCAAGTTAGGTGAAGGAGATCACATTTTCCATAATCTCCACCACAAATTTCACCTCAAGTTTCACCAAAATCCTCAGCAGTCATGGCACATGAAGGAGAGTCTGAAAATATGTCAGAATATGAGAAGGATTTCATAAAATCATTCTTTGACATGACACAAATGGTGAAATTTCTCTATGAAGAGAGGAATACAAGGTTGCAACAAGGTGAGAGCTCCAATCCTCCAAATGGAGATGGAGATAAACGAGATGGAGGAGATGGGGATAAGCCTCCAAAGGGAATGGAGGGAATGGTGATAAACCACCTTTAACTCCACCTTTCTCTTCACATCCATCCTCACCATTATCTTCACCATTATCATCTTCTACATCAACCCCTTCACAAACACCTCCACATTCTCCAAATGGACATGATAAAACTCCACTTTTGAAACTTGACATAAATTTTGAATTTCCTATGTATAATGGAGAGGTAACTGCTAAGAAATTAGATAATGGGGTTCATCAGCTTGAAGTGTATTGCATGATACAAAGGATCAAGGATGATTAGACCAAGATTAGGCTTGCTTCCTTAAGGTTGGGAAGTGAAACACTCATTTGGTGGGAAGCCAAAAATCAAGAGGACATGAAGAAACATGGTAAGGTCTTATATTCTTGTAGTGATTTTGTTGTTTCATTAATAAGACAATCTTATCCTTTAGCATACACGTAGAAAGTTATAATGGATTGGAAAAACTTTAGTCAATTAAAGGGTCAAAGTGTGCAAATTTATACCTACGAGTTTAGAAGGAGAGCATTGATTTTGGGTGTAGATTTATCATCTCAAGACACTTTACTCAAATACATTTAAGGGTTAAATAGTTATTTGAGACACACTATTATCATGTTTAACCCTACAAGTTTAGATGAAGTTTGTGTACAGGCCACACATCTAGAAGCAAGAGGGAAACATGTTTTTGATGAAACAAGTGAGAACACCTTTGAGTCTAGAGATAAAGGAAATGGTAAGTTCATGGGAAAAGTAAATAATAATGTTTCCATCAATATGGAGAAAGAAAAAATTACTTGCAAACACTATTCCAAAGAGGGCCATGATGAAGATCATTTCTAGAAACTTCATCCTGAGATGAGACCTAACAAGTTTACAAACAAGGAGAAAGAAAAGACAGTTTCAACTACACAACATGATTTAGGTTTTGATTTCGAAGATGAAACAAAGATCACAACCATGGGTTTGAAAGGTAATTAAATTTCAACTGCTAGTTCTTCAATTTGTCTCAATGAAACTCAATATGAAAAAACAAGAATTGAGCTTTTCCACATTGGATTAATTTCAAAACATATCGAGATAGATACACTATTTGGTAGTGGTTCATAAGAAAATATTATCTATGAAGACATTTTCAAGAAGTTGAATCTAGAGACCATTCCTCATCCTAAACCTTATCATTTAGGTTGGGTATGTGATAATGCAAAATTTCAAGTGACAAGGAAGTGCATACTTAGATTTGCAATCACTGCAAACTTTCTTCCTAAGGTTGAAATTGATGTAGTTTTTCTTGATATATGTGGTATTTTTTCGAAAGCCCATATATTTATAATAGGATATCCATATTTCATCTCCATGAGAACAAATACCATTTTTTAAAGAATGGGATTGAGTACTTTGTTAGAGCGCATAGAAAAAAATTGAGTTTGTCTCTTGTTAATGCTGGACAAATGAACAGAATTGTTAATTCTAGTCAGAATTTTGAATTGTTAATGTTCAAGCACAATGATGTTGAGAATGAAGCCTTTCAAGGATATGAATTAAGTTTGAAACATTATTTCATTTAGGTTTCTAATTCATGTGATAATATGTTTCAGGAGTCTAACATGTTTCCCCCTAAAAGAGGTAAACAACATGAAGTGGAATTGTGGCAGGATGCATCATTGTTGAACTTTGGTGTGAAAAAGATGATAATGTTAAAGCATGCAGGGGTTAAAAATAAAATGCAAAGGTTATTTTAAAAAGAGGACATTGGTCCCAAAACATCTTCTTGTGGGTTTCATAATGCTTTGGCTTTGAATAAGGATGGTGCATGGCGATGGCGATCACATTCGGTAAAGAGTTGAGCCAAGTGCAAGGCTAGACATGGTAAACATTGTTATGACGACAATGTTCAAGATGAATTGTTTAAGTTTCCATTGATTAAAGACCGAGGATGGAATGTGAATATTCCTTCAAAGACAATTTTATGTTCTGCATATCTTGAAAAATTGCAGCAAGATGTCATCTTTGACAGCAAGACAAGGACTCCAAATTAGGGAAAGTGATGTGCTTTCATGAAAAGCTCAAAGTGACAAATCCAAGCAAGGATAAGTGGATTGAGACTAGAAGGGTGAGTTAATTGTACCCTCATCTATTTGTTGACTAATAATGATATTTTTGAGGTCCAAAAGCTTCCAGTGGGGAGGAATGATCTGGTGGACCAATTTAATGCTCGAAATTCAAAGTGCTCTAAACGGCTCAAAACTAGTTCCAAAGAGAATGTATCTTTGCCTTGATTCCAACGAAATTCGTTTCACTCAAAACCGATATCAGATTCTCCCGATATTGCATTTTGATCGATTTGAAAAATAGCTAAAAATTTAAGAATTTGGTTGCAGGGATGCCTAGTCAACAGTCCGTACGATGACTGGGCAATGACCATAAAGGGTGATTGTACCTCTTATCAACCAACGGGATGAGGAAAAGTGGCATGTGATTACTAGTTTTATTTGGTGAGATTATATTGCTTCAAGTTGCATTTGTGTGGACCAATTAGGAGTAGCCACGTGGGCCAATCCCTGGTCGCCACGTGGCCTCCTAATGGCTGTGTAAAATTTTGGTGTGAGGTCTAAATCCCTCCACAAGATTCAAATTCATGACCAACAAACTAGCAGTAAAGCCCTCCACCGACCCGCCTAACTTGGTTCTTATTAAACTATGAAGTGATCTATTTAAGATTTCATGCTGAAGGAGTCAGGGATTGGACCGAGGTTAACCCTGGACCCCGATCCACCCAACCACACAACGTGGCGGGAAGACAAGGGCCCGGGGTTAACCCCGACCCCAACAAACACAATATGTCATTGCCAACACCATTGTTAAAACTATATGATATTTCGCCAAATTATATGATATGTCATATTATGTATTAAAACTTAAGCCAAATTTTTGGATTTAACCGCCAATACAACTACCATTCAACCACCAACGGTCTACACGTTCATATGCAAGGGTTTGTTTGGGTGAATTTTTATGCTATGGCTTAGTTTTGGTCAGTAAACCTTGGCGGTTGTGGGGGGAATATGTTACGACATGTGAACAGGTATGTTGGTGGGGAGTGGAACCTGCATTGGGTAAGGTTTTGGCACCCAACCCACGGTGGAAACCTTTGGTGTTAACATAACTCCGACCGCGGTTGGAAATGTAGGTTTGATTAAAAAAATGACACGAGAATTCAAACTAATCAGTAGGTTATTCAACCACTCCCTAATCCAACAGTTGCAACCACGCCACGTGGCGCATTTTTATCGAGTCATGGGCTGACATAGGCAATTTAAGAAAGTGACAAATTGCATCTGAATCGGCGTGAATCTCGTCGATGCGGAGTGAATTTGTCACTCCATGTGGCCACAAAAGTCAGATTTTGTAGAACAATTAGCAGGTGGGTGCGATTTGGAGGACAATATCAGAAAAACTTCTTTGAAGCATAAATCAGTCAATTTTCGACCTTTTTGAGTGCAGAAATATCCTAACTAGGCGTTTTTTTATTGTTCTGGGTCCATTTGATTCATTTTTTTTCATTTTGAGTACTGTAGCTTGATGTAAACACATATTTTTTAGCATATAATGAAAGAGGCCCAACATTGGAAGATGGACCACGAGATGTAGCCAGGGAGGGGTGAACTCCTTCATTATTTGTTGTCTTGTGTATGTTGTTATGGTACTGGTGTATTATTTGTTTTTTGCAAAACTGAATTTTAAAATCATGGTTATGTGTTAATGAAATTTACATAATTGGCTAAAAACCCTAAACATTTCACTTGCAATTTTCACCATAAACTCTCAAGTTTACATATACATATCATACAGAGTAGCCTTGACAGATCTATGAGGTCAGTATCATGTGGATATGATTTAATGTTATATGCATGCATTATTCCTATGTTTATTGTATGGACAGGTAATGCTGAGGGGCACATTAGCGAATTGAAAGTACTATGATTTGCGACATGATAGGATAATCATGGATAGTGGAAAGACACTAGGAGCAAGGTTGCTTGTGGGGTTAATGTGTGGTCTATGGATGTGCAGTAATATTGTTGTGTATATTGCATATGTAGTGCTAGGTATAGATGGTGATATGTACATGTTGGATATGCAATGTTGTGTACATATTGTACAGTGCGCATGTTGATATGTAGTGTTGTGTGCATAGGGCGTTATGCGCATGTTGGATATGTGGTGTTATGTACATGTTGTATATGTTCTAACAACCCTGGTAAAAATCCACGTAAAATGTATATAATACCATGGTTGATGGGACACATATTCCAAGCGGAATGATAGGAAAAACATCCTGGCGAGTGTTCATTTCAGTTATTATGGCTAAAATAAATTGGCAAAGGCTTTGGAGAGGTAGAATGGCATTTTGGCACATTTATTTATGAAAAATAATGGAAACTAGGAGAAAAGGGAGATGAAAGGTCACATATTGCATTTCACGAGGAAAATGAAGTAAAATAATGGAAAATGAAGAAAATAGAGGCTTCATTGATAAAAAGGATTATGAGGATCAATTGGAAAGCTTTTGCTCAATTTTTTTGAGCTCTCTCATTATTCTCTCTCTCTCTCTCTAACTCTTGGACACTTTGAGTTTATTGGAGCATTTTGGCATTGGACCAAGAAAGGCAAAGAAAGCAGTGAAAAAGAGGAAGAAAACAAGGAGGAGCAGGAATCAAACAACTACAACAGGATTCTTTGTAGGTATCGATTTGTGTGTGTGTTTTCCTTGCTATATTTTGCATACATGGTATTGCATGTGGTTCTTTGTTGTCTTGGCATGGGTTTTTGCAAAGTGTGATAGTGTTTTCAGCTTAGCCTTGCCATTTCTGGATAGCCATGGTGTTGTGGAGTTATCATGTTTTGTTTTAGCTAGATTACAAGATGGATTCGAAGTTGATTGGGGTTGATCTCTGAATTGATATAACACATGACCTAATAACCCCTTAACCAGATTGTTGGTTGTGTTGAGATTGCAACAAGATGACGAGCTTAGTGAAAAGAGCCGCCTTCACTAAGTGGGCCCACATGCTATTTTTGGCGCAAAGTCTATTTTTAGACATGTCGATCATATTCTATGAGTTGCAGGATGCTATTTGTGGATGGTTGGTCAAGTTGGAAAAATAGATGGACTTCTATTTTTAGACATATTGGGCGGAATCTATTTTTAGATTTCCAGTCTAAAAATAGATATGTCGAATATTATTAGCTCTTAGTAATATTTGGACTCTAAACATTATCTTATTCTCTTGGAGCACTTCAGTTAAGTGCACAGATGTGGCACAGGAGCTAACAGAAGGAATTACGCTATTCCTGAGGGTTTAGTGGAGCTATTGCATGGAGGACTTTAGTTATAACTCATGTGACAAAGTTTGGTGGAGTTGTAGAAGTAGTTGGTGGAGTTGTGTTCAGTTTAACTCAGTTAGACACAGTTGAGCTAGTTGTATCTAGTCTAAATGATTGATACACTAGTGAGAGTGGTGTGAATTAATTAATAATTAATTCACTAAATATTAAATCATTAATCAACTGAAGAATACATCAGTTAACTATAGTGCATGGACAGTTTCAGTGGAGACCAGTGCAGAGATAGGTGAAAGGGAAATATGACTATCATTTGTGACTATAGTGATGCATTGATTGCATCCAACACTCAGTAGAGACGCCAATGAGGATTGCGCAGTGCAAAAGAGGTGGATTCGAGTTCATTTAGAGCCATTCTTCAGCAGGGATTGCGCAGTAGAGGCAGGCTAGCAGGTGGCAGAGATCGGTGCATGGATTTGCTAGATCAGAACTTGATTAGTGTGTAGTGATTGTATTGTACTAACAGTTTGATATGATCAGCTTTGTATGAGGATTGTTACATGATCTCTATGACATATATTATATACAGATAGTTGGGATTTTTAGCTTCAGGCTTTCCCGTAAAATCACTGTGTTAATGTGTCTGAATTTTTATGGTTTCATGTGTGCTTTGTAATTGATTTAATTTCCGCATGTGATGATCAATAGTGGAATAGATTATGTATTGTGCATGAAGTTAAAATAGTGTGTGATCAGGAGAATCTTGGATATATAACACATTAGTTATATAATTTCTACAAGTTGCGGTAAAGCCGAATAGTGTGTTGCCTCAGTAGGCCTAGGAATCCTCAGTCGATGAATGGTGGGATATACAGTAAAGCCTAGAGGTGGTTTTCTCTCCATTTAGGCCTAGGAATCTCAGGTTTGGGATTGTGATAAATCTTGGAGAGTATGTCTCAGTTTAGGGCCTAGTGACCCCTTATTTGGACTGTGGGTTGTGGTAAAGCCTGAGAGGTTAGGAGACAGGAAAAATTTTCACAGTTTAGGCGAAGAGAATCCAGTGATATCCATACTTGTGTTGGCCTAGTGATCAGATTTAGATCACGGTAATTCCTAGTTTATTATTGATGAGGGTGAGGTGGTTTAGCCTCAAGATTCCCTGGTTGGTTTTTTGGTTTGAGTCCCACATGCATGATTAGAATATGGCATGGGGGTGATTGGTTGAAGAGATATTTGGCTCAACCAATCTATGGTCAGGTTGAACATGGAAGTTTCATCTCTGGTTGGTTTTTACACTCATTAATGAGAATTTCATTCCTTTAGTATTTGGTATGCAAATGTACTGGTTATTATGTGGATTTCATTGATTTTATATTCATGGTATTTATGTTGTTAGTGTGATGGTTATAAGCATGTATTTTATCAGTGATGATGTATGGATCTATCTATGTTTTTTCTTGTAAACGAATATACAATGTATCTATGTTCAAATAGATTGTATTTTTTCTTATGATGTAAGGGAGCAATGCTTCCTAGCGATTCTAAGATAAGTATTAGAATCCTATGTTTAATTCTGTTGTTTACACCTATAGATGCAATGTTTGTGACATGTTTGACGAAATTCTTGTCATGGCTGGGTGGGTTCAAATGAGTTCCTGGTGATGTGATTGCTTCCATGTATTTGTTTTAATGTTATTTATGCTCTCCTCAAGTTACAAGAAGTTCTGGTCTGTAACCTGGGATCAGGATGTGGCACAAATCTCGGAGTTGCTGACACAAAATTGATTGATTTGGGCCTTAACTGCTACCTTTCCAAGGCTATCCCATGGCTAAGGGTATATAGCCACTCCCATTCCCTTATATTCCCATGGCTAAGGCTCAAGAGGATTAAAATATAGCCCCCCTTAAAGTTTCAGGAGTTTGGGAGTGTGGTTTACCTCTTGGAGGTGTTGTTGATGTTGTGTAAGGTGTGTTTGTTGTGTTTCCGTCGATTCCACTTCCTTAAGGTCATCTAGGAGGTTGAATCTCATATTAGTAGCCTCTCGCCACATGTTTACCCCGATTGGTTGGTTACTTGGGTAGATGTGGGAAGAGGGTGTTACAGAGTGGTATCAAAGCATGGTTCAACCCTTGGACTGGATGTGAAGTGTATTGATCATGAATTTATGTTGGTTGCATGTGCTTTTAGTATGCTTCTAGTCTATGTGTACTTGTTGTATCCATGTTGTGTTTTCCATGGTGGCAGTGGTGTCACCATGGAAGTGTTGATGGTGTTGTTTCCAACATCTTGTCATGATTGTATGATTGGTTATGTGTGGTTTGTGCATGCTTGCTTACATGTTGCTACATGTTTTGTATGCATTACTTGTTTATGCTAGGTCACATATTGGTCATACTTGTGTGTGGTCCGTGTATGCTTGCTTATGTGATGCTATATGTGGGTTATGCATTAGTTGTTCATGATTGGTTATACATGTCAAGTGGGTGCATGTGGTCAAATTTGCATTGGTATGGTTGAGGTTGTCATGCATAAGGTAATTGTATGCAATTAGGTCATCATAATGATGTTGGTATGTTATGATGCTAATGTATTGGCTAAGCCTTAGAGTAAGAGATGCAGACCATCAAAGTGAATTTGTGGCATTGGACCTCAAGATAAGATCAGATCGTCATACAATTTTATATGCTTGGCATGCACGTATGTGATTCATGGTTGTTGTAAGCATTAGGGTTACTTATATGTTTGGTCATCCCATTGTTATTTTGGTTACATAGGTGATAAATACTAGTTGATAAATGTAGTTATATGCATTATGGTTATGAGTATATATTTCATTATATTCATGTTATGGTTACATATTGTTATCCAAGATAGCCATTAGGTTTTTTTTTAGTCATGAGTCAATTAGGTTAAGTTAGGGTTGAATAGGATCTTTTAAATTTGTAATTTAAAAAAAAAAAAACAAATTCACATATGTGAAGGGTCTTGAAGGTCGTTATTCATGTGATAGGGGTCATTGTCAAAGGAAAATCCAAAAATATCTCATGCATGAGAAAATCTGGTCATTAGAGTGAATTTGACACTTTTACCAAAATCCGCAGTGAAATCAGTGTAAACTGGTCAGAATTCACTACGAAACTTATTAATCCTCTGTTTTTTCAGCGTTATGAATTTGTGATCTTTTTGGGGAATTCAACGAATTAAAGGAGGCAATTTAGTCATCAAATGAGATTAGGAATATCATTGGGCCATTTGTTTAAGGGGGCATCTCAACAGTCAAACTCCATGTGGATAACAACTCATCAAGTCAATAAAGCATGCCAACTCATCAATTGGATAGCTCACCATCTCAACTCAGGTTTACACGGTCTTAACTCCAGTGTATCAATTGGCCAACACCTCAACATGTCAGTTTGATTCGATAGAGATGGTACAAGTTGAATTGAAGAAAAGGGTCTTAAAATGATTATGCAAGATGTTGATGTTACACCATGAAACATGGTAGGCCACGCATTTTTTTATCACATTTTGTCGTATGCTATCATAAACAAGCATATAAAAGCTTTAGAAATTTTTTTGAGGATAAAAAAGGAAGAAGGAGTAAATTTTTTTGAAACTAGGCAAGTTCGTAGCGAGCTCCACGTTTGAGGCTGAGTTTTCACTACGAACTTGCTGTAGGATTATTTGAGGCAAAACTTATGAAAAAATTTCAGAACATAGGTGGATTAGAGCATGTGTTTACCTCATTAGTCCCAAGGAAGACCCTCCAACAGTCAGAAATGTCAAAGGTTATGAAAAAGGTGGATTTTGGAGTTTGCTACGAAATGAGCGCTACAAAATTTCCTGTACATTATTGTTTTAGCAGTAAACTTCAAGTTCAATTTCTGACCAAATGAAAAATAATTTTAAAATATGAAGGATTTTTTTCTTCAACACAAGCCCATTTACAAAAACCTCTCTCAGTTTTTTCAAATTCATTAGGGTTTGAAAATTATGCACTCATCTGTGAGGCCTACTTTTCATAATTTTCACTAGCTAGATTTGTGTAAAAAAATTAAAATTCGACATGGAAGAGGTCCAACTCAACATCCACGTGGCATAATGACACATCAGCAGTATAGTGCACTCTGAAAATTACTTGGTTGTATTTGATAAGGGTTATTAAAGGGATTTTTTGAGCTATTTAATGAAAGAATAGTCCTTTTGTATTCAAACTCTGCCAAACAGAAAAAATCCCTAGGAAGTCTCTAAGTGATGTAATCATATTTGAAATAGGTCTCTTAGGTAGGAATTTGAGGCTAGCTCATGTGGAAAACCATTTTTATGAGTCCTAACTCTATAAATGAGAGAGTTTTAGAATTATAGTAGGGTTGATGGATGTAAATGACTATGCTGCTATGTAATTTTATTTCACACAGCTAATATACAGTTGCAGGAGTTTTTGTTCAGACCTAAGATTCTTATTGAGATTTTATGTGTTTATGTCCATTTATATTTTGAATATTGATTCAACTTTATTATACATGATTACTTGGAATTCACAAAATCTAATGCTCCAACTTCCTTTATGTATTATGTTAGCTATCAGAGTTATTGTAAAATCTCATGTGCCTCAGTTTTCATGAATGATACTCATTTGTAATTGAATTTTCATGCTGAATCCATGCCCAATATTAGCCCTCACTCATCTTCCACCTTTGAAAATCATCTAAAAACATATAAGAGTTAGCTATCTTCATTATAAGCGTGTTTCTTGAATATCTTACCTTTTTCTTGAGAGAGCCCTCTTTGGTTGGAAGGGCTAACTTCCAACCCCAAGTGGTTGGAAATAGTTATCTCAAATTGATTGTTGAATGGCCCAATTATTCCCAGTTTGGTGATAACGCATACATTATAGATTCTAGTTGATTAGTGTGGTTATATGTACATGTGTCAGATAGTCATGAGTGATAGCAACCTATGGTGGTATGCATTGCTATTGTTGTTTTATGTTAGATAACTTATATGTTGTTGATGAGCATGTTATGCGTTAACTTGTTGTCGTTGTATGATCGTTAGCTTGATGATTAGGTTACATGTTTTTATGAGCATGATATATAACTTGTTGTTGTTACATGCTAGTGAATTTATGGTTAGGTTTATGACATTCAGGCATAGGTCAACCTAATTATAATTGTGCGTTGTATTATATCTAGACTGATAGTACATGTGTGATTGTTATGCATGAATGACAGTTGTTTATGTGTTATGATGTGAACATGTTAGCTAGATATTGTTATGGATATCACGACCTTATTTATGATTGGGTGGATAAGTTGTGAAGTTATATCGTGCTAATCTAGATTGATTGTGCAGATAAGATAGCCTCCCCTGAGATACATTAAGGTATGAGTTTTCTTATGTCATATACTTGGTGCTTGACTATTTTGACTATGTCCTCTATTTGGTGTTTAAGTATTTGGTGTATATTACGTCATCTAGTTGATTTATTTGACATGGTATGTTTGCACATTGTTTGAATGTTTGATTAATTGCATGATATGAGTATTGTTTTTATAATATTGCATGAAGGAATGATCTTGCTTTAAGATGGTTTTGCTAACACACATGTGCTGAGATATCCGATATATACTTGAGTGAAAGTAGCTGAGACTTGTAGCATTATGTATTATGACCAATGAATATGAGTTGATTTTTTATTATTACATGGTTGTTAGTCTTGGTAAAAGTTGATTTCGAATTGATAGATATGTTGCATTGAGGTCTAGTACATGTGGATGACATGTGTATTCAGTTACAGGTCAACATGCTTGGCACAACAAGGTAAGATCATTGGTATGTTGTTATATTTATTTATGCGCTCATAGTTATGTGTTGATGATAGTATGATGCAAGGGATTGCATGGAAAAGAGATTGCCATCAAATCTTGAAGAAGGCTCTGAATGAGCTTTCCTTTGGAAGCATTAGGATCCATGGGGATTTAGTCATGGTGTATGTTGTTACTCTTGTGCTTTTGGTCTTTTGTGATTTCTTGAGCTTGATTTTCAGTTTTGTTTTTGTATGGTGCATAGCTATGCCACTTTGGTTGTGGTGTTGTATGTTTATTGGTTTTCATGGTCTTCCTCTGGTTTGTTTCTTGTGCTTTCCTTTTATGTTTTGAGTCTTGGGAATTGGTTGGGAAAGAGGAAAGTATATGGAGTTCGGGGAGTGCCTTGTGGTACTCAACAGGTAATGAAAGATTTGTATGAAGCTCGGTGCATGAGTAAGCGTAGCAGAAGGTAAGAATATGATAGTCAGATTGACTAGTTGGGTCCATTATGGTACATGGATGGTGGAAATACATACATGAGAAGGTAACCAGAAAGGTAAAGTAAATGGATTTGATTAATCATATGCATTGGCTATCTTGGGAACTATTGTTCTTAATGTTGTGCATCGTGTGCACAAATAAAGGAAGTTCTCTTAACTTATACCTTATGACATCTAGCAATTATGTCGTGATCATGATTATGTTGATGTCTATATATGTATATATGCATGTATGTATGTCGCTATCTGAAAGAGATCATGATGTTAAATGTTTATATGTATATACGTATGTATCTAAATATCTGTGTCATTGTATGGAAGGGTTTCTCAAGGATCATTCTTGTGGAGGAATGATTTCTTATGCAAGTGAATGGCATGAAGAGATTCCTAGATATGAGGAATCAAGTGGCAGAGTAGCCTTGAAATATCTATGAGATCAGTATCATGTGGATATGATTTCATGTTATATGCTTGTACTATTCCTATGTTTATGTTATGGACAGGTAATGTTGAGGGGTACATCAGAGAAGTTGAATAAGTGTGCTTGCGGCATGCTAGGATAAACATGGATAGTGGAAAGACACTAGAAGCAAGGTTGCTTGTGGGGTCACTGTGCGGTCTATGGACATGCAGTACTATTGTTTTGTATATGTTATGCATGTTGTATATTTAGTGATTGTACCTATGGTGATGCATAATGTTGCATATGTAGTATTGTGTACAACTGATGTTGTATTTCTGTTGTATATATGGTATTGGGTGTATATTATATATGCAATGTTGGGTATAGATGGTATTATGTACACGTTTGGTATGCAGTCCTGTGTACTTATCGTATTGTGCGCATGTTGGATATGCAGAGTTTTGTGCATATGGTGTTGTGCGCATGTTGTATATGCGGTGTTGTGTATGTATGGTGTTATGTACATGTTGAATATGGAGTGTTATGTACATATGGTGTTATGTGTGTGACGTACATATGGTGTTATGTAAAAATGGTGTTGTGTGCATGTGGTGCTATGTACATGTTGTACATGTGGTGTTGTGTACAGGTGGTGTTGTGTACATGTCGTGCATGTGGCGATATGTACAAGTGGTGTCGTGTACATTTCATTCATGTGGTGTTGTGTACATGTGGTATTGTGTACACATTGTACAGGGGTGCAGTGTACATTTGGCGTTGTGTACACATTGTGTAGATTGTGTCGTGTACAAGTGATGTTGTGCACACATTGTGCAAGTAGTGTCGTGTACAAGTGGTACTGTGTACATGTTGTGCAGGTAGTGTCATGTACAAGTGGCATTATGTACATGTTGTGCATATGGTACTAGTATACATGTGGTATTTTTTGCATGTTGTACATGTGTTGCGGGCATGCTATGTATGTGCATGGTGTAGTCATGGTATCATGACATGTGTATTTGTTGTCTTGTACTTTGTATATTTATATGTATTGTGTTGTGTGGTACACCAGATGTAGGTGTATGTGTGGTGTTGTATTGTACACCAGGTTTAGGTGTATGTGTTGTATGCTGGTGTAGGCATATGTATTGTGTTGTATTGTACACCGGGTGTAATTGTATGTATCGTATGTCGATGTGACTGCATGTATTGTATGTTTATGTACATCATGTGTGGATTTATGTGTTGTGATGTACACTATGTGTATGTTCACATGGTTGAGGAGAAGGTAATGGGTGCTTGTCAGGTGTGGCAACTGTTTTGATGTGTGTATAGAAAGAACAAATGATCTACGTAAATTTTTTATACCCTTTTAACCAAGACCTTTTACTTCGGTTGATGTGTTAGAATTTCATTTTATCAAAATCAGTAATTAAAACATGCAAATATAATCAAGAGGAACACATGTCAACAATCATACGACAAAAAACGCAAGGGCTTTAATAACGAAGTTCGTCCAGTGTGGACTACGTCTTCGGGCCTCGGTGTCTCGATGTTGTTGGTCACTTCATTCAATGTTATAACTAGTAATAATGTACATGGATGTTGTTGAATTTTCATAGAAGGAAAAGCCATCAACATGAGTGGAAAAGTCTCTCCACAAGACGTTCTCTTACAAGGAACTCTCACTCATCACAAACCTCCTATCAGCATGACAATTTCACGCGTGGTGACAAAGAGTATCCCACCATCAAGGCAAAAAATATATCTCACAACATAAATCACCATCCATGATAAATACATACCACATCAATACACATAAAGATTTTGTATCTTACATCAACAGGAATCAACAACAGCAAATAAACATAAAGATTCTACATCATACATCAAGCAAGAATTGACATGACATAAAGCATCATACAACAATAATCAATGAAGTACATGGAAATAACTCTTCATATACCTCAACTCTACTGTTGGCTAAAGAATAGGCTGCTCAATCGTTGGATCTAAAAGCACCATCGCAAACGTGGCGTTGAATGGCATGAAATCGACTATCCACATGTTGAAATCTGACATCGTCATCCCATATTAGAGTATGGCCGAAAAATTGAGACCTCTATTGCATAAACTGACACCGCCATCAGGTTCATGTCACCGAGAGGTGTAAAATCCATATAAAATTTATCCAATTTGGACTCCGAGAAAATTTGGCCCCTCTAGAAATGAGGCTCAATCATGGTTCCACTGCCTCTGCATGTTGGCACATGGTTCCACATGCATAAAATAACATTTTCCTCAGACTACGTGCCTGATCCTCTCTAACCTGCCCGAGCACACTGTAGAACAACTGAATTTTTGTAGAAAATGTTGGGTAGACTTCACAACGGATGCGACATCCGTTGTGTCGTGCTGGCGGGGTTGTTCCATTTGCTAAATAGAGGTTAGGGGATCAATATTGACCCTCCTCATTTTGGAACACACTAAATTAGCCAAAGGTGGGCAAGAGGGTCTGCTCCATGTGGCATGACCTGAACCAACCCCTCTCTAAGTGTCATTATACATATGTCGTTGTGGTGGTAATGGGTATAGGTTATAACATATGGTAACATTACACACACACACACACACACATATATATATACATATATGTGTGTGTGTGTGTGTGTGTGTGTGTGTGTGTGTGTGTGTATGTGTGTGTGTGTATATATATATATATATGTGTGTGTGTGTGTGTGTGTGTGTGTGTGTATGTATATATATGTGTATATATATATATATATACACACACACACACATATATATACATATATATTCACGATATATATATATATATATATATATTCACATTAAGTTGGTTTTTAAAACAAAACATATAATTACGTTATAACAACCATTTTGTTATGGTAATGGTTTAATATGGTTGTTTTATTAATAATAAACCATAATAACCTTTTAACATATATATTTTTTGTTTTATATGTGTTTTTAAATGATTTTTTTTATGGTTATATTTTTTTTGTCTTTTGTGCAGGTTGAGGACCAATGGAGGAGCATCATGTGTCAATAGCTAAGGGGCTGCCATGTGGGTCCCACTTGCTTACTGGGATGCCATGTGGCATGTTGTGGACCCCACTTCCCTTGCCTTAACAAAACTTCAAACTGCTCTAACTTTCTTATACGAGCTCAGATTGACGTGACGCTCGAACCGTTGCGATCAAGGTGACGAGCTCTTCAATCTGAAGCTGAGTTTGTCATCTTCTTGTCACTTTGAATTTTGAGCTTTCATAAGCCCTCTTTGTCTTGTGTGTGTCTCTAGAGCCACCTGGATCAGTCCTCCCCACTGAGGAGCTTTTGTTTCTCCAAAATCCTTGACAATACTCTGCAATTGTTGTGTACAATGTCTGCACCACAAGTGTCCTAAAAAATGTCACCCTTCCTTCTCCTTCACCTTTGTTCTTCGGAGCCATAAGCAATGAACTGACACCTGCATCCTCTGCAAACCTGTAGTACAATATCTTGCAAATTACATGCTCAAATATGACCAAATATGACCCAATATTTCCCATACTTGCCATGAGTTTATAACACATACTCGGTGGTCAAGTTTACATCAAAATGGAATCAATAATACTCCAGCTATTAATACAAGGCCAAAGACATCATTTTCGCATTGCAAGTGATGGAAAAACACATCTTCACTTTTACATAAATAAATGCAACACATGATTTACAAATAATTCCATGACACACTACCACATCTAGAAAAACCATCTCTCACTTATCAAAGTGAATGTATCATCTCCCTATGGCACATTTAATTGTCTAACATTTGTTTCAACTAGTTCATGCACTGACGCTTCATCCTTAAGGTGCTGCTCTGGATGGAGCCTCGAACACGTGGCTCTTTGATGACCACTTCAGTTGCAATGGCTGCAAAAGGTCTTCTTTCTCCAGATCTGCTTAGCCAGTTTCTTTCCCTTCTGTGGAAAAGGCTTTCCATGCCTCATCCTCCTTTGTGTTGTCATTCTTTTCCAACACTCAGCAATGACATGGTTATGTAAACCACAAAAACGAAAAGTTTTCCTATGCCATGATTTACATTCATGATTAGAAACATGGTTATAATCAAAATGAACTTGTGAATGTCGAGACTTGATATACCTTTCCTGGTGGTCTCTGGTGCGATCATGGTAATGAGAGCTTGTCTCGACTCTTCTATTGCGACATGCACTTCCATGGGATGATGGTGAAGTGTTCCCGTCATTCTTTTCCTCTGAATATTTCAACAATGTATGTTTTCCTATGATTTAATTATGACAATGCGAGCTTGCCTCAGCTTTCTCTCTGCAATATGCATTGTCATACAATGATGGTGAAGTGTTCCCATCATTCTCTCTCCTTGACGGTTTCCACAATGTCGTGGGAGCTGTTGACACCTTTTAACATTCTCCTTCAGTGTATTCTAAACCTGTGTATTGAGGTCTCTGAACAACCTCCAATGGCTGAGTGATTCCTTGGCCATGAATTCCAATTCCTCCTCCTTTGTAACCCATCTTGGTAAGGAGGTTCATGTCAGTTCCTGTAATGAGGATCTCCACATTTCCAACAAAAATAATAGCATGTGAATATGAAACTGAAGAACAATCACAATTGTTTACCTCAAATGTTGATTTGGAAACATGTGAAGAGGGCTTCTCTAAGCCTTTGTTGTGCTTCACTTCCTCCCAGGCCTCTATCGTGGCTTGTAGCTGAAGCTGCAATCATTGCTTCTCCTCGTTCTCTTCTTGTATAAGTGTCTTTAATGCATCATGATCTACTTGAAGTCTTTTTTCGTTGCGCTTCAATTCTTCCAATGCCTCTATCGTGGCTTACAACTGAAGCTGCAATTGCTACTTCTCCTCCTTCTCTTCCTATAGGAGTGCCTTCAATTCCTCATGATCTGCTTGATGAATTTCATCGTTGTGCTTCAATTCTTCCAATGCCTCTATCGTGGCTTGCAACTGAAGATTCAATAGATGTTTGCCCTCCTTCTCCTCTTGTAGAAGCGTTATTTTCTGCTTGTTTTTCATAAGCTTCATTAAACATGTCCACTTTCTCGGACACCCTGATCATGGTCTCGTACATGTCTTTGACATCCTCCATTGTTGCATGTTCAATGGTTCATGCTAGTGGTTCACATCAGCAAGAAGATTGATCTCATACCACTTGATCTGGGTAAATTTTTTATACTCTTTTAACCAAGACCTTTTACTTTGGTTGATGTGTTAGAATTTAATTTTATTAAAAGCATTAATGAACACATGCAGATATAATAAAGAGGAACACATGTCAGCAATCATACGACAAAAAACGCAAGAGGTTTAAAACAGAGTTCATCTAATGTGGACTACATCTCCGGGCCTTGGTGTCTCGATGGTGTTGGCCACTTCATTCAGTGTTGTAAATGGTGATAATGTACATGGATGTTGTTGACTTGTCATACAAGGAAAATCCCTCAACATGAGTGGAAAAGTATCTCCACGAGATTTTCTGTTACAAGGAACTCTCACTCATCGAAAACCTCCTATCAGCATGACAACTTCACACATGGTGACAAAGAGTATCCCGCTATCAAGGAAACAAAGGTATCTCACAACATAAATCACCATCCATGATAAATACATACCACATAAATACACATAAATCTTTTGCATCTTACATCAGCAGGAATCAATAATAGCAAATAAACATAAATATTTTGCATCATACATCAAGCAGGAATCGACATGACATAAAGCATCCTATAGCAATAATCAATGACGTACATGGTAACAACACTTCATATACCTCAACTCTACTTTTGGCTGAAGAATAGGCTACTCAATCGTTGGCTCTGAAAGCACCATCGCAAACGTGGCGTCGAATGGCGTGAAATCGATTATCCACATGCTGAAATTTGACGTTGTCATCCCATGCTGGAGTATGGTCGAAAAATCAAGACCTCTTTTCTAGACACTGACACTGCCATCAGGTTCGTGTCACCGAGAGGTGTAAAATCCATATAAAATTTGTCCAATTTAGACACCGGGAAAAACTGGCCCCTCTGGAAATGAGGCTCAATCATGGTTCCACTACCTCTGCATGTTGGCTCATGGTTTCACCTGCATAAAATAATATTTTCCTCGTACTATGTGCCCACTCCTCTCCAACCTGCCCAGGCACACTACAGAACAACTGATTTTTTATAGAAAATGTTGGGTGGACTTCACAATGAAATCTGTTGTGGTGTGATGGTGGGATTGTTCCATTTTCTAAATGGAGGTTGGGGGATCAATCCTGACCCTCCTCATTTTGGAACACTCTAAATTAGCCAAAGGTGGGCAGACGGGTCTGCTCCATGCTACCCAACCCGACCCAACCCCACTCTAAGTGTCGTTATACATATGTCGTTGCGGTGGTAATGGGTATAGGCTATAACATATGGTAATGTAATACACACACACACACACACACGTTAAGTTGGTTTTTAATAAAAACATATAATAACCTTTTAACATATAATTTTTTTGTTTTATATATGTTTTATGTGTGTTTTTAAATGATTTGTTTTTTTATGGTTATATTTATTTTGTCTTTTGTGCAGATTGAGGACCAATGGAGGAGCGCCATGTGTCAACAGTTGAGGGGCTTCCATGTGGGTCCCACGTGCTTACTGGGATGCCATGTGGCATGCTATGGGCCCCACTTCCCTCACCTTAACAAAACTTCAAACTGCTCTAACTTTCTTATACGAGCTCGGATTGACGTGTCGTTCGCATCGTTGCGATCAGGGCAACGAGCTCTTCAATCTGAAGTTGAGTTTGACATATACCTATTACATTTAATTTCAAGCTTTCATAAGCCCTCTTTGTCCTGTGTGTGTCTCTAGAGCCACCTAGATCAACAAAGGCATAAGTAAGGATTGATGAAGGATAAGTATCGATATATTATTTCAGTTCTATTATTCATATGATCTACGATTCTAACTTATGGTGGTCATTTGTGATTTATGATGATTTCATGTGATTTATGATTTTTATCTATGATGGTTGTGTTTTGAGCTAATGAGATGTGATATATCTATACATGATGATTGATCAAACAACTAGTTTGACTTGTGGTAACAGGAAGTGAACAGGATTGCAAGTGTTCCTTATTGACAAGCTACCAATGAGGTATGATGTGAATTTATTTAAATTTATTTTGAAACTAATGGAAGTTATGTGCTTGGTACAAGAAGCACAGAAATTCCCGATTGGATGATTGGAATTGACTGCAATAATTAGCAGCGTCAGCAAAAGGAATTGGAACAACAACATTATGTCTGTAAATCATTTCAGGAGCAGGGACAATATGGGACACTGGTACCCAATAGTGTCCATTGATTTCCATGAGCATGTTATGACTAGTATGATGATTTTGAGGCAGTTATATGCCTTCGTTTTTATATCTTCCGATGTGAGGAAGCCTTTTCTAGGGATGGATCACACGGGATAGGGGATTCCAGAGAACTTGGAAGGTGAGTGACTGCACAGAAGGGGATAGTCGGATTTCCCGAGGGACGGTGTATCAAATAATGGAAGGTCGGGGATGGATTTGTTTTGGTCATTATCATTTCCAAATGGAATCATATGCATATTGGGAGTTCTCCCTGGAACAATGAGCCGGTAACTGTTCATTGATGGTATTGTGGCATAGGATTGTAACGTTATACATTGGATGCAGCTTTAGCTCTGATAGTGGATTTTGGACTTTCTGGGAAGGAAGTGAATCCTGGTATTACTTTGAGGGTGGAGGTGTGAGCCTCTAGATTCCCTTGTTGTTGATACGAGCATTGTATCCTTTTATTTTCCAATTGAGAAAATGTGTATGTGTGTATATTAGTGGAAATACCATATTGATTCGTGTTATAAAGCTCTTGTACAAGGTATGATTGTCATGATGATTTTTTGTTTTGAGCAGGTTATTCATTGTAAATACTGCAACGAGTTGTGTTATAAAGATCCATAGGCAGTGTGTATTGTTTCAGCTGTTTTTTGGTTTATAGGTGTCAGTGAACACTGAGGATGGTGTTCCCCCAAGGGGGAGGGTTCTATAATAACCCTGGTAAAAATCCATGTAAAAATATATAAGACCACAGTTGATGGGACACATATTCCAAGCTAAATGGTGAGAAACAAATCATATTGGGTGTTCATTTCGGTTATTATGGCTAAAGGAAATTAGCAAAAGTGAAGGCAAAGGATTTGGAGAGGCAAAATGGAATTTTGGCACTTTATTTATTAAAAATAATGGAAATTAGGAGAAAAGGGAGATGAAACGTCACAGGTTCCATGTAAGGAGGAAAATGAAGGAAAATAATGGATAATGAATAAAATAGAGGCCTCATTGATAAAAAGGCTTTTGAGGATCAGTTGGAAAGATTTTACTCACATTTTTGGAGCTATCTCATTATTATCTCTCTCTCACTCACTCTTGGACACTTAGAGTTTCTTGGAGCATTTTGGCATTGGAACAAAAAAGACAAGAAAGCAGGAAAAAGGAGTGTTACACAGTATTTTGTCACATTCATCAGTTCTTATCCCAAGTTTTGGTTTTGTGCCACCCATGTCACAAACATCGCAAAGTGACAAAATTTGTATAAGATTTTTCATCTTGGACAACATGCTTAAGATATCCCTGAAGACCTAAAGGAGAAATTCCCTAAAGCTTTTCTACAAAAGTTTGTAAAAATACTTATTTTACAAGCCCAGGGTGGTCCTCCCATTAATAAGCTCACGCTTGTCACCCTGTCCCTATCCTATGAACAGCACTGCTAGCATGGGAATTCAACAATAAAGTTGTGATGCTCCTCTTCAGGCATGTTCTCCAAAAATGGATCAGAAGCTTCGGCCTCTAGAATTCTCAAGAACGAAGCTTTGGTACTTATTGGTTGAGGATATGGTCGAATACTCCCATTTTTTACCCTTGATCTTATCTCCAAACATTTTCCCCTTTGAGATAAGGCCTTTCCCCCTCATTAGTGGATCATTAACCTCCCTATCTCTAGTATAAGAGAGTGCCATGCTAGTGAGTCTTGGTTGGTCATTGTTGGTTGCCTTACTTTTTCCTACATGCTATTGATTTGACGAATAAGGAGAAAAGATTGAAGAGTGTGGCTTGGACATGGATCACCACTTCAAAGGAGGCCTTCAACATCAAGGCATCGGTTGTAAGCTTCCTTTTGTTCATTTGATAATACAAAGTATACTTTTCTTCCCATAAATATGTTAATGTTAATTAGTTTAGCATGATACTCCTTGATATGTCATGTAGTTTGCTTTGAAACACATATACTATGTATCATTCGTCTTTTGTCATGTGATCTTCTTTACAAGTATTCAGACGCATAAGTCATAGCGAGGAACGAGCCTTGAAGCAAAAGGATCGACATCAACACAGAGGAAATGATTACATAAGGAGCAAGGTAGGCCATCTCCCTTTCTCATATTACTTTCAATATTAAACTATGAAATCTTGTATCCATTGTCACGGTTGTTACTAGACCCACTCATTTGGCTAGAAGGATCGCTTATTTCCGAAGAATGGATTTTCTGCATAAAAAATTGGTGGCACCTTCACCTTCACCTTCTTCTTGTTTTTGTCTCCATGATTAGTTTGGCCAACCATTGAACGACCACTTGTTTGGCTTGTTTTCCAACCTGTAGTCTGGCTTGTTAGTGTTTCAAAGTATCAAGTCTAGAGTTTTCCTTCAAATATTTCTTGTTTTATCCCTCTTTTCCTTGCACAATGCATGTTTTTATAGACACAGGCGCGTTGTAGACCACTGGTGTTAACTGGTGAACCGTGTTGGTCTTAGAAAATAGATATTTTTTGGTCTCTTCTGGAAAACCCTCAATGTGCCTTTGTATTTAAAGTGTTTTCTTTACTTTCATTACATTATTTCTTGCTTTGAGTGTTTGCAGTCTCTTTGAGAAGCACAAATTGTTCTTATGATTTAAGTGGTAAAATCCTTGTTTTGGTTGATTCTTGTTGTTGCAAGTCAATTAAAATCTTTGTTTACTACCTGTGTCAATCAAGAAATATTGATTCTAATCTATATGGCAGTAGTGAACTTTGTGCTTGTTCAAAGAAATTGGGTTTTGCATTTTTTTAGTTTTCATTTCAAGAATTACGTTTCGTTAAATGCATAAGGTCACTTGCATTGTTAGGCTAGTTTTTGAAATTTCTTATTAAGAATAGATTAAAATTTTTCAATAAGTGAAATATTTTTAAGTGCATTAATTACATCAGTTTCATTTTCATCATTCAAAGTGGAAAAAACAAAAAGATGATTTAAGTGCATCTTAGTGAAAGTAGAAATCATTTTACTTTTGAATACGTTGCATTTGGGATAGTGAAAGTGAAATAGTTTTACTGTTTAGAATTTGCATTTTTTGGAAAGTGAAAAGTGAAAGATAGTTTTTGGGCATTTTTTTTGTTGCATTATTGTATAATACATCATTTTTTGTGATCTCTTCCCATATTAGTTTAGCTTTCATTGAAATCAAAATAATTGTTTTTCTCATTTAGCTGCATCTTAGGAATTCAGGTGACATCGTTTTTAGCCCAAAACCGAAACTTAATTTCAGATCAACATTAAAATAAACCTTAATTAACCTAAGTATAATTTTGAATTAATCCAAATATTTAGAGTTCTAGGCTAGAGACATGTTCCAGCGTCGTTAAGCATAGCAGTTGTCGCTAACATCCAGTGTTTCATTTTGGGGGTGATATCTCGTCCCATGTATGGAAGTATAAAGGACTATGCTCCACGTATGGTAAGTGTATGGGGACACTCTCATCGAACAGTTACACATTAGACAATGCTACCATGGACTGAGCTCCCACATACTGTCGCGTATATTTTGGTAGACCCCACTAGGTTGCAAACCTGAAATAGGTAACCGAGTCGACCGTCTTATAAAAGTGATACACTAAACACATCTTTCGAGGAGATTGGTTGCAGTATGTCAAGTCCTTGGTTCTCCAAGGTGTATATCATAGTTCACGGATACCTAGTAATATCTTTTGCCTAAATTAACCTTTTTGATTTATTTTGTTTAATTCTAAAATTTACTGCCCACGAAAAAATGCTACAGTACTCCTTTGCCTCATTATGGATTGTTAATCGAAAAATTTAATTGCTAAAAAATAATTCACATGCCCTTTGTTTGATCTTGTCCAAAGGCCATCATGGTTGAATCTATGAATTCACCTCACTCGTCCCCTGAAGGAACTAAAGGGCCACAACCTAAGATTCCATTTTTTCCACCTGGGCCTCTTGAAGCTCAAGCTTTTGAACTTGGAATTGTCATAAGCATCCAACCACTCTCTATGCGACCACCGTTGACGATTGGCTTTCGCCATCTGAGGATCTTGAGCCAGAAAGTCGTGAACCCGCTGCACAATTTCTGGTCTTTCCTCCTAATCCGTTCTATGATCCGCTCGTGATATCTCCTAAGCATCCATATAGTCCTTTTGACGATCCCAACGTTCCTATTTTTGCTTCTCCAGTAGCACCTCGAACTACTATTCGGAATTTTTTTCCACCACACATGGCATCAAATGAAGACGATGTTTCATTTGTGAGCACCCCTCAAAGTACTCCTTTGGAAACTTCTGTGACCCACACCCGAGAAGTAGACATCGAATCCATGTTCCCTCCGGAAGGTTTACCTTATGTTTCCACTCCTCATGATTTAGGAAGTGGAACGAATGCACCCTCTAGTCAAGTTGCATCTTCGCTTCCTCTAGGTTACACTACTCTCGAAAACCTTGTTTCTGGAGCTTCTGGGTTACATTCCTTTTTCATAATCCCATATGGTCAGCTGGTATTGCTCCCTCTTCAGGCTCATTTGTTTCAAATGTGGTCGTTGTTTCTCAACTTGCGGTTTCTATAGGTCAAATGACCCTTTCACTGGGATCATATCCTCCTTTGTCACTATCTACGATCTTTGTGGTTCCACCTTTGAGTGGACAATCTACAATTTCTTCCATGCCTGGGGGGGAATCACATCCTTATATGTACCTCCCCTTTCGGGTGGGGGCAATCTGAACTATGGAACTCTATTGGGGGCGGGACAATCCATATGTAGTCTTGGTGGAACTTTGGTTTCATCCCTAACAAGTTCCGTCATGGGTACCTGTTTAAAAAGTACTCACCCATCTTAAACTCAAATTATTTATCTCCAGCCACACGTTCAGCAACCTCGTGTTCAGCAACCCCATATTCAGCAACCTAATATCCAAAATCCTTATGTTCAGCATCCAAACGTACAATATCAGCATGTTTAGCATTCGAACATTTCACAGTAGTACATCCAAAAACCCCAAAATCCATTGGTGGGTGTTGCAACTAATCCTCAGCTTGGTCCTCAAATGAAATCTAGTCCAAACCCTTCTCTGGGTCAAGCTGGAACTTACCCCATTCAACCTGGTATTCAATACTAGCAAATTCTGCAGGATGAGTACCAGCAACTGCAATAGGGACCTTATGTCCAGCAAGGGCCTTATGTTCAATAAGGACCTATCCCTCAACGAGAGTTGCAACAAGGGCCTGAGTCAGTGTCCCTTGCAAGGGTTGTATCAATAGCCCCAGTAGGGTCGTTATGTTTAGCAATAGCTGAAACAACGTACCTATCAGCAACCTTGGCCTCACCAAGGTCCTTACCAACAATCCTCAGTTACCATTCTTTGCTATGTTGGAACTTCTAGATGTGTCATGGCTTACAAATGACCCAATCTAGCACATGTTGCATTGGCCTCTTGTTCTGACTAAGATTCATGGGGATTGAACTAAATTTGAAGGTAAATCTAGAGAAGACCCCCAAGCTTAAATTATGGCATACCATTTATGGTGCTCGTCTAACTCTTGAGTTTATGATTCATTTCGATTACATATTTTTCATCGCACATTAACAGGCGTCATTGCTAAGTGGTACATTGAACTACCCCGTGACATTTTCCAAGTTTTCGATTCACTAGATATGGATTTCCTTACACATTTCCAATACCTGTCTGGTATGAAACTGACACTCACCTCTTAACATATTTGGAACAGTCAACTGCTACCCATATATCCTATCACATTCATGAATGGAGACGCAGGAAACATCTGATAAAGTTTGAAATTCCTGATCAACTGCTCACTGAATCGTTTACTAAATCATTCATTCCTCAAATTTCCAAATATGTTTCTATGGGTGGCTACGTAACTGAGGAATAGGCCATCTTCCATGCTTAGTATCTAGATCTAGTTTATTCCTAGTTTGCAATATATACGATCTATTACCAAAATCCTTTTGACCTTCAACGGACCCGTCATCTTCAAAATCTACTGATACACCATCAGTTGATGGTGTTATTGGTTCAGTGGCTCAAACTACTAACAGTACTCTAAAATCTTCTTCAAAGCCTAAGTCTACTTCGGCCACTGCATCTTCCACTCCTGCAAATTATTCTAAAAATCCTAGTAAAACCTCTAAGGTTAACACCATTCAGTCTGTCATGGCGAATAAATCATCCAAAGGTAAGAAAAAATGGAAAGGCAAAGCCAAATCTGATTCCCCCAAAAAAAATTCCTCTAAGTCGTCAGCTAACGATGCATCTAAACGTAAGCCAAAATATCCTTGTTTAATATGTGATGATGATCATTACACCAAGGATTGTCCTCAACGAGTCAAGGTTAGTCATCTTCTACAAGGAAAATCCGTAGCACTGGTTGTTTTTAAGGAGCCTTTTCCGTCTCAGCAGATGCAAATGGTAGACCAGCCTCAATATTCTGCCTCTGGAAGGCCTCAGGTTTTCATAGCTGGTACAAAACCCATTTTTGTTTCCACTCGATCATAAGAATATCTAAATCCTGCCAAATCCGTTGTGGACAAAGATGTCATTGATGTGCCTTATTCTTCCACTTGAACCAGTTCCGGTCGTCTTCATATTGAACAACCTAGTATTGATTCCATTATCCGACTACCTCCCAAAAGCATTCTCTGGAAATCCTGGTATAATATGAATGCGTGAGCTACTCGGCATTATAATATCATGGAATATTTAGATCAATCTCCTTCGGCAATGTCGACTTTGGAAGTCCTTCAATATTTCCCATCACAGAGGAAGGCATTACTATCCACTATCAGAGGAATTGATCCTTCATATTTGAATTTAATTACTTTTGACCTTGAAAATCACATTCCTCGTCTCCCATCACAAATGGCTTTTCTTATACAAGTTCTTGTGATGGGGAAGACTATTCATAGGATTGTCATTGATGAAGGTGCCTCTACCTACATCATGTATGTTTCATGTTGGAAATCCATTGGCTCTCCTCCATTAATTTATTCTCTCAATACGCTGGAAGCATTCAATGGCAGAGGTTCTTGGCCATATTGTATTCTTAAATCTCTACCGATCCAATTGGAGGGAAAAACAGTGGATATGGAAGTAGAATTTGTCGATGCGAAACTCGACTATAATATTATACTCGGTTGTAGTTGGAACCATGCAATGGTTTGCATGGTATTTACCCTTTTCCATGTTCTTCATTTTCTCCATCAGGTAAAAATCATTACAGTTGATCAGCTTGCCTTCTTTTCACCTAATTCTTCAACTGGAAATGTACCGTATATTGGGAATACCATTATTCCTTATGAAATTACCAGAGGTGATATCTTCAAAGACTCTTCATTGAATGGAATATTCTCCCTTATGCCTCACAATGTTGCTTCAAAAAACATGATTTCATCTGGTCACGACCCCTAGGTCATTCCCAGCCCTGACCAGATTGATAGTTTTAGCGATGTTATTTCACTTAGCCCTGTCAAACAGATGTATCAGAGCATCCTTCTAGCTTCTGCGGCTGCGTCTGATTCCAATGATCAATTGGTTTCATATCTAGACATGTGCTCACAATCTCCCTGTTTTGGTTCATGGGAGTCAGATGATCCTTTGAATAAGACATTTCTAACTGATGAGAGTATATTAAAAGTTATGTCTCTCAAAGAAACTCCCTGGGATGATGGTCATCATTGTTCCTCATTTCTCCCAAGCCTTGGTGAAATTGCTACCTATCTGGCAACCCATTTTTCCCCTTAATCGACTGGCCCACTTTTGAATCCCATCTTCGTTCATGAATTCCTGTTTGAAGGAAACATGTGAAATATTTTTGCTACCATTCCGATCAACATCTCTGTAAAACCAGGGATTTTCGAGAAAATACATATTGGGAATTCTTGTTCTCCCGATGAGATCGAGATTTACACTGCCTTTTTCCAAAAGTGTGCCCCACCTGCTCCCTTCGACCCATTTCTTACCGTTTGGTCATTTTCCCACAGGGGCATTATTTCACAAAATTGGTTGAGGTAATGCCTGCATGCAATATCAATGATAGAAATGTGGGTTTATTTCAGTTAATCATGATGGAAATCGATCATCTAAGTCCTGTATTGGACTCCATCTGAAAAGTATTATTCTTGATTTGGCGTAAATACTTTGTACAATACTGTGTTTTATTCATTACTGTGCAGTTATATTTTTGTACGATTGTTTGCTTTTGAAAACATGTTTTCATCTGCTTAGCCTGTGTTACACTTGGTTTGTAGATGTCATCATACCATTATGTTGGCTCTACCGATGGCGCTTTTCAAAGTACACAGAACTCGTGTTCCGCAACATGGGCGTCGTTTGCTCCTAATGGTGAGTTAGTGGATTTCCAAGGCATATGCTTGGGTCAAACAACTAACAACATTGCCAAATATAGAGCAGTTATCAAACTATTATCGGAAGTTGTTTGATGCAGGGGCATTAGGCTAAAACAAATTCCATGCATTTTTGTTAGACTTAGGGGTTTTTAGTTTTCAAGAGAGTTAGATTTTATGTAATGAATTTAGTGGGTTTTAATTAATTTTAATTAAATGTGGAGAGAATTGTAATTTCTCTCGAATGATTAGTTGGGCATATGAAGAGATGAGAGATTCGAAAATACTGCAAAGTAGGAATGAGTTGGAATCAGTTTCCAAAAATCTATGGAATTAGTCTAGAGTTAGGAATTTGGGAATTTTAGGAGTTTTGTTGAGCTGTTAGAGGAGCTGAATCGATTCATTATTTTCTTGTATAAATGTAAGCCTGAAAGGCATTAAGCAAATAGGTCTGGAGAGTAGTGAGGTAGAAGGGCCATCGAATTGAAGATCGGGTCAAACACGAAGTTTGTAAGTGAATGTTGTTGTAATTGATCACATTTGTATATATTGATGAGGAATTTGTTTCTAAATTCTGTGTGAAATTTACATGTATTCTTGGTCGAATTATGTATGAATAATATTTGAGTTCTGTGGCAATTGTGAAACTTTGTGTTATTGACTGAAAGGGTGAATCTGTTTGAAATAGAGAATTTAATATGAATTTTCATACATAGCATCCGAGAAATATCGATCACTGAAAGGATCGATCCTATTGAAGAAGGTGGAACTGTAATATAACCTTTGATTATATCGACCTTGGTTGTATTAATGGTCAATTGAGGGCCTAGTTCCTAATTGAGGAAAGCATCGATATTAATTAATGTCAATTTATTGTTTTGAATGCAATAAAGATTTGCATATGTTGGAGAAAGCGCATAAATTAGAACTGTGAATATCCACACAGTGTAATGGAGAATTAGAAATTGATGGTAGTGAACCAGTAACGACCAGTGAATGCATTGAATCTTTGTGTAATTGGTAGGATGAAGCCGTGAAGAAAATAGAGATGGTAAGAATGTTGTATAAGAATTTTTGAGAGTTAAATGGCATCTCGAAGGGCATCGAAATGGTGAAAGGGAGTTTTAAAACTAAACCAGTGTGGTATATTGGAGTCTCGGAAGGAGCTCTTGAATAAAAGCGAGTGAATCGAATGTAAATTTGGTGGCACAGAAGTAATACAAGAGAGCGGAACTGTTTATTGAAACATTAATTAACGCAGCTATGTAATGGAGTTTAGAACCCGATGATGCAGAGTTGAAGGTGGAACCGTGAAGGTAAGGAGCGGAACCGGAAACTGAACAGTGAGGGCGGTTTTCTAAATCAAACTGGCAGTATCGCACGGCCTTTTGAATGGTAAGTGGATTATGAATTTGGAACGCGATATCATTATTTGATTGACGCATGTCAATGAGTGGTATTCAAAAACTAGTTATATCGTGTAAATTTTGAGAATGAAGTCGCATTCATCTTGATAGCGCGATTATCGTTGGATTGAGAATGACAATGCGAAGACCGTTCGATGGATGTAGAGAAGGGTAAGTTAATTGTTGGGGCCCAATTGTTATTTTATGTTGGCGTTGGGATATTTTTCCATGAATATTTCATATAATAATTATTGATGTTGGATTGATTAACATCCATATGCATTGGTGATAATATACCAAGCTCGAACCTTTACATTGAAATTTCTACATGGGTTTAAATGCTAAGGGTCAAGCGTTGATCCTTAAGTGTGTTGAATCCAATTTATAAATTGGATTGTATTCCAATGGTCAAATGTTGAATTCACATATGCAGAATTGTGATTTGGGTTTTTGGGTTTTTAAATGAAAATCGAATGTTGAGAAGGGAGTTTTAAATATGGCTTTTAACCATAGTCCAGCAGAAAAGTAGAGCTTCCATAAATAGAAGGATTGTAATCAGGGTTGTGTGGTTTTTTTATAACCATAAGAAATTTTATTCAATATCTCAAATCAGAGATTTGGGATATAGAAGTTCTGCATGCTTATCTAAGATTGCCCAGATTTTGAAATTGAGGACCACTTCGGAATTGCAAAAGAGAAATTTCATTTTAGAGTGAGGGTTGTGGGTACATAGCAGGTGAGCCGCTATCAAGTGGTATCAGAGCTGGAATAGCTCTTTTTGAAGGTTCAATTTTTTGGAATTAATTGCATGTGTGATAAAAACAGATTAGATTTTGGAACTGACAAAAATTGCAGCATACAGAGGTGCAGTGCAGGTGAGAGGAACAGCAAGATCAATCAGGGATCTTGGAAGGTGAGTTGATGAGAATTATTATAACTCTAGTTTGAAGAATCTGTTTGCATAATTCAGGTTGAAAGAAGTTGAGGGAAATCTAAGCAAAAGCATATCACAGCTTTGAGAGCAGTGATGAAGGAGTCCAGCAAGGGATTCTGAGTGGAAGAAGAATGTGGCGAGACCTGAAGAAATTCAACAGAGGTTGAATGAGATCTAAAAGTTGCAGAGTGAAGCCTAGAGAGAGCAGAAGAGAGCGCTCAGAAGGTTCCAGCAGATATGGGACCAGTACTTTCCAAAAGACCAAATCCGAAGGAAAGGATTGGTGAGGTAAGTGGCAGCAAGAGAGCTTGTTGTTGTAGAGGCTTAGTGAAGCTTATGAGTGAAGAACTCATGGATAAAAGGATGACTACTAATGTCATAGAAGAGATACCAGAGGTTCAGAGAGAGGCCACAACAGGAAAGAGAAAGAAGATGCCAAGACAAATGGCATGAGGAAGAAATTGACTGATGTAGAATATTGGAAAGAGGTAGCTAAGATCATAGAACTGTTTAATAAACTGGAGATGATGATAGAGGAAATCCAGAGAGTTGGATGGCTTATGAAGAAGAGAGTAAAGTGGCCAAGGCTACAACAGAGAAGAGAACAGCAAGATAACATGCAGTTAGCAGAAAAGATGAGAAAGCTTGAACAGAGGAGTAGTGTACAGTTGGAATGCGCAGAACTCAGAGCAGCTGAGTTGAAAAAGGAAGTTTTTGGTTGTGAAGCAGGATAGAGTAAAGTCATGGGTACAGGTGAAGAATACAGATCTATGAAGGATCTTATGAACCATGATGAAGGTTTAATACAACAAGAAGTTTGTATTGTTGAAGAGAAAATCATTGATGATTTCTTGAGTTATTGGGCAAGTCCAGACCAGCTGGGTGATGTAGAACCTTGTATTTTTGTAACTGATAATTGTGATGTGATTACAGGTTTTGCATAGGGGGATGAGCAATCTTGTGAAGTTGTCACAAGTAAGAAGAAGCATCTCTCAGAAGATGAATAATCTGAAGAAAAATGCAATGTTGGAGAATGCATCTTGACTGAAGGAAGCAGTAATGCATTTATGATGGAAACTGTTGCAGCACAGGAAGAAATTCTTGTGAATGAAGAAGAAATGGATCAGTATGAAGCACTGATGTGTGGAGCAACAACTGAGACTATTGAAACTTGTACAATTCAAACTGAAAATTTGTGTATGAATGCAGAGATTGTTAATGATGATGAAATACTTCAGCAATGCCACAAAGAAATTGCATTGTTGGAATATTTGTTGGAGAATTCAGAGTATGAAAGGGAGATTGCAGAAGGCATAGTTCACTACAGTGAACTGGAAAACATCATGGAGACAGATGGTGTGAATGAAAGACTTGTTGACAATCTGGGGAATTCTTCAGAGAATTCTTTGGGAAAAGTGAATCAGCATAATGATGTGCTGATAAAGAAGGAAGGAATTTTAGGACAGCATACTGAAATGCTGGCAGAGGAAAGAAAGGCACTGAGGCCTTATGATTTTTGTTTTAACAACTGTTTTATGAAAGCAGATTTTGTTGAATCTGAAGAAAAATTGACACCATTGGACAATCAAATAAAGGAGGAGGAAAATTCTGTGGAAGACTTTAATCCATGGAATGAAGAAATTTGATTGCTGGAGATTATGTTGAACAACCAGGATTCCATGCAGGAAGGAGAACCTCAATTTCAAAATTGGGGATTGCAGAATGTAAAGATATAAGGGAATGAAGACAGTGAAGACTTTCTGGGTCTCGGAAGAGACTTAGAACTGCAGAAAGAAGAATTGGTGACTAGATCATCAATTGAGAGCATTGGGTCTTGTGATTTTAAAATTGACAAGTTGGCTGTGTTGACAGGTATTGCAGAAGAAAATCCTTCTCTTGGAGTTACCTTAAACGAAGGTGAACTGTTGCAGAAGAAGGAAGGTGAGACAGTCATGTCTCATGTGAAGGAACCTGTTATTACTTTTGATGACAAGGGAGAGTTGATTTACCTGATAGGAAAAGAGAAGACTGTAAGACGGACTTTTGGAACTACTATAGTGGTGGGGAATCATAATTTTATTCTGATAGAAGATGAGGATACAGTGCTTGAAGAACTTGATTTGACTGCCAGAAGCAATCAAGAGGGTGAAGGACAATTACTGAAGATTTTCAAGGAAGAAGAAGAAGAATATGCTGAAACTGAGTTGCAACATATTGATGATGTGGTTGTACAAGAGAGATGGCTGAAATGTTTGATGGAAACATTTGAACAAGAGAAGAGAATTGCAGACACCGAAGTGAAAATGCCTAAAGTTGTGAAAGAATTAGGAGCAGATACTGGTTTGCAGAATTTAATTATGCTTACTAGTATACAAGGAGAAATGAATGATTATGTTACTGAAGTTAGAGAATTGAAAGATAATTTACTCTTTAAAAGTAAATTTGCAGGTGATGAACAAAATAATGTTGCAGAGGGAGATATCCTAAGGGATACTATGGAAGTTTGGGAGGCAACAACATTTCTGGAAAAAGAGGCAACATTGGCATCAGCAACATGTGGGGTGACATCTGCAGAAGTAAAAACAATTACAACAACAATTGAGGAGATAGCCACAAGGGCAGCAGAAAAATTCTTGGAGGCAGTAACAACAGCAGCATTGGCAGCAACAGAAATTGGAAGCAGCAGCAGTGGGAAAAGTAATTTCCAGACAGAAGAAAGGCTGGGCATAGAAATTGAAAGCATCAGAAGACTGATGATGAAGGTGTCTCAGAAGAAGCAGACAGTAGCAAGAAAACAGAGAAATTTTAGCAAAAGAAAAACAAGAGCGGAATGTGAAAGCATAGCTGGAGGCAAGTTGCAGAACAAAGTATGGAAACCTGGAAGTGTGCAGTTGAAGAATAATGCAGTTGATGGACAGCAGCAAAGCAAAGTATGGGACCCAGGAGGAAAAGTTTTAAGAGCACATGATCAAGAGATCATGATTAATTTTAACCTTGGGAGTCTGATGCAGGGGCATTGGGCTAAAACAAATTCCATGCATTTTTGTTAGACTTAGGGGTTTTTAGTTTTCAAGAGAGTTAGATTTTATGTAATGAATTTAGTGGGTTTTAATTAATTTTAATTAAATGTGGAGAGAATTGTAACTGCTCTCGAATGATTAGTTGGGCATATGAAGAGATGAGAGATTTGAAAAGACTGCAGAGTAGGAATGAGTTGGAATCAGTTTCCACAAATCTATGGATTTATTCTAGAGTTAGGAATTTGGGAATTTTAAGATTTTTGTTGAGCTGTTAGAGGAGCTGAATCGATTCATTATTTTCTTGTATAAATGTAAGCCTGAAAGGCATTAAGCAAATAGGGCTGGAGAGTAGTGAGGTAGAAGGGCCATCGAATTGAAGATCTGGTCAAACAAGAAGTTTGTAAATGAATGTTGTTGTAATTGATCACATTTGTATATATTGATGAGGAATTTGTTTCTAAATTCTGTGTGAAATTTACATGTATTCTTGGTCGAATTCTATATGAAGAATATTTTAGTTCTATGGCAATTGTGAAACTCTGTGTTATTGACTAAAAGGGTGAATCTGTTTGAAATAGAGAATTTAATATGAATATGCATACATAGCATCCGAGAAAGATCGATCACTAAAAGGATCGATCTTATTAAAGAAGGTGGAATTGTAATATAACCTTTGATTATATCGACCTTGGTTGTATTAATGGTCAATTGAGGGCCTAGTTCCAAATTGAGGAAAGCATCGATGTTAATTAATGTCAAGTTATTGTTTTGAATGCAATAAAGGTTTTCATATGTTGGAGAAAGCGCATAAATCAGAACTATGAATATCCACACAATGTAATGGAGAATTAGCAATCGATGGTAGTGAACCAGTAACGACCAGTGAATGCGTTGAATCTCTGTGTAATTGGCAGGATGAAGCCGTGAAGTAAATAGAGATGGTAAGAATGTTGTATAAGAATTGCCGAGAGTTAATGGCATCTCGAAGGTCATTGAAATGGTGGAAGGGAGTTTTAAAACTGAACTAGTGTGGTAGATTGGAGTCTTGGAAGGCACAGTTGAATAAAAGCGAGAGAATCGAATGTAAATTCGGTGGCACAGAAGTAATACAAGAGAGTGGAACTGTTTATCGAAACAGTGATTAACGCAGCTATGTAATGGAGTTTTTAACCCAATGATGCAGAGTTGAAGGCGGAACCGTGAAGGTAAGGAGCGGAACCGGCAACTGAACAGTGAGGGCGGTTTCCGAAATCAAACTGCCAGTATCACGTAGCCTTTTGAATGGTAAGCGGATTATGAATTTGGAATGCGATATCATTATTTGATTGACGCGTGTCAATGAACGTTATTCAAAAACCAGTTATATCGCGTAAATTTTGAGAATTAAGTTGCATGCATCTTGATAGCGCGATTATCGTTGGATTGAGAACGACAATGCAAAGACCGTTTGAAGGATGTAGAGAAGGGTAAGTTAATTGCTGGGGCCCAATTGTTATTTTATGTTGGCGTTGGGATATTTTTCCGTGAATATTTCATATAATAATTATTGATGTTGGATTGATTAACATCCATATGCATTGGTGATAATATACCAAGCTCAAACCTTTACATTGAAATGTCTGCATGGGTTTAAATGCTAAGGGTCGAGCGTTGATCCTTAAGTGTGTTGAATCCAATTTATAAATTGGATTTTATTCCAATGGTAAAATGTTGAATTCACATATGCAGAATTGTGATTTGGGTTTTTGGGTTTTTAAATGAAAATCGAATGTTGAGAAGGGAGTTTTAAATATGGCTTTTAACCATAGTCCCGCTGAAAAGTAGAGCTTCCATATATAGAAGGATTGTAATCGGGGTTGTGTGGTTTTTTTATAACCATAAGAAATTTTATTCAATATCTCAAATCAGAGATTTTGGATATAGAAGTTCCGCATGCTTATTTGAGATTACACAGATTTTGAAATTGAGGACCACTTCGGAATTGCAAAAGAGAAATTGCATTTTAGAGTGAAGGTTGTGGGTACATAGCAGGTGAGCCGCTATCATTGTTACTCTTGGTATTATGGATTTTTTTGTTAAACTCCATTCACAGCTCGTTGTGCTACAATTGAATGGTCATTATTCAATTGGAAACCCTCACATATTACCCATGTATCTACATGTTTGATTATTAGAACAAAATTTTGATTACATTAGTAATCAACATATTCCGAGACATATTAATAAAATAATTGATACATTAGCTAATTATGTGTTAGATAGGAATTGTCATCATATATAAAACCCAAAAACATCACCATGATAAAGAACATTAGATATCAGTAGGAACATGTATATAGATATACATCAAGTCTGTAAAAAGTGTGCTACATCAAAATGTCAAAAATTTGTGTTCCGAGACACATGGCTTATCGAGCCTACATAAGTGCAATCAAAAGGAATGAATGAGGCATATCTATCCTTTGTCATGGTGTTGGTGGTAATATGTGACAACTCTGACCACTCAGCCTAACAGTCGACAAAGTCGAGTTGAAACCCCCATCTTGTGTCTCTAATATCGCAGTGGGATATCATCGACTTAGGCATAGTCTAGTATGCCTCTCATAAAATATGTGAGGTTATGCTCCACCTTGAATATAGGGTTAGCACCCTCATCATAAAAATCTAAATCCACCTGTCGAACCACCTGCTGCGCTACTTGAGATAACCCTAAAGGCCTCACTACTCCAACATCTGCAATTTATAATCATAAGTTAGATTCTTGGTACACATTAAAACAGTAATAATAATAAATAATAAATCAAGTATTGAAAAACTCAAAAAAAAAAATCTTACCGAGGTCATCCACTGTCCTCTTGGTGGAAGAGGAATATCTAGGTCTCCCTTAAAATATGTCCCTGCATACGTCCAGTAATCATTCATGATAAACTGTTGGTGGATCCACCCAATAAATGCAGGAAGGAACCGCATATGTTTCCCACCACCATGGCGAGGCATCAGCTTGCTCCATATTTGAAGTCATGGGTCACTCGACACAGGGGGTCCCACCTCTATCCTCTAACATCGAAACAGTGGCACCCTCTCTAGGAAGATATTCACTAAGCTCGATTTGTATCTGAACTGCTTCAACTTCACCATTTTTAATTTGGTGAGTTGATCCTTCAAGTTGACCAGCAATCCCTCACACGAGTTTGTTGTGTAACCAGCTCCAAAAAGAGAAGAAAAGAGATATCAACGCCTTAGAAATGAGCCACTTCCAGGGGGAAACCTCCAATACATTACATAAATGAACAATTCTTGGATGATACAATTTACAAAATCTCCTTTCTATATATAAGAGTCCATGGGGCCATAATGTAATCCTAGTGGGCCACAATGTAATCCTAGCTGACCTAACAATAATAATTTAAGGGCACAATAATAACAAAATGGGGGTTACAAGGGTCCAATAATAACAATAAGGGGGTTACACTAACAACAATAAGGGACTATACTAGTAATATAGGGACCTAACATGCCTCTCTCCTTCAAAAAAGTGTTGTCCTCAATGCTTGAGTAGCTCTGGGTGCTTCTGTATAAAATTCTCATCCTCCCATGTAGAATATTTAGTCGGTAAGTTCTTCCACTTGATGAGATACTCTGAAATTGATTGATTCCGTAGTTGTCAAGTTCTTGTTTCCGTGACCGCTTCAGGTTCCAATATGATTTTTCCTTCCTCATCAAGTTCTGGTAATATTGTGTTAGGTCCCTATATTACTAGTATAGTCCCTTATTGCTGTTAGTGTAACCCCCTTATTGTTATTATTGTACCCTTGTAACCCCCATTTTGTTATTATTGTGCCCTTAAATTATTATTGTTAGGTCAGCTAGGATTACATTGTGGCCCACTAGGATTACATTATGGCCCCATGGACTCTATATATAGAAAGGAGGTTTTGTAAATTGTATCATCCAAGAATTGTTCATTTATGTAATGTATTGGAGGTTTCCCCCTCGAAGTGGCTTATTTCTAAGGAGTTCATATCTCTTTTCTTCTATTTTTGGAGCTGGTTACACAACATTTGGTATCAGAGCTTTGGATTCTAGGGTTTCGCTGCTCCAAACAGGTCATCGTGGCATTTTAGCTATAACTTTTTTTCTACGAAGTTTCAGAAGCTGAAATTTTTAGGGTGTGAAGCTGAAATCCTGAGGAAGATTTTCTAACAATTTCAGATCTTGGTTCGCAATATTTTCAGAGATATCATCTGTGGAAGTTAGGTCTTTTTTTCAAGCTCCTAAACAGGTCATCGTGGCATTTTCGCTATAAAAAATTTTCTACGAAGGTTCAGAATCTGAAATTCGTATGGTGCGAAGCTGAAATCCTGAGGAAATTCGTCAAAAATTTTCAGAGCTTGGTTCGCAATATTTTTGGAGATATGATCTGTGGAAGGTAGTGCTTTTTCAGGCTCCTGAATTGCATCTCAAAGAGGTGATCGTGGGAAAAGTTCAATAACTCTCTCTCTGGGCTGTGGATTTGAGTGCCGTAAAAAGTGGTCGCAAGTACACGGACTGTAGTTTCTTGGCTATGAATTTCAGAGACAAAGGACGAAACAGTGACACGTGGTAAGTCCTACAAGTTTTCTCTACTGAAATAGTCCAAAATTAGGTCATTTTGGGAGAGTGGACACAACTTTGTCTTGGAGAATCCAAATCAGGTCAGACCAGTGGAATTGAAAAGATAATTCAGAGGGCTACGTTGGTACTGAAATTCAAATATTGAAGTGCTACTATCGCAGAGATAATCCAATTTCAATATCGAGATCCTCAAAAGAAAGTAAAAGGTATCAATATTGGATTCTAAAATGGTGCCTAAAAAGAATTCAACACCCATTAAGCCTTCAGAAGGCTCTACCATGACTCATGAAGATGAAGAATTGCAACATGATCTATCAAAATTACAAGAGCAAGTGCAACAACAAATTTCTCTCTCGCAAAGAACAACAAAAAATGAAATGGAAGTTTTGAAGAAAGGCATGGAAACTAAGATGGATGGTTTGAAGAAAGGCGTGGAAGCTAAAATGAATGATTTGGAAGCTAAGATGGATGGCATGGAAGTGGGCATGGAAGCTAAGATTGATGACATGGAAGCTAAGATCGATGAGAAAATGGAAAACATGAAGAATTTTCTAAAAGCAGACATGGAATGTTTGACAAAGTTTATACAAGAAAGGTTTCCTAATGGTGAAAAGATAGTAGAAGAACCTCATGATGAGAACAAAATAAATGTTAATTGTGATTTCATAAACTCTAATGTTGGCGGGAAGAACCACCATATTCCAAAGATGGATATAAGGAAGTTTGATGGAAAGGATCCTGTAACATGGATACTACAGATGGAGCAATATTTTGATCTCCATAATGTGCAAAACACACAAAAGGTACGCATTGCAAATTTTCATTTAGAACAAAATACATTTGTATGGTATCGATGGCTTTGCTCCCGTAAAAAAATTGTCACTTGGTCAATTTTTACGGAGGAAATGATAGCACATTATGAGGATACAAAGAGCAACACCTTCTTTAGCCAAATGATAAATCTCAAACAAAAGGGTTTAGTGGGGGAGCACATTGAGGACTTCCAAAAATTGAATATAAGGGTAACTGATATTCCAGAGGAACACATGATTGATCTCTTCATAGGCACTTTAAAGGATAACATCCAACATGAATTTCGTGTTTTGGAACCTGATTCATTGGAGAAGGCATTCAGGTTGGCAAGAAAAGTTGAATGTAAAATTATGGCGACAAGGAAGCCTACCACTCAATTCTATAAAGAAGGAAGTGTTGCTACACCTAGATTTCCACAACCTACAAGGTTGACACCACAAGAATTGGAAGAAAAAAGAGCAAAAGGGCTTTTCTACAGTTGTGATAGCAAATACACTAAAGGTCATAAGTGTGCTGAGAAGAAATTATTTTACATAGATTGTGAAGAAGAAGAAGAAAATGAACAAGAAGAGGATATACACCAGGAACCACCCCTAGAAGAGGAAGAAAGGAATCCGACCATATCGTGTAATGCACTGGCAGGAATTACCACTCCTCAAACTCTCAAGATAGAAGGACATATAAAGAAGAAAAGGGTAATAGTGTTGATTGATTCAGGTAGCACCCATAATTTTATTCATTATAAGGTAGCGAAGGAATTAAATTGTTTCCTATACCCAGCACCAGAATGTCAAGTGATGGTTGCAAATGGAGGAACTATAAATTGCTCTGGAAAATTCCATAATATCAAGCTAACCATGGGGGAATATGTATTGACTAGTCCAATGCTTTCCATTCCTATGGGAGGTGCTGATGTTGTAATAGGAGTACAATGGTTACAATCTTTGGGGACGGTAGCTTTTAATTTTCAAGAACTTTTCTTGAAATTTTTTTCAGAAGGAAAGGAAGTCGAATTACGGGGTATTGCAGGGAAGCCAGGAATGATAATAAGCTCTAATGTCATGACAAAGCTTCTAAAGAAAGAACAGCGAGGCGTAATTGCACAATTATGCTCACTAGAAGTTCCAACATCAAAATCATCTATTTCTGCAGATCTCCAACAAGTCTTGGACAATCATTCCAAGGTGTTTGAAACTCCCAAAGGACTCCCACCTATTCGTGATCATGATCATGCTATTCATTTGATTCCAGGAAGTGTTCCGCCAAACATCCGGCCTTATAGATATCCTTACTTCCAAAAGAGCGAAATTGAACGTATGATTGCAGAAATGTTAGAGGCGGGTATAATTCAACCTAGTCAAAGTTCTTTCTCTACTCCTGTAGTATTGGTACACATGAAGGATGGATCATGGCGAATGTGTCCGGATTATAGGGAGCTCAATAAGCTCACCATTAAAGACAAATTTCCCATTCCCGTGATTGATGAATTATTGGATGAATTACATGGAGCAATTTATTTTACCAAGTTGGATCTTCGTTCAGGATATCATCAAATTAGAATGAAGACCGAAGATATTCCAAAAATAGCATTTCGAACTCATGAAGGTCATTATGAATTTTTGGTCATGCCTTTTGGCCTTACCAATGCACCTTCTACATTTCAAGGGTTGATGAATTCCATTTTCAAACCCTTCCTTAGAAAATTTGTGCTAGTATTTTTGATGATATACTAATCTACAACAGGTCTTGGAAGGATCATGTTGAACATGTTGACAGGGTGCTCAAACTATTGCAGGAGAAACAATTATATGCAAAAACATCCAAATGTTTCTTTGGAGTACAAGAGGTGGAATATCCGGGTCATATTATATCTCACGAGGGTGTTAAAGTGGACCCTAACAAAATTAAAGCCATTAAGGAATGGAAAGTCCCCAAGACAATAAAGCAGTTGCGAGGATTTCTCGGGTTAACAGGCTATTATCGCAAGTTTGTTAAGAATTATGGGAGAATAGCAGCACCTCTAACAACATTATTGAAGAAAGATGCATTTTAATGGACTCCTGAAGCAACTAAGGCCTTTGAACGTCTTAAAGAGGCAATGTGCCTAGCACCGGTCTTAGCTACGCCAGACTTCACAAAAACCTTTATTGTGGAATGTGATGCCTCAGGAAATGGAATTGGTGCAGCTTTAATGAAGGAAGGAAGACCCATTTCTTTTGAAAGTCGTCCAATCAAAGGAAAGTATTTACAGAAACCTATTTATGAGAAGGAAATGTTAGCAATACCGCATGCACTAAAGAAATGGTGAACTTACCTAATGGGAAGACACTTCAAGGTAAAAACTGATCATGATAGTCTTAAACACTTTTTGGAACAAAGACTATCTTCAGAAGAGCAGCAAAAAATGGGTCACAAAGATGTTGGGTTATGACTTTGAAATAATCTACAAAAAAGGAAAGCTTAATGTTGTTGCAGATGCACTCTCAAGAAAGAATGAAGAGGTGGAAGCATTGCTTTGTGCCATTTCTATTATCCAACCGGATTGGATAACCGAAGCAAGAGAGGAATGGAAGAAGGACAAAGATGTATGGACACTCATTCAAAATTTGCAGCAAGATCCTAGTACATCTGATACATTTAGTTGGAAAAATGATTCCTTATGGTACAAAGATCGCTTATATCTTTGTAAGAATTCCCAACCGAAACAAAAGATTCTTCTGGAATTGCACACTTCTCCTTTAGGAGGACACTCAGGATTTTTAAAAACTTACCACAGGGTGAAGAAAGATTTTTTTTGGGATGGCCTTAAATCTGATATTAAAAAGTTTGTGGCGGAATGTTTGGTTTGCCAGCAGAATAAAGTGGAGACAATTAAGACCCCGGGACTTCTACAACCTTTATCCATTCCAAGTCAACGTTGGGAGCAGATTTCAATGGATTTTATCACAGGTTTACCGAAGTCCGAAGGCAAGAATTTCATCATGGTGGTAGTTGATAGACTTACCAAGTATGCACACTTTTGTGCACTATCTCATCCATTTAAAGCAAGTACAGTTGCTACTACATTTGTGGACAAAATTCAAAAGCTACATGGAAGCCCAAGGGTTATTATGAGCGACAGAGATCCCATTTTTACGGGAAATTTTTGGATGGAGTTATTTTCTTGTTTGGGTACTCAATTAGCTCATAGCTCATCTTATCATCCTCAATCTCATGGTCAAACAGAGATAGTAAATAAATGTTTGGAAGGATATCTTCGTTGTTTTGTATCTGATAAACAAACACAATGGGTCAAGTGGTTACCTCTCGCCGAATGGTGGTATAACACTTCCTTCCATACTGCAGCAAAAATGACCCCATTTATGGCACTTTATGGATATCATCCACCATCGATCACATCATCTTTAAGGGAAAATTCGAAGGTTCAAGCAGTGGAAGATCACGTCGAGCATCAGCAAGCAGTTCTCCAACTCTTAAAGGATAACCTGAATTTGGCACAAAATCGAATGAAACAACAGGCAGATCAACATCGCAGCGAGAGAAGTTTTGATGTAGGAGATTGGGTATTTTTACGGTTACAACCATATAAACAAATGTCCCTCAAGCAAGCTAAGAAGGATAATAAATTATCGCCAAAGTACTATGGTCCTTACAAGGTGTTGCAAAAGATTGGTACTATGGCATACAAATTGGAGCTTCCTGCTTCTTCGCGAGTACATCTAGTTTTCCATGTTTTGTGCTTAAAGAAGGTTATAGGTGAAAATCTTCCAGTTCAAACAATATTGCCAGAACTTGATGAGGAAGGAAAAATCATATTGGAACCTGAAGCGGTCACGGAAACAAGAACTCGACAACTAAGAAATCGATCAATTTCAGAGTATCTCATCAAGTGGAAGAACTTACCCACTGAAGATTCTACATGGGAGGATGAGAATTTTATACAGAAGCACCCGGAGCTACTCAAGCGTTGAGGACACCACTTTTTTGAAGGAGAGGGGCATGTTAGGTCCCTATATCACTAGTATAGTCCCTTATTATTGTTAGTGTAACCCCCTTATTGCTATTATTGTACCCTTGTAACCCCCATTTTGTTATTATTATGCCCTTAAATTATTATTGTTAGGTCGGCTAGGATTACATTGTGGCCCACTAGGATTACATTATGGCCCCATGGACTCCTATATATAGAAAGGAGGTTTTGTAAATTGTATCATCCAAGAATTGTTCATTTATGTAATATATTGGAGGTTTCCCCCTCGAAGTGGCTTATTTCTAAGGCGTTCATATCTCTTTTCTTCTATTTTTGGAGCTGGTTACACAACATATTGTTTGAACTGGAAGATTTTCACCTATAACCTTCTTTAAGCATGAAACATGGAAAACTGGATGTACTCGCGAAGAAGCAGGAAGCTCCAATTTGTATGCCATAGTACCAATCTTTTGCAACACCTTGTAAGGACCATAGTACTTTGGCGATAATTTATTATCCTTCTTAGCTTGCTCGAGGGACATTTGTTTATATGGTTGTAGCCGTAAAAATACCCAATCTCCTACATCAAAACTTCTCTCGCTGTGATGTTGACCTGCCTGTTGTTTCATTCGATTTTGTGCCAAATTCAGGTTATCCTTTAAGAGTTGGAGAACTTCTTGCTGATGCTCGATGTGATATTCCACTGCTTGAACCTTCGAATTTTCCCTTAAATATGATGTGATCAATGGTGGATGATATCCATAAAGTGCCATAAATGGGGTCATTTTTGCTGCAGTATGGAAGGAAGTGTTATACCACCATTCAGCGAGAGGTAACCACTTGACCTATTGTGTTTTTTTATCAGATACAAAACAACGAAGATATCCTTCCAAACATTTATTTACTATCTCAGTTTGACCATCAGATTGAGGATGATAAGATGAGCTATGAGCTAATTGAGTACCCAAACAAGAAAATAACTCCGTCCAAAAATTTCCAGTAAAAATGGGATCTCCGTCGCTCACAATAACCCTTGGGTTTCCATGTATCTTTTGAATTGTGTCCATAAATGTAGTAGCAACTTTACTTGCTTTAAATGGATGAGATAATGCACAAAAGTGTGCATACTTGGTAAGTCTATCAACTACCACCATGATGACACTCTTTCCTTCGACTTAGGTAAACCTGTGATAAAATCCATTGAAATCTCCTCCCAACGTTGACTTGGAATGGATAAAGGTTGTAGAAGTCTTGGGGTCTTAATTTTTTCCACTTTATTCTGCTGGCAAACCAAACATTCCGCCACAAACTTTTGAATATCAGATTTAAGGCCATCCCAAAAAAATTCTTTCTTCACCCCGTGGTAAGTTTTTAAAAATCCTGAGTGTCCTCCTAAAGGAGAAGTGTGCAATTCCAGAAGAATATTTTGTTTTAGTTGGGAATTATTACAAAGATATAGCGATCTTTGTACCATAAGGAATCATTTTTCCAACTAAATGTATCAGATGTACTAGGATCTTGCTGCAACTTTTGAATGAATGTCCATACATCTGTGTCCTTCTTCCATTCATCTCTTGTTTCAGTTATCCAATCTGGTTGGATAATATAAATGGCACAAAGAAATGCTTCCACCTCTTCATTCTTTCTTGAGAGTGCATCTGCAACAACATTAAGCTTTCCTTTTTTGTAGATTATTTCAAAGTCATAACCCAACATCTTTGTGACCCATTTTTGCTGCTCTTCTGAAGATAGTCTTTGTTCCAAAAGTGTTTAAGACTATCATGATCAGTTTTTACCTTGAAGTGTCTTCCCATTAGGTAAGTTCGCCATTTCTTTAGTGCATGTAGTATTGCTAACATTTCCTTCTCATAAATAGGTTTCTGTAAATACTTTCCTTTGATTGGACGACTTTCAAAAGCAATGGGTCTTCCGTCCTGCATTAAAACTACACCAATTCCATTTCCTGAGGCATCACATTCCACAATAAAGGTTTTTGTGAAGTCTGGCGTAGCTAAGACCGGTGCTAGGCACATTGCCTCTTTAAGATGTTCAAAGGCCTTAGTTGCTTCAGGAGTCCATGAAAATGCATCTTTCTTCAATAATGTTGTTAGAGGTGCTGCTATTCTCCCATAATTCCTAACAAACTTGTGATAATACCCTGTTAACCCGAGAAATCCTCGCAACTGCTTTATGGTTGTGGGAACTTTCCATTCCTTAATGGCTTTAATTTTGTTAGGGTATACTTTAACACCCTCGTGAGATACAATATGACCCAGATATTCCACCTCTTGTACTCCAAAGAAACATTTGGATGTTTTTGCATATAATTGTTTCTCCCGCAATAGTTTGAGCACCCTGTCAACATGTTCAACATGATCCTTCCAAGACCTGCTGTAGATTAGTATATCATCAAAAAATACTAGCACAAATTTTCTAAGGAAGGGCTTGAAAATGGAATTCATCAACCCTTGAAATGTAGAAGGTGCATTGGTAAGACCAAAAGGCATGACCAAAAATTCATAATGACCCTCATGAGTTCGAAATGCTGTTTTTGGAATATCTTCAGTCTTCATTCTAATTTGATGATATCCTGAACGAAGATCCAACTTGATAAAATAAATTGCTCCATGTAATTCATCCAATAATTCATCAATCACAGGAATGGGAAATTTATCTTTAATGGTGAACTTATTGAGCTCCCTATAATCCGGACACATTCGCCATGATCCATCCTTCTTGTGTACCAATACTACAGGAGCAGAGAAAGAACTTTGACTAGGTTGAATTATACCCGCCTCTAACATTTCTGCAATCATACGTTCAATTTCGCTCTTTGGAAGTAAGGATATCTATAAGGCCTGATGTTTGGAGGAACACTTCCTGGAATCAAATGAATAGCATGATCATGATCACGAATAGGTGGGAGTCCTTTGGGAGTTTCAAACACCTTGGAATGATTGTCCAAGACTTGTTGGAGATCTGCAGAAATAGATGATTTTGATGCTGGAACTTCTAGTGAGCATAATTGTGCAATTACGCCTCGTTGTTCTTTCTTTAGAAGCTTTGTCATGCCATTAGAGCTTATTATCCTTCCTGGCTTCCCTTCAATACCCCGTAATTCGACTTCCTTTCGTTCTGAAAAGAATTTCAAGAAAAGTTCTTGAAAATTAAAAGCTACCGTCCCCAAAGATTGTAACCATTGTACTCCTAGTACAACATCAGCACCTCCCATATGAATGGAAAGAATTGGACTAGTCAATACATATTCCCCATGGTTAGCTTGATATTATGGCATTTTCCAGAGAAATTTATAGTTCCTCCATTTGCAACCATCACTTGACATTCTGGTGCTGGGTATAGGAAACAATTTAATTCCTTGGCTACCTTACAATGAATAAAATTATGGGTGCTACCCGAATCAATCAACACTATTACCTTTTTCTTCTTGATTTGTCCTTGTATCTTGAGAGTTTGAGGAGTGGTAATTCCTGCCAGTGCATTACACGATATGGTCGGATTCATTTCTTCCTCTTCTAGGGTTGGTTCCCGGTGTATATCCTCTTCTTGTTCATTTTCTTCTTCCTCTTCACAATCTATGTAAAATAATTTCTTCTCAGCACACTTATGACCTTTAGTGTATTTGCTATCACAACTATAGCAAAGCCCTTTTGCTCTTTTTTCTTCCAATTGTTGTGGTGTCAACCTTGTAGGTTGTGGAAATCTAGTCGTAGCAACACTTCCTTCTTTATAGAATTGAGTGGTAGGCTTCCTTGTCGCCATTATTTTACATTCAACTTTTCTTGCCAACCTGAATGCCTTCTCCAATGAATCCGGTTCCAAAACGCGAACTTCATGTTGGATGTTATCCTTTAAAGTGCCCATGAAGAGATCGATCCTGTGTTCCTCTGGAATATCAGTTACCCTTATATTCAATTTTTGGAAGTCCTCAATGTGCTGCCCCACTAAACCCTTTTGTTTGAGATTTATCAATTGGCTAAAGAAGGTGTTGCTCTTTGTATCATCATAATGTGCTATCATTTCTTCCATAAAAATTGACCAAGTGACAATTTTTTTACAGGAGCAAAGCCATCGATACCATACAAATGTATTTTGTTCTAAATGTAAAGTTGCAATGCGTACCTTTTGTGTGTTTTGCACATTATGGAGATCAAAATATTGCTCCATCTGTAGTATCCATGTTACAGGATCCTTTCCATCAAACTTCCTCATATCCATTTTTGGAATATGGTGGTTCTTCCCACCAACATTAGAGTTTATGAAATCACGATTAACATTGATTTTGTTCTCATCATGAGGTTCTTCTACTATATTTTCACCATTAGGAAACATTTCTTGTATCAACTTTTTCAAACCTTCGATGTCTATTTTTAGATCATTCTTCATGTTTTCCATGTTGTATTTCATGTCATCCATCTTAGCTTCCATGCCAGCTTCCATGCCATCCATCTTAGCTTCCACGCCATCCATATTAGCTTCCACGCCTTTCTTCAAAACTTCCATTTCATTTTTTGTTGCTCTTTGCGAGAGTGAAATTCGTTGCACTTGCTCTTGTAATTTTGATAGATCATGTTGCAATTCTTCATCTTCATGAGTCATAGTAGAGCCTTCTGAAGGCTTAATGGGTGTTGAATTATTTTTACAGGGCATCTTTTAGAACCCAATACTAATATCTATTCTCCAATATTCCCTTGGAATCAATTCAAATTGATTCTTCTAGCAAGACTTATGCAATTCGAAAAAAAAATACACACATTTTTCTTGCTTTTGAGGAGCTCGATATTGAAATTGGATTATATTTGTGATTGCAGCACTTCAATATTTGATTTTCGGTACCAACGTAGCCCTCTAAATTATCTTTCGAATGCCATAGGTCTGACCTGATTTGGATTCTCCAAGAAAAAGTTGTGTCCAATCTCCCACAATGACCTAATTATGGACTGGTTCAGTAGAGCGAACTTGTATGACTTGCCACATGTCACTGTTTCATCCTTCGTCTCTAAAATTGATATCCAACAAACTACAGTCTGTGTACTTGCGATCAATTTTTATGGCACTCCAATCCGATGCCCAGAGAGAGAGTTATTGAACTTTTCCCACAATCACCTCTTTGAAATGAAATTCAGGAGCTTGAAAAAGCACTACCTTCCACAGATCATATCTCCAAAAATATTGCGAACCAAGCTCTAAAATTTTTTGATGAATTTCTTCAGGATTTCAAATTCGCACCAATTTCAGATTCTTAACCTTCGTAGAAAAAAATTTATAGCGAAAATGCCACGATGACCTGTTTAGGAGCCTGAAAAAATACCTAACTTCCACAGATCATATCTCCGAAAATATTGTGAACCAAGCTCTGAAATTTTTAGACAATATTCCTCAGAATTTTGGCTTCGCACCCTAAAAATTTCAGCTTCTGAAACGTCATAGAAAAAAATTTATAGCGAAAATTCCACGATGACCTGTTTGGAGCAGCGAAACCCTAGAATCCAAAGCTCTGATACCAAATGTTGTGTAACCAGATCCAAAAAGAGAAGAAAAGAGATATCAACGCCTTAGAAATGAGCCACTTCGAGGGGGCAACCTCCAATACATTACATAAATGAACAATTCTTGGATGATACAATTTACAAAACCTCCTTTTTATATATAGGAGTCCATGTGGCCATAATGTAATCCTAGTGGGCCACAATGTAATCCTAGCCGACCTAACAATAATAATTTAAGGGCACAATAATAACAAAATGGGGGTTACAAGGGTACAATAATAACAATAAGGGGGTTACACTAACAACAATAAGGTACTATACTAGTAATATAGGGACCTAACACAGTTGAAGATTGTTGGACTCCTATAGTCCATGGCATACTAAAATTTAGACTTGCTCATCTCATGAAGGGCTTGTACCCCTACCACCTGAGTAATGGTATAAAGGAATACCTGAAGAGATGGGTCATTGATAGTTTTGATGTAAATTTTTCCACTCTTGGTCATTTCAGACCCACCACTCCAATGTGTAGTGATGAGCATATCTATACTCTCGCCACCTGGTCTAGACCCTACCAGTTGGACCGACAGTCCCCTCGTAGACAGATCAGTGATGAAATAGATATCATAAATATCAATATCTAATTCCTTTTCACAAATGAAAAAAACTTGGCAGTCTACATCCCACCATCTCACCAAATATTGCAATAAGTCCACTTGGGACCTCATCCCAAGTGTTTGGAAGAGTTTTAGAAATCCGCAGTTGCGAAGTGCCATTATGCAATTTGGATCTTGTGATGCTTCTTGGTCCTCGACATCATGCCCCCTTTCTTTCTACTCAATTTCCATAAATTCCCTACAAAACATTAATTATCAAGCATTATACATCTTCCATGGAGAAAAATTAGCAATTAACTCATTAAAATTTGAGAAATTCACAAATTAAAATTGCGCTCAGCGCCAGCGTGACTATGTGTCAATTTTCATGCACTGGTAATTTAGGGACTAAGGCAAGTAGCGCAAACCCAAAAGGTGAAACTCATGTTGGTCGCCCAAAAGGCCCTAATTTTTCAAGGGCTCCCTAACCAGGTAAGAAATGAATCAAAATGTTCAAAGATGAAATAGAAATGTTGGCAAAGGTGAGGACTATTACCTGCAATAAACGGAACTACAAATGGTGTCCTGGATCGGCTAAACGAGGTGCCTGAAATTCAAATACAAATGGAGGTAAAGTTCTCTGGTAAAACTTCAAATGGTAAAAGTGATTTTTATTTTTTTCTTTTGGTTATTAAAAGAACTTTTACCCATATTTTGATTAAAAAATGATTTTTAATCGTTTCATGAGTACTTTTGCCTATATTTGTATTATTTCTTGATCAATGTGACGTTTTTTTGCATTTGCAGAAACATGTTATTATAAGTTAAATTCGATCAATGTTGAATGATGAGTTATCTTTTATCATTTTTTTGGACTCGTGAAAACCAACAAAAATGGAACACCCCCCCCCCCCCCCACAAAGTCAACTTTAATCTCTTTTCTGAATCTCAAAATATGAAAATATTGTCGAGCACTTTTCCTTTCGAGCTCATTGAATTAAATGAATTGATGTCATTTCAATATATACTTACCCCTTTTTGCGGGCTGAGATTGACTATTTGCGAAAAATGAATACCTTGGTAAATCATGATCAGGAGTTTCTCTCGAATATTGTTTTTTACCTTTTCAGATTCGAGAGACTATTTACGAGAAGGGACCTTTTGGAGTTTTATTTTCCGTCTCTTTTTCAAACTCCCTAAATATGAAAAATATATCGAGTTACCCCTACGTTAGACTCGTAAAATTAAATCAATGAACGACTTGTCACCATGACGAGACTAAGCTACTCCTTCCTAAGGCTCGTTAAACTTATTAGGATGGATTCATCCAAAGGCTAAACTTAGACGCTAAGCACATGGTATCCTCTTCAAGCATGCTATAAAAAAAAAAGAGGTACTTGCTACAAATTAGTGGGCGAAAATGGAAGTGAAGTATATTTTGTGTTCTGTACCAAAGGTAGCATGTCACTCTTGAACATGACACTCATATTATTTTCGTGTCGGGTTGGGGATATCCTTCATTTGTCACTTGTATTCTTGGTTTTTGGAAATCCATTTGCCTCTCATTTGATCATCACTTACCATAATCATGACCTTTGATCCTATTTTGAGTCAAATGCTGCCAAATTTTGAAGTCGTGACACCTATATGTTCAAGAGAAGTCCTATTTGTAAATTCAAACATCCTCTTCTTATTTGATCCTCTCTGCAACAATCATGAATCACTCCCATCATCTTTATAAATCCTTTTTTTCAGGTCGATGATGTGGGAATCATTATAGCCCTCCTTCGACGGATCACTTCCTGTCGACTTCAGCTCGTTATCCAGGAAGGTGATTTAGAAACTCCTTTACGGTACCTTGGAGCTTGCATGCCTCAATGGCAAGTTCTTCACGTTAAATGACAAGTTCATCTCATTGGCCTTTGATTGGATGATTTTGCAAGTGTTCGACTTCAAATTCATTCACACTTGTAGATTGTGTTGTCATACCTTGAGGGCCATCATCTATATTGATGGTTTCTCTTGTGCCTATTAATGGTTTACCTCATCGACCAGTAATCAGGTGGTTTCTACCATGTTCGACATCAGTCCATATATTCACATGGTTAGATTCGTATTGTGGGTAGATTAAGATAGAGACGAAGACCCTAGATCACATTTTTTATTATCTAGGTTGTGTGGAGTTCTTAAGTATTCATGATTGTACACATGATCCTTTCTATACAGATGGTTGTGACCATACTATGGATCTACTTCCATGATCTCTTTCAGACAAATGGTTGCACCCATGCCATGGATTCATACATTATTTGATTCCTATTTAAAGATATGTTATTAGGAATGTTTATATTAGAGATGTCATGTATTTTATTGTGTTTGATTGACAGGTCTCTTGACCATGGTTTTCCAAATTTCTTGCTATGGTTGATAAATTGATTCAACCATCACTTATGGTTCTACTTTCATGCTTTAGAGGGCATCTGTTACACAGTCTTTTATCGCATTTCTCAGTTATTATCCCAAGTATCGTATTTTGTGTCGCCCATGTCACAAACATCACAAATCGACAAAATTTGTATAAACTTGTTCATCCTGGACAACATGCTTAAGATATCCCTGAAGACCTACAAGAGAAATTCCCTGAAGCTTTTTTGCAATAGTTTGTAAAAATCCTTATTTTACAAGACCAATGTGGTCCTCCCCTTAATAATCTTGTGCTTGTCACCCTGTCCCTATCCTTTGAACAGCGTTTCCAACGCAAGAATTCAGCAGTAAAGTCAGATTGGTCCTCTTCAAGAAGGTTCTCCAAAATGGAGCAAAAGCTTCGTCCTCTAGAATTCTCGAGAACGAAGTTTTGGTACTTTTTGGTTGATGATATGGTTGAATACTCCCATTTTTTACCCTTGATCTTATCTCCAAATATTTTCCATTTGAGATAAGGCCTTTCCCCCTCATTAGTGGATCCTTAACCTCCTTAACTATGTTATAAGAAAGTGTCATGCTAGTGAGTCTTGGTTAGTCATTGTTGGTTGCCTTACTTCTTCCTGATTGCGCCTACATGTTATCGGTTTGACGAAGAAGGAGAAGAGATTGAAGAGCGTGGCTTGGACCACTCTTGATCTAAATCTGAATGCTAGTTTTGTTGTGCTAATTTCATCTTCAAAATTATAAACAATTTGTTCATCTCTTGCTTCATGTGCATAGGTTTCTTGAGGTGTTTATGAGTGTAAACAAGTAAATAAGCTAAATTTCATGTTAAATTCATGAGAATTTTAAATTTTAAAAAAAAGTATTGAACAACTATAATAAAATGTATAGCAAACCATCAAAAGATCCATTAACACAGTGTTTTGATGAATGATTTCACCCCTCCTAGGCTACATCTCCTTGGTCCAACTTCCATGGCTTAGGCCTATGTATTAGCTCAAATGTGAAAAAATTATTGTTTACATTCATCTAATGCTCCCAAAACCTACTTCAATGTGTTCAAAATGTCCAAATAATCTAGAAATGACTCTTCTTGCTCCCAATTTGGTCGATTTTTTGAAATTTTATGGCCAAAAAAGTTTGGCCTAGGAAATCTCCACTAAAACTGGAGCAAACTCTAGTTGAGGACGTTAAATTTGGGGGTAGCACCGAATTTGGGGGCTTTGCCAATTTTTCCACCATATTAAACTCATAGTTTAATTAAAGTTAAGCGGGATTAAATTATAGATAAGTGTGAGTTAGCGCTAATCGGGCACGTTAACCAAATCTGAATTTATGAAATGGATTTGCGTAGTTAAATATCATTTAAGGGTTAATTAACCTGCACTTAACATTAATCTTGTGCATTAATATAGAGCTCCAACTTTGGTTATGGTGGAAAGGTCATGTGGGGAGGGGGCTGGCACCCTCCTGTCCCCAGCTAGTCAAATAACATTAAATATAAATAAAATTTGGTGACCATATATAATAAGATGTAATGTGTGGTCTAATGGTATGTCTGTTGGTTAGTGTGGGGGAGGTCGCGGGGTCAAGCCCCGACCTCTGCCCTTCCGCTGGTATAATATTTTTCTCCATAATATGCATATCCAACCTTTGGTTATATATTTTTCCAACAATATATATATAAATCAGTCGACCTCTGTATTATTGAACTTTCGACCATTATTTGAAATTTGGATTTGAACCTTAGTTTGCCAACCCTTGAACTATGATAATGCAGACTTTGACCTTGGTCCACCAGAGGGGGAACGTGGCGGCCCCTAGTTGCACCACGTGTTCGCCTCTGGTTTTACTATCCCCAACCTTTAATAACATAAAATGCACCATTAAAATTTGAAATTTTACCTTAGGAGATACCATAAAAAAATTCACCTTCCAAACTTTCTGGTGAATCCTGCAATGACACTTGTCACAATGTCATTGGGGGAAAATGACAAAATATTCCCAGAATATCCATTTCTTTGCTATCTAGGCTTCCATGTCAGCATTCTATCCTTTCTGTAGTGTTTTTAATTTTTTAGGAAAACAAACAGCAGGCTCTATCTTCCTCATCCGGAGTTGGTTTTTGATGAAACTAATTGCGTTGGATTCCTGGCGATGAGGTCTTCGCTATCGTTCTGTTTCCATTTGATTTTGAGCACTTTAATTTTTGAGCTTTAACACTGAGCACCTAATCATTCCTCCCCACTAGAAGCCTTTTGGACCCCATAATCTCTTTTATTACTGATCATGTGGATGATGGTATAGTTCCCTCACCCTTCCAGTCTCAATTCACTAAAAATTTCCCATTTTCATCAACTTGAGATTTTCACAAAAACTAAGATTTTTCCTTGACTCTGGAGATCCTCTATTGATGTTGTTGACACCTTCATTCTACAATTTCCTTGGATTTGCAAAGCAGCAAGATGTTTTTTCATAAAAAAAAATTGTTCCCACCTCAGTCATCAATCAAAGGAAACTTGAAAATTTTCTCACCTTGCACACTGTCGTCATGGCGATTCTTAACTGATCTTGCTTTGTACTTGCGTCGACTCTTGACCAAGTATTTTTTCCATTTCCATGTACCCTTTGGAAACCAAAATCAAGCACTTATGGAACCCATGCCTTCTTTGTCAAATTTCTTTGTCGCTTTCTCTTTGACGTTTTCACTCTCTTGCACCAGCATCTTGTTTCCAACACTGCTCAATACTGATGTTGACTGCTACAAATCTGTCACATATTTTTTACCTCCTTTCAAAGGAAACCTGTTAGAGTCCAGAAAAATCTCATTACAAGCATAATAAACTTCAATGAAAACAACTTGTTCATTTGATGCATCTTTTTTAAATGCTTCATTCAAAACATCTCTATGCTTGATCATTAACAAAGTCAAATTTTGACTTGAATTCACTATTCTCTTCATTTCTCCTGCATGTATAAGAGACAAACTTGTCTTCTTCTTATGTGCTCTAACTATGTACTCAATTCCATCTTTAAACAAGTGATACTTATTCTCATGGAAATGAAATATTGCTTTCCTATCTTAAAGATATGGACTTCCCAAAACTATACCTGAAATCTCAAGCGGCACCACATCAAGTTCAACTTCATTAAGAAAGTTTGAATTGATGGAAAACCTTAGTATGCAATTCCTTATTATCTACAAGTTTTCATTCTTGCATATCCACCCTAAAGCATAAGTTCTTGGATGTATAACAGTTTCAAGGTTTAGCCTCTTAACTAATTCTTTGGAAATCAAATTAGCTTGAGAACCACTATCAAGCAGTGTGTCTATATTGGTATGTTTAGAAATGACTCTAATATGAAAGAGTGTAGAAATTATATAACATGCATGTATATCTTGGATTCACCCGATATAACAATGTACTAAAGTTAAATATTGAATCGCTTCTACAAATATTTTGCGGAATTAAAAAACACAATTGTCAATCAAATGAAGCAAAGAAGAATCAAATCAAACACAACACAGATAATTTCTCGGGGAAAGCTTACTACTCAAAACCCCACTATCTTCTATTGTATATTCATAATGGATCATGAAACAATTAAATACAAAACTCTTCTCACAAGATCCCTCCAGTACTCAGCTAATTGTCTCACACTGTCATACAAAAACTGACCAATACTTAGCCAATTTACTACCTCCAGATAGCCTACCTTGCTTGCGCAATCCCTTATGAATGAATTCCCTAAAAGATAGGAATTATGGCCTTCCTAGATTGCGCAAGTATCATGGGAACTTGTTACACGTTATTTTGTCACCATGACAGTTAACTATCTATATACTTTCATCACTACCTATATTGTGCTCCCTTAGAGGTCAAAAACCCTAATGTTCCTAAACCAAGTCTTGGAATTGGAAAACAAGTCATTAAAACTCTTAAAAGTCTAACTCCGCACTTTTCTTAGCTTTTTCTTGCAGATCCGCAAATATTTTCTCTATATCTTGCAGCACATCCCGCACTTTCTGCTTATAAAACCTGCGGACCCCTGTAAACAGTCATATAAAGGAAAAAGTAAGTTCTAGAAGCCCAGCTGGATGAATATTCTCCCAACTGGAAGCTTATAGAGGCACGATTAGTTCAAGCTTTATCCCTCCACTCATAGAGCTCTATCCCTTCACTCATGGAGTTCCTTGGTATATGGAGCTCAAATCCCTTCATAAGAGGAATCCACCCCCCTCTTCATGGAATTGAAACTACCTCCATTTCCCTATAAATTGAGTTCATGTTTCAGTCTCAAGGGTAGACACACATGTGGTAATTGCTGAAGAAATTCTCAAGAGAGAATACTCTCTATACTAGTCATTTTTGGTATGAGAATGATCACACACTCATGTCCATAACTTCATGATAGTTCAGAGAGAAGAAGGCTTATCAATATGAAGGAGGAACGATTGTTCAGAACCCTCAGAGGAACTTGTACAACATCAAGGTGACATGTTGTAAAGTTACTCTTTTCATACAAGATAATACATATGGATCTCATTTTCTCATTGATTTGTTCTTGTGTCTATTTGAATAATTAAATACTTGGATTCCTTGATCACTGAGTAAGATTAGTTGTTCTCAATTATTATATGTTGCATGTGATTTTAATTATTTTGTCTGTCTTTGATTGCAAGTTCTCATTACTGAAGAAGCCTCTTTGGAGTGACTGGATAAAAGGCTGCACCGAACGTCGAGTTTCAAGGTAGGGGCATGTCCTCTTTCTTTGTTTATAATAATTTTTAATTGCAAATTATCTAGAGAAAACGACTTACAAATGGATGTTTGCTTCTAGCTATCTGTAGGATACTAGGGAGATTGCTCTTGTCTGCAAGAGGGATTTATCCGCATAACAAAATGGTGACTCCATTGGAATAAGCTGAGGGGAAAGGATTGGAATTCTCTCCAAAGAAAAAGAAATAAGGATGGCACCATACCCAAATTTTTTTAACTTTGTATTTTTTGCTCTAGTTAGTTGGGGTTTCATATTGGCTAGTACCCCTTCGCACCAGTTAAAAATGGTGCCTCTTAAACACTCTACCACGGTCTACATTTGAGATTTAGTGGCTACATGTGGAGCCGCACTTCCACAAAGCCTGGTTACCGTGAATGCAACTACTTTGAGATCAAGTCGCAAATAGTCTTTATGTCTATGCGATTATCCTTTAGATCTTCCGCATCACTGCAAAATTCTTGTTTGTAACTAGCAATGGGTAGGCCACCCTGTCTAGCTCCAAACAAGGATATGTTTTTTCCACTTTTGGACAATACAGTGAGAAAATAAATATCTTCGAGCTCGATTTTGAGCCGATGGTCGCCAATGATAAAGCACTGATTTTGAACATCCCATTTATTCACTAACCATGTCATCGACTCCACCTGTGCTCTCATACCTTGAATCACCCAGAACTTATACAAACCACAATTTTTAAGCACTTGCATTGTTTGAGGATTATTCAATGCTTCATTTTCTGTATCTTCATGCTCACGTTCTCTCCACTCTAGCATAGTGAAATAGTCTTCAAATGGACACATTTTAAAGTTAGAAACTTTTTTAGTGGGAAACTTTAACCATTTTTTAGAGAATTTATCAATTTTAAACTGATCACAGTGCCTCCGCAGTTTTTTTGTGGAGACAGTGTGGACATCTGCACAGACTCCACACAAAAACCGCAATAGCCATATAATTTTCTTTCTAGAAAATTATCGGGGTCCACAGGTAACGCGTTCATGACCTGCAGACCCCCCGCCCCCGAGAGCGAAATTTTAAAAATAATTTCTCCCTAAAAAATGAATTTAAAGCCAAAAACAGAGAATTTAATCGGATAGACATGAAGAGAAGAGTGTTGTGGATTACCTGGTTCGGACGAATCACGATTTGAGCAGTCGGTTCTCCCGATATCAACTACGGAATTTTTTTTCCAAAAGCTCTCAATTTGCAACTCTGAAGACAAAAGGTAAAAATGACTTTGTTAAACTCATTTTTATATTTTTTGAATGAATAAAATATTTTATTTTATTTATTTATCACTTTAAAAAGTTATTTTTCAATGTTTTTACTTATTGGAAACAGGTATGTTTAATCTTTCGAGTTTCAGTGCAGAATACAGGTTTTTTCGGTGAAAGAATTATTTTGATGCTGAGTACACTTTTATCACTTTTTCGGGCTCTTGAAAATTACGAAAAAGTGAAACCCTGGAGTTCTCTTTTAAGCCTTTTTCAGACTCTCTAAACATGAAAAGATCGTCGAGTACTTGACAATTCGAACTCGTTAAAGGAAATGAACAGTCTTCCTTTCAGTATAAGTTTACCCCTTCTCCAGACTGAAATTGACTATTTACGAAAAAGGTATACGTTGACTAATAATGGTCAATAGAGTTCTCTCCTGCATTATTTTATCCTTTTTCAAGCTTGAGAGACTAAATTTATGAAAAAGGACAACCACTGAGTTTACTTATATTTTTCTTCTAGCTCCCTAAAACTAAAAAACACTGAGTTTCTCCTATACTGGACTCGTTAAAATTTAACAGTAAATGACCTATCAATTACAAACAGGAATGAACCACTCCTTCTTAGGTTCGATTTTAATACTAAGTTGGACTCATCTGAAGGATGAGCTTATACAACAAGCAAATTTTATCCTCCTCAAGCTTGTCAAAAATAAAGAGTTACTTGCCAGAAATGGTGGGGGGGAAAGAGAAAAGGAATACAATTGTCACTCTTGTTTTAAAAGCAGTATACCACTCTTGAACACGACACTTTTGGTCACACTTGTACCTGGGTTGGGAAAATTCTTTGTCTAACAGTTAATCAAACCACATTGAAAGTCTTTATCCGATTTATGGGTATTAGCTTTAGGTCAATTGTTACCAAACCATCTGCAATGTCGTTATGTGTTCAAGGGACAGTTCAAATAAACCATTCATTGTAAAAAATTGTATCCATTCGCGTTGACCATCCCTGAGTTAGTCCTTGCAAATATTTCTTCAAAACTTGATCTAATGGTTTCGTTTCGTGGGCTTTCCTACAACGGTTCACTTTCTATCAACTACAGCTCATTATCTAGAAATTTGATCTAGAATCCTATCAGTACCTTGGGATCTGCATGCCCTAATGGCAGGTTTCTCGCCTTCAAGGATAGGTTGCATCATTGACCTTCGATCGAATGATTCCGTGAAGTGTTCAACTGCAAATCATTCATTCACACTTCATGGATTGTACTGAGTACTTTGAGAGCCATTGTCATTATTGGTGGTTTCTCTCACACTTGTTAACAGTTCACATCATTGATTGGTAATCAAGTGGTTTCTACCATGTTAGACTTCGACACAATAAATCGCATGGATAGAATCGTACTAGTTTGGGAAGCGGAAATCAAGACCCTGGATCTAGTTTCCACCATCCAGGCTGCGAGGAGTTTTATTATTCATGATGCAGTAGACTACTTATGACAGATGGTTGCGTCCATACTGTGTCTGCTATTGATGTAATTTTAAAATGATTTATCTACCAGAACATGTAGTTAGTTTTGATCTAAGTATGGGAATTATCACCTCAGGGATGATATTCATATATATGTTTGCATTGAATGTTTTTATAGGTTTTCGACTGGTGTGTCTGCAATCCAATCCTCAGAAAGAGAAAGCACTTCACTCTTCAGAACGACCTCAGAATTCGCACTTAGGGGGAAATCTGTTACACATTATTTTGTCACCATGACATTTAACTATCTATATAGGTTCATCACTACCTATATTGTGCTCCCTTAGAGGTCAAAAACCCTAATGTTCCTAAACCAAATCTTGGAATTGGATAAAAGCTCATTGAAACCCTTAAAAGTCTAACTCCGCACTTTTCCTAGCTCTTTCCTATGGATCCACAGATATTTGCTCTATAGCCTGCAGCACATTCCGCACGTTCTGCTTATAAAACCTACAAACCCCCGTAAACAGTCATATAAAGAAAAAAGTAAGTTCTAGAAGCCCAGTTGGACAAATATTCTCCCAACTGGAAGCTTATAGAGGTGCGATCAGTTCGAGCTTTATACCTCCACTCGTGGAGCTCTATCCCTTCACTCATGGATTTTATCCCTTGGTATATGGAGCTCAAATCCCTTCATGAGAGGAATCCATCCCCCTCTTCATGGAACTGAAACTACCTCCATTTCCCTATAAATTGAGTTCATGTTTCAGTCTCAAGGGTAGACACACATGTGTTAATTCCTGAATAAATTCTCAAGAGATCATACTCTCTATACTAGTCATTTTTGGTATGAGAAAGATCACACACTCATGTCCATAACTATTGGAACAGGGTCTCCTAACAAGCTACGAAACTGGTCCATTTTGAGTATTTTTTATTATATTTAGTATAGCACAGGGTTTTTGGGGCGGGTCAAAGCCCCGAACATATTTTAATGAGTCAAAGGGTAAACTAGGGGTCCGAAAACCATGGGTTGCGGACCATAGGAAATTCAATGCTAGATTATTATAAATAGATATGTATTTTGTATCGTAAAGGATAGGAATTGATGAGCTATTGATGCGATCTGTGGTTTAAGCTATCTATTTTGGTTTTTTGGGAACGGACTCCTGCTAGCTGTGTGCGCAGAGATCCTAGTCCAGCTGTGTGCGGACCTTGCTGCTGTGTGCGCAGGTTGGGAAGGGAATTGTAAGGAAATATTGATGAATGAATGAATGCGAAGGATTATTAGAGATCTGAATCTATGAGTACTATTGTATGAATTGCTGATAAATGTTGTGTTATGTATTTAATGTCTTTTCGCTACGGAGGAATGTGTACTGAATGCTTGGATCTAGATCTATTCCACTCTGTTTATATAATGTTGTGTTGAAGTTATAGAAAGCATATAATTACAGAACAGAACGTAGCTCTGCTTGCCTTACGGAAACTGTTGGAAATTTTGGCATTGATGGCAAAGGTAAAGACAGGAGCAGCACCTAAACTATCCATAAGGCAAAAGAGACAAAGAGGTAGCAAAGGCAGCAGAAGAAATAGAGGAATTGAAGCATAAGCAACAGAGGAATTAGAGACAGAGAAGTGGAGTTGAAAGGGCCTAAAGGAGTGTAATACAGAGGTTTATTTATGAATTTGGGGTATGTATAATGTTGTCCCATACACAGTACTTAGAAGAAGGGTTTAGTTATAAACTCTGTTGTGCATAACCTGCGAAATGAGAACTGGTTGGGAGAGTTGTAACGAAAAATTTGAATCTTTTTTTTGGGTAGAAATCCCAAGGGTTAATAGAGATTATATACATGTATATAAGAAATATTTGAGTGCATAGTAGGGTTGAATATTTGATTGGAAGTGTGATTTTCGAAGCATCGATGCTCTCAAAGCAGAGAACTCAATTCAAACCCAGAAATTTCCATTCCACAGTTGAAAAACAGAGGAACTGTTTAGTTAACTGTGTGCAGGTGCGTTAGACACACGTTATGAACAATTTGGTGAAATCACAGTTAGTGTAACCCATAAACGCAACAAATATTGAAGGTGAACGTAATTGAAGCAGTGAGGGCCAATGGATTCCCCGTTGGCTCGGTCGAAGGAACAGAACACTGGTACATAAGAATCAAACCTGTGAAGGTATTTAAGTGAGGAATGAATCTGGAGCGATTCCATTAAATAAGGTGACACAAGGTCAGGAAAAAGGTTTAAAGCAGAATTGTGTGTCAAGGGGAGACAAACTGGAACCAAACGTTATAAAACAAAAGGAGTCGAAAGGAACAGAAGAAGAAAAGAACTATGCATTTAGAACATCAATGGTGTGGTGATGGCTTATTATTGGAGGCAGAATGTGGAGCAGAACTTTGAAAAAGGTGGAGCCGTGAAGATGGGATTCGGAGGAAATGGAACTACGATTGTGTGGAACAGGGAAAAATTAATATAGTGGTGGAAGCATCAGAATTAGAGTTGTGCTTGACGGAGCCTTGAGCGGAAGCTAAGCGGAACTCGGAAGACAGAACCCGGTAGCGGAACGCGGAAGAACTATGTTAATTTGAATAGAATGGGCGGAACCTGAGCGCAACGGAGTATTTGGTGTTGAACTATACGATGGAACCTGGAGTAGAGGGGCGGAACCACGAAGGAGGAACAGTGGACGCGGTTTAGAGCGAACCGGTGGTTTTCATCTCACCACCTTCGATGGGCAAGCGGTTTTCAAGAAATCGGAGCGATTCCATAGAGCAGCTGACACGTGGCATACGGAGGGACCCCAAAACCGCTTTCATTGCGCGCCATCGCACATTATCGTTCGTGCATCTATGCCAAGCGATATCCTTCGGATCGTGTGGAGAAAAGTGACGTGTTCTCCGTCGTCGAATTAGAAGGGAAGTTAAGCGTTGGGACCCACTCCATCACGTGAACTCGGAGAATTAACTCTCGTGCTGTTTGGTTGCGTGATAATTCGTTATGCTCGTTGGATCACCGAAAACGAAGCGACATCATCACAGCCGTTGGATGGACGTGATGGTTTACGAGGTGTGTATTAAGGGTGTGGGACCCGATTTCCCTTCACATTATTGGTTCAATATACATTTTTGTGTTATGCCGAGATCTTAACCCCCAAGTCGAAGATTAAATATTGTTGAAGGGCCCGAAAGGTTATATGGATATATATTACTGCTGGGTTTTAATATAAGTCAGCGGCACGTTAATGTTTGTAACAATTGAAGTGGGGAATATATTTTACGAGGAAATCATGAGCATGTAAGAGTATATCTATGTTCATATATATATAATGTTGATGCGTCGGGGTTTAAACCAAAGTCAAGGATACTATGCAGCATTTCGAAACACTGGTAGAAAAATGTATAATATATTGGTATATTACATTTATAATATGGTTGCATAACCATAGATGAATGAGAAACTATCAAAGCTTTCGCATAGTTCTAGAGTATCCAGATATGTTTATTGAAATTTCCAGTTTAGCATTAGAATGATAAATTGCACAACAGTTATATTAAAAGACAGTTATATGTACAACAATTATACAACTGCAATGAAGAAGAAAGCCTGCAAGAACGAAAGAGAGAGAGAAAGTGGCAGAAAAATGGTACAGGGAAAAAGATGAATAGACACAGAGGTGAACCAAAGTATACAGAACAGTCACTCAATAACAGCAGAAAAGACAAATCCAGTAAAGCCAAAATCCAGAAAAGGAGCTGAGTGAAATTGAAGTGTGTAACTGAAAATGTGAATGTAAATGTTGTAATTATTTTTTTTATTGTTTGTGATGCATTGGCAAATCTCCAGTAGGAAAACAAAACTCCCACTATAATATTGAAATTAATGCATATTGTTATATTTGTCTGAATGAGCGGGTAAAAGAAATGAGAAGGCAGAATGCAAAAAGTCAGGACTATTCACTTCAAATTCCATGAGGAATGTAAAGAGTCATGTGATGAACTCTATATATAATATCACATTGATATGCACAAGAAGGTTAGAGAGTGAGTGAAGAGAATGCAGAAATGAAGCAGTGAGGCAGAGAAGAAAGAGGAGCTGAGCAGAGAAGAAGGAGGAGCTGAGTAGAGAAGAAGGAGAAGTTGATAGAGAATCTGAGAAGATGTAGAGATGATACAGGGAAAATATGAGAATAGATGAACAACAGAGCAGATGGAACAGAACAGAGCTGATATCCAAGGTAAATCAGCAAGTGTTTCTCTTTTGAAAGAGTAAGGAAGTTGGAGCTTCCCTATCAAGTTGTAGCTTGATAGATGTCGATTGTAGCTGACTGAGGTAGGAGCCTCCTGTAGGTTGGTGCCTGCAGAAAATAGATGGGAGTTGGTGCTTCCACATCAAGTTGTAGCTTGATAAAATGTCAGTTGTAGTTGACTGAGGTTGGAGCCTCCTGTAGGTTGGTGCCTGCAAAAAATTGATGGGAGTTGGAGCTTCCTTGCAAGTTGTAGCTTGCAGAATTGAGGTAGGAGCCTCCTGTAGGTTGGTGCCTACAGAAAATCAGTGGTGAGAGGGAGTTGGAGCTTGCCTTTGCATCACAACAATAATAAGATGTGGTTTTCTCCCCTTATGGGTTTCCACTTATATCTGGTGTCTCTGTGCATGATGTTTATGTGTTGATCTGGTTTATATCATCTGCTTAATACTTGCTGCTCTCATATTAAGTCTACTGTTACATTATATTAATGCTTGCTGCTCACATTCTAAGATTACTCACAAGTTAAGTTAAACATGAAATGAAGGTGTAAACAAGTGTTAATGAAAAATTTTTAAAAGTCCATGAATGTGTTAAATTGATTCACCCCCCCCCCCTCTCAGTTTAACTAAGGGTTCAACAGAAACCTAGTTCCAACACCCACCCATACTACTTTAGGTGAGACTGTGACCTACGAAAGCAGGTCACTGCCGAAAGGGCCAGTAGTATAGCAGTTTGTTGGAAAACCTTGCACACCGAACCTAGGTCAGGACCCCTCAAGCCAACAAATGGTTCCGTTGCCGGGACCGGAAGAAGTCTGAGAAAGGAATCGAGTAATGACAAGAGAATACTGGAAGCCTAAAAGAAAAGAGATCAAGGATTGGTTCGAAAGACAGATCCAGGAGTTCGTAGTAAAAGAAAATCACAGTGAGAAGTTAACGGGGGAAAGGTGGAAAAATAGGTACATCCTTACTGAAAGCTACGAAATATTCTTTGTGACTTTTTCGATTGAACTCCAAGAGTGGCTGGCCAGACTGGTGGAATTCCAGAAGTGCTGGAAGGATGAGCGGGTCACTTTGTGGACCTCAGAGTTGCTCGAACAGCTTGAGAAAACTGATAATACTATCACACGCACAGTGGATCACTGGGTGGATATTATGATGGGAGGATTTGTGACAGAATTTGCCATTGATCAGTTTGTATCATACTCTGAAGCCGAACGACGATTTTTCAAAGGATTTCGAGGAAAATTCCTGAGGACATTACCATTTCTGATTAAGAAATTACTGTGTCAAAAGAGAATTCTATGTGATCATACCGACTGAATGACCTCGGATCTAGATAGGAGTGTGACCCGCAGTGTTAAATACTATCAGACCAACCTTGACGGAGGGAGATCCGCCTACAATCAGTTGCAGGAACTAGCTGCGCAAGATCCCCCGGCTACATCGCCACCTCGGACGTGCAAAGGTAAGAGTTCGCCTATACCGCCACCCCCCTAAACAGTGATATGGCGGTGCATTTAAAACTACCTACCTTCAAGGGGGTAGGAGACGAGGATATGGAACGGTTTTGGTTTGTGGCAAAATCTGTCTGGACTGCGCAAAATGTGGCCAGTGACACGATCAAGAGGGCACAATTGTCTTTAGTATTCGAAGACAGAGCTCTGGACTAGTATATGCAATATGTTGCCCAGAATGGGACAGCCTCCATTCAAGATATCAAGGATGCTCTGAAGCAACAATTCTGGAAGCTGAAATCTTATTCCCAGCTGGTAACGGAAGTAAAGGACTTCAAAAAAGGTGCGTCTGAGTCAGTATGGGAGGCTGATCAGCGATTGAAGAAGGAAATTAGGGAAGGAGGGTTCGAGTATGATGATAGACAACATACGGAGTGGTTCATCGCCATGTTGTTACCTCACCTGCATACGCCAATGAGTCATCAGACCTTTGAATCACAGGAGAAAGTTGTGGAAGTTGCTATAAAATTAGAAGCTGAACCCCGAGAGGATACGTTAGCAAGGGTACAACAAATCCAGGAACAACTTGGGGCTATGCATATGGAGATGCAGAACCTGCGAAAAGAGCGAGGAAAGGACATCTACACAGATCTTTGGTGTATATGTTGCCAGGCGTCTGGCCATACGAAGGATCAGTGCCCTTTGCTAACCGATTATATGCAAGCTGGAGGGCCTAGTCCGATACGCCCAGCGGCAAGTAGGGAACATGTCCTGTTACGACCAGGATCAAGCGGATCTACGCTATGGTGTGATGATTATCGGGTAGCAGGCCTACATGATACGAACCATTTCCCTCGGCTGGGTGCGTACGTCCCAAAACTAAAGCAACAATGGTGTCGATTATGTCGATCAGTGGGACATGATGAGCAGAACTGTCGCACATATGACTTAATGATGGATCGTGGGAGCTTATATCGGGTGAAATTTGACCCTGCATCGCTAAGACTTTCAGCGCGCTTTGGAGGATCACCGGCCCGAGGCAGAGGAGGTCGAGGAGGAAGTGCAGGCTGAGGAAGAGATCATCTAATATGTTATAACTATGGAGAAATAGGGCACTTTTCCAAAGAATGCCCTAATCCCACCAGGTCGTCATGTAAATATTGTAGACAGCTGGACCATGAGGTAGAAGACTGCCCAATTTTAATAGCCAAGATGCAGGAAAAGCAACCTACCCCTACATAGAACGTACAAAGGGTTAAAAATAAGCTAATGGAGGTGGATCCAAGTGTAAAAGTCATGACACGTAGTGGGTTGGACACCCAGGGAAACGAAGAAGGGCTTGCCTCTCGGAAAGGAGTGTCTTGCAAAGAAAAAGCACCATTGGCAGCCCCCGCATAGCCTCAGATTGAAGAAGGAATTGAGCCCTTTTTAAAGGCATGTTTGAAGTTGCTAAGGAATCCGTAGGCCATAGGAAATCTCCTATCATTACTGAATATCTGTGCAGCTTGGCCCAATTTGATCCCTGAGACCAAGGATGTACACAAACTATACGGCTATAAGAAACACACCGGGAGAGAAATGCGATTAACTGCACAGATCAGAGACTATGAAATGGATCAGGTTATCTTAGATCTTGGATCGGATGCCAACGTCTTACCAAAACAAACATGGAAATGAATGGGAGAGCCTAAATTAGAATGGTCCACTATCCAGCTGTGAATGGAAAATCAACAAAAAATCATCCCTCTAGGTAGGTTACCGAAGGTCATGGTTGACATTACAGGGGTCAAGGTCCTAGCTGATTTTGAAGTAATAGAAATAGTTGAAGACGTGGACCCCTACCCTACGCTCCTTGGGCTAGACTGGGAAATAGACATGGGGGGGGGTCATCAATCTCAAGAAACGTAGCATGGTGTTCGAAAACAAAGTTACGCGTGTCATAGTACCACTAGATCCAACAGAAGGTGCGCGGTATACAGAGCCAACCTATGCAAAGGAGGAATTAGATCATTTTTATAAGACAACTGCGCAGGATGAAGATTGGGTTAACCCCACGGATGAAGGAATGCTCTGTTGGGAAAAGGAAAGTAAATGTTTTTATGACTCCGATGAGGAGCTGAAGAATTGTCAAGGTCGGTTGCACAAGGTTTCGGCACTTCGAAGCCTTCAGACCATCAGGAATTTCCGTCGCATCTCTACCACAAAAAGAACCTTTCCCTGCCAGGAGGACGCAGGTAATAATCAACAGCCTGAGGAACCCAAGATTCCCATGGAACGCAGGCCAGAATAACTACCGCTAACCCGATGTGAAGCACCTACGCAGGGACCAGTATTCTTTACTCGGGGGAAGTATTGGAGTAGGGTGATCCTGCGTATAGGAACCCCATTGGCCAGATGGGCTCCGAGGTCAGTCGACCTACGTGGATACCTACTGACGTGCAACACTCAAGGGTGCGATCGAACCTTGCCTGACCAGACTTACCAAGGAACCACTGACCTAAGCACGCGTAGGATTATGGACCTGTCTACAACCATGTATATCCGGGAGAATCTTTGAACATCTCAAGTAATAAATAACATAAGGACGTATGACGCGGCCTTCTCACACAATGACGTCCCGCCCACGAACAAAGTAAAGGGCTCAAAAAGACTGCTGATCAAATTGTAGGTACACCTCATGTCAACCCTCATTCAAGGTACGCGACCGACCTACAAGCATCATCCATGGTCTGACATTCCATGGACATGACCTTGGGCACGAAGGATGACCATCAGGACATCCCGATTTAATAAGAAGAGACCCTTGCAAGCACGAAAAACAGGCGTCAGATCATCAATGCAACCATTTATGATAAGCATAGTCCGACAGATCGAGGGTACGCGCCATGCACGAGCTACCTTGCCATTAAATAGCTTCAGTTGGGGTGTGGATGGCTGGAAAACTTTGGGTCAGGCTATTTATTCACCCTTCAATAGGCTTTGGCTATCTGATTTCTGGTTTTTTGTGTTCATCCATACTTTCTGTAATGCTTGTCTCTCTATTAAAAATATGGACCCCAACCCGCTAAAGGAACTATTACGAGGACCTGGGAATGCTGAGTGCAGTAATAGGCGTGAGCACGAGCTTCCGACAGAAAAGATTGTCTGCGAACCACGCTCAGCAGGAACGCTGCGGTACAAGGACATGTTGCAACTTCTCCACCGCTTCTGAACGCCACCCACCAGAAGCAATGTATGTTCACTCCCTCACGCTGCCATAGTTCACACTCCCGACCTAACTACTAGGGATGTTCAATTAGACTTAGTGCAGCTATCTAGTAGAGATTTACAAGGCCTATCCTCCAGAGTGTTGCGAGAGGTACGCCGCCATCACCGAGACAGGCGACAACAGTATGACATACCTCTAGAAGTACGAGCCCAGTGGATTGTTGTGGTCATTGATGCAACGCGTATTATTCAGGAGCAGCTGGTGCAGGGAGCCCAGTTAGTCAAAACAGCTATGCAACTATGGACGGTAGTACAACACCATTCCACGCATCAGCATGTCCAGCAGGAATTACAGCAGGCAGAATTTGTTCTGGAGCAAGTCATAGCCTCCACACCTTCCCCTATCTCCACGCAGCGCCTAGCCGCCATGGACAGGATTGCGGACCTTCACCACTCCAATCAGGTTGTTCAAAAATGATTGAAGCCATGGTCTGATACCACACTCCAGCCACCGCTACTCCTCAAGCATTATCGCACGCTCCACTCACGTAGAACTGCTGCTATGGAGGATAGTCTTTGTTCTCTTATCATTAAATATCAGACAAATGTTGTACCCAGTCAGACGTATTCTCCATTTGTCTCACTATAGGTCTGCTACTTTGCTGTGTAAATAGAAGCCACGGCAGGAGAAATGCAAGATTGTGTCGGGGGACCGTTGGTCATGCTCTCCAAGATGCCCACAAACAGGTCCATTCTGGAGTATTTTTATTATATTTAGTATAGAGTGTGGCTTTAAAAATGTGCCCCAAATCGTGATTGTAATGGGTCAGTGGTAACTGGGGTCCAAAACCATGGGGTCAGACCATAGGAAATTCCCAGGCTAATGTATTATAAACAGATGTGTTTTGTATCAGAAGATGGATACTGATGACTCATTGATGACCATGGCTTTGCTCATTTTTGGGCTGAATGGACTCGCTAGCCAAAGGAGATCCTAGTCCAGCTGTGTGCGGACCCTGCTGCTGTGTGTGCAGGTTGGGAAGGGAATTGTAAGGAAATATTGATTAATGAATGAATGCGAAGGATTATTAGAGATCTGAAACTGTGAGTATTTTTGTATGAATTGTTGATAATTGTTGTGTTATGTATTTTCTATATTTTCACTGCGGAGGTCTGTGTACTGAATGCTTGGATCTAGATCTATTCCGCTCTGTTTATATAATTCTGTGTTGATGTTGTAGAAAGCATATAATTATAGATCTAGTGCACGTGGATGCAAATAGATACATAATTAACCCCGCAAATAACAAGGTAATCTGGGAATTATAGAACAGAACGCAGCTCTGCTTTCCTTACCCTCCCTTTCTCGGGGTGAGGAAACCTAGTTCCAGCACCCACCCATACTACTTCGGGTGAGACTGTGACCTGCGAAAGCAGGTCACTGCCAAAAGGGCCAGTAGTATAGGGGTTTGTTGGCAAATCTTGCACATCTCACGAATAAGGACCCCGAGAGGAACTTGTACAACATCAAGGCATCAGGTTGTAAAGTTACTCTTTTCATACAAGATAATACATATGGATCTCCTTTTCTCATTGAGTTGTTCTTGTGTCTATTTGAATAATTCAATATTTGGATTCCTTGATCATTGAGTTAGATTTGTTGTTCTCAATTATTATATGTTGCAGGTGCTTTTAATTCTTTTTTCTGTCTTTGATTGCAGGTTCTCATTACTGAAGAAGCCTCTTTGGAGCGACTGGATAAAAGGCTGCACCAAACGTGGAGTTTCAAGGTAGGGCATGTCCTCTTTATTTGTTTATAATAATTTTGAATTGCAAATGATCTGAAGAAAAATATTTACAAATGGATTTTTGTTTCTAGCTATCCGTAGGATACTAGGGAGATCGCTCTTGTCTGCAAGAGGAATTTATCCGCATAACAGCACTCCAAGGGGTGTTTAGTTGCATGTGTGCAACTCAATAGTCCTACAAATGATAGTCAACTTCCCTTTCACCTATATCTCAACTAGTTCTCCACTGGATCTGACATGCATGTAGCTAATAATAGTAAAACCTCAATTGCATGTGAGATCACTGATTGTGAATTAATTAATATTTAATTCACATGATCTCTAACTAGTGTATCAAGCAGTTACAACTAGCACAACTAATTTTAACTCACTTAACTAAGTTAAATTGATTAGAACCTGCATTAACTAATGCACCACTGCACTTTGAACTCTGTTACAACTAGAATTACTCTGCATGCCTCACCAACTACCTCTAACTCGAAATACACTAGCTGACTGAGTTTATCACTCTCAGTTAACTATTACAAGTTATCATTGGGAATATATTATAGTTTATAGCCCATCTTAATTAAGGGATAACTAAAATAGACATGCACCAAAAATAGCACTGTGGGCCCCACCCTCGTGTATGTGATTAATGCACTAGGCATGGGTGCTGAAATTTTCTTGTTGAATCTCAACACTCCCTATCAACAAGAAAGGGATTATCCTTCACTTCGATCCTATCTCTATGGTATTTGAATTTTATCCTGGTGAGTGCCTTCGTCAGAAAATCTGCATCCTGATCTTTCGTGGGAATGTACTGAAGCAACATTATTCTTCTATGCACACAACTCTGAGATGATGGCACCGGATATCTATATTCTTGGACCTATCATGAAAAATTGGATTAATCGAGAGTTTAATGCAACTTTGATTATCACAATGAATCACTGTCGGATCCATCTGAGAAATAAACAAACCAACCAAGATGTTTGTCATCCAGATAGCCTCACAAGCAGCTTGACTTGCTATTATGCTTCTGCTGAACTGAGTGCCACAGATTGTTGTTTCCTACTATACCAGGAAAATATTGTCAATCCTATGCTGAAGATCTCTCCTGATGTGCTCTTTTTGTCTCATGGATATCCCGCCCAATCTGCATCCATGAAGCCTTGAAGCTTCACTCCCTATGTCTGCCTGTACCATAGACCATACTCTGATGTGCCCCTCAGGTATCTCAATACATGCTTCCCCACTTTCCAAAAGAGCTTGGTATGCTCAACCACAGCTTGACTTAGCTGGTTAACTGCGTAGCAAATGTATGGTCTAGTGTTCACTAGATACATCACTGAACCAACTAACTGCTTATAGATAGTAGCATCCACTACCTCTCCAGAAGTAGCATCCTCTTTCCTCCAATTTCCTGGAAGAGGAGTATCCATGGGTTTGCAGTTCTCCATGTGAAACTTACCTAGTATCTCCTTTGCATACTTGCCTTGAGACACAAAAATTTCACCATCCCGCTGCCATATTTCCAATCCAAGGAAATAATCAAGGAGTCCCATATTTCCAATCCAAGGAAATATTTCGAACTCCATTGCAATATCCTCCTTGCATCAGTGTATCAGATTATCATCACCAGTGAAAATTAGATCATCAACATAAAGAACGATAATCAATAGCTTACCCTCAACCATAATCTAGTACAATTTTGCATCTACTTCACAATTGGTGAAGCCCAGTTTGGTGAAATAGCTATATATCTGAGTGTACCAAGCACGGTGTGCTTGCTTCAGCCCATACAGTGCTCTTTTAAGTTGGCACAAATTCGACTCACTGTTGATTATATTGAAACCTTCAGGCTCCTCTATGTACACCTCTTCCTTAATGATCCCATTAAGAAATGCAGTTTTCACATCCATCTGATGAATGCGCCAACCCATCTACGTTGAGAGTGCAGGGATGGATCTTATGGAAGATTACCTTGCAACAAGTGAAAAATTTCCATCATAATCTATCCCCTTGATCTGTAAGAATCCCCAGGACAAAAATCTAGCCTTGCATTTCTCCACACTCCCATCAGCAGCTTGCTTTAACTTGTATATCCATCTCGATCCAACCACTGATTTGTCGACCGGTCTTGGGACAATCTCCCATTAATTGTTCTTGACAATGGATTCATACTCCTCCACCATTGCATCAACCCAAGTTGGTTGCTGCACTGATTCCTGAAAGGAAGATGGTTCAGTCACAATAAATTTTCTCATAAGAGCCATGTACCCAATAAATCGGTCAGGATACTATCTTTGTCTGTGTTGTGAAGTAGGGGCTCCTACATTCTCCGCAACATCAAGTCTCAATCTATAAACTTCCATGGTGCACCTTCTACCGTTTCTGATGGATGGCTCTGCATGAGTGTTTTCCTCCACTCCATGATCCTCTGCATGCGGCTGATACACATCTTGAGGCTCGCCCTTGAGAACCAACAATTCCTCCTCTGCATGAAAGTCCAGCTCCCTCTCAAGGGACAACCACATGGCTTTCTCCTCATCAAATTTTATATCTCGTTGCACAACAGTCATTCTATTGTTTGGAGAATACACACGATAATTATGCGGTGTTTCAGTGTACCCCACAAAAATCCCGATCTTAGTTGTCGATTCTAGCTTCTTCCTGGAGTCCTTGGTCACATGCACATCAAAAGATGAGCCAGAAATCTTAAAGTGTGAAACATCAGGTTTCTTACCAGTGAAAGCCTCTTTAGGTGTACTCATGCCAATTATCTTATGAGGACAACGGTTTTGCACAAATATCATAGTGTTTCATGCTTCCGCCCATAGATGCATCAGTAGGCCTTGATCATGCAACATCGCTCTTGCTTCACCCACGATCATTATTTTATTTCTTTCTATGACCCCATTCTACTGTGGGTTATGAGGCACTATCAGTTCTCTTCGAATTCCTTCTTTGCTGCAGAAGTTCTTGAATTTGTTAGAGATGTATTCTCCACCATTATCGCTCCTAATATCCTTCACTTGCTTCCCTAACTCTTTCTCCACCAGTGCCTTAAACTCAAGAAACTTAGAGAATGTCTTATATTTCTTTTGCATGAAGAAGATCTATCACTTATGACAAAATTCATCAACAAATATTACATAGTACTTATGTTTTGTTGTCGAATCAATAGAGAATGGTCCACACACGTCTGTGTGAACTCTCTCAAGGATCCTCGAATCTCAGTTCTCCTTTTCATGAAAGGTGTACTTTACATATTTTCCCATAGTACATCCCTTGCATGTGTCTGACTGTGCAAGTGTACCCCTGGGAAGACCAATAGAAATATGTTGCATGACTTTCAAGGCTCCATGGTGAAGATGGCCCAATCTCTTGTGCCATAATTTTCCCTCATCCCAGCTCACCAATTGACCTGCCTTGCCCATCATTGTTGCGTAGCCATCTACCTCCAGCCTATAGATATTCTTAACTCGAATCCCTATCCTTTTGGCTTGTCCTGTTTTTTTGTGTCGCAAGAAATCTTTTCCTTCACTTAAAAAAACGTCATAGCCTCTATCCTCCAACATTGTGATTGAGGCTAAATTTTTCTTCAAACCTGGTACATGAATTACATATTTTAATTGAAAGGTTTACCTGACTGCATATGGAAGGTAATGGTACCAATCCTGGTAGCACTGTACCACCTGTCGTCACCCATTTCAATATGCATCTGGAGATCCTTCTCCTCCAAGTCACTGAAAAGTTCCTTGTTTCCCGTCATGTGAAAGGAAGTGCCAATATCCAAATACCAAACAGATCCAAATGCACTTGACACCATGCATGCAATCAATGAGAAGTCATGCTAAAATTGTGATGCAAGAGACTCACCAGCTGCAGATCCTCTAGCCTTCTTATTCTTCTTCTTTTGTGGACATTTAGTATAAAAATGCCCATGTTCGTGATAGTGAAAACACTTCACCTTGGACATGTCATGCTTCTTGCCATTCTTGGACTCTAATTTGGAATGGAATTTCCACCCCTTCCCCTTCTTCGCCTTGGAAGCCAAATCAAAATCCTCTTCATCTTCATTCTTAGATGAAGATCCATCTCTGGTGTTTTGTCTGAACTCCTCCTGCAGTAAATTCGACCACAGTCGTTCCTAATCTAGAATTTTTTCTCTTCCATTGACAGAGTCTTGATAATTGTGCCAACTCTTGGGAAGTCCTAGGAGAGCCAAACTCACGAAATCATCATCAGCGACTGTTATACCAACGCTCCCCAGTTCATCCCGACATTGGACAAACTTTGTTAGATATTTTGGTATGGAGTCGCCCTTCTCCATCTTGATCTTCTTGAGTTTATCTTTGAGCACCAATTTCCTATGGTCGTTGCTGCTTTGGAATAGATCTGTCAAAACCTTCCACATTTCATATGGTGTGGATTTCCCATGGAGGCTTGAGACAATGTGGTCTCGTACTCCCTCCAATAGGATCTTCCTCGCCTTTGCCACTTTCTTTTTCCATGCATCAAGATTTGCAGCATCTGTCACAGCGGGTTTAGGAACATCATTGTCAATGAATTCCTTCAAGCCATTGTCTTCGAGTACTGCCTCCATCCTATCCTTCTAATAAATATAGTTAGAGCTTCCCTCGAGTGCATACTACAACTTCAAGCCATTGGAATCCATTTCGATCTTGAATTAGTTGTAGCACTAAGAAATTATTTCTGCAAATTCGAATTCTATCCAGTCACAAACTCATATCCTCCTTCACAATTGTGATTTCCTATGCTCTGATACCATGTAGAAAGTATACAACATGCATGTATATCTTGGATTCACCCGATATAAAAATGTACTAAATTTAAATACTGAATCGCTTCTACAAATCTTTTGCGGAATTAAAAAACCCAATCGCCAATCACATGAAGCAAAGAAGGATCAAATCAAACACAACACAGATAATTTCCCAGGGAAAGCTTGATGCTCAAAACCCCACTATCTTCTATTGTATATTCAGCATGGATCATGAAACAATTACATACAAAACTCTTCTCATAAGAGCCCTCCAGTACTCAGCTAATTATCTCACACTGTCATACAATAACTGACCAATACTTATCCAATTTACTGCCTCCAGATAACCTGCCTTTCTTGCGCAATCCCTGATGAATGTAATCCCTAAAATATAGGAATTATGGCCTTCCTTGACTACGCAAGTATCATGGGAACTCCAATGGTTGTTTGGTTGCATGTGTGCAACTCAATAATCCTACAAGTGATAGTCAACTTCCCTTTCATATAGATCTCAACTGGGTCTCCACTGGATCTGACATGCATGCATCTAACAATAGTAAATCCTCAGTTGCATGTCAGATCATTGATTTTGAATTAATCAATATTTAGTTCACTTGATCTCTCACTAGTGTATCAAGCAGTTACAACTAACACAACTGATTTAAACTGATTACAACATGCACTAACTAATGCACCGATGCACTTTGAACTCTGTTACAACTAGAATTGCTCTGCATCCCTCACCAACTACCTCTAACTCGAAATCCACTAGCTAACTGAGTTTATCACTCTCAATTAACTATTATGACTTATCATTGAGAATAGATTACATTTTATTGCCCATCTTAATTAAGGGATAACTAAAATATACATGCACCAAAATAGCACTGTGGGCCCCACCCTAGTGTAGGTGTTTAATGCACTAGTCATGGGTGCTGAAATTTTCTTGTTGAATCTCAACAAAGAGTTCAATTCTTGTATCTTCATGTTGAGTTACATTGGAACAATTTGAAGAACTAGTGCTTGCTATGTTCTTACCTTTCAAATGCATGGTTTTCATCTTAGTTTCATCTCCTTAATCTGAACCTAAGTTGTGTTAAATTATTGCAATATTTTTTCCCTTCTCTTTGCCTTTCAATTTGTTTGGCTTCAACTCTGGATGAAGTTGCCAACAATGGTATTCATCATGGACATTCTTCGAACAATGTTTACATGTGAGTTTCTCTTTCTCACTTTTGATAGAGCTATTTCTCTTTCCTGTTCCATTAAACTTGCCCTTTCCTTTACCCTCATACTCAAAGAAACTATCACTTTTCTCATCTACATTTTGTTTCCCTCTTGCTTATAAATGTGTGGCTTGAACACAAACCTCATCTAAGTTTGTGGGATTTAACATGAGAATAGAGTGCCTAAGGTAACTGTGCAAACCCCCAATACACTTTAACAAAGTTTCTTGAGAATACAAATTAAAACCAAAAATAAGAGCTCTTCTCCTAAATTCATGAATATAATCTTGCACACTTTTCCCTTTCAATTGTCTAAAATCCTGCCAGTCCATAATGGCCTTTTGCATGTAAGCTAGAGGATAGAATTTCCTTTTAATGGAAGCAATAAAACTTGACCAAGACATTGAGATCTTACCGTATTTTTAATCTCTTCTTGAGTCCTTTCTTCCCACCATATAAATGTTGATCCTTCCACCCTCAAGGAAGCCAATTGAATATTTATGTCATCTTCATGAAGGTTCTAAATTCTACAATAAACCTCCAATCGACGAATCCAATTATTCATCCTCTTTGCATTTGCCTCGCCATTATACATTGGAAGCTAAAATTTGACATCAATTTTGAGTAAGGGAGTTTTTCCTTTTGAGGCTTTTGAATGAGTATGGGTAGTCTTGGCTGTGGAAGTGGGAGATTATGTTGATGGAGATGATGAGGATGGTGATGAGGATGGTGGAGAGGGAGGAGGTTTTCCTCCACTGCCCTTTTAATACTTTTCTTCATCCTTTTTGCCTTCTAAAGTTCCCTCTCCATGTGGAGACTTAGAATTATCCCCATCCATCCTGGTGTCCTTCTCTTGAAAGAGGATCCTAACCCTATCAGTTATCTCCAAAACCTGGCATGATGGCTATGGATTCAAGCTCAGTTTCTGGTGCAGCTTGTACCTCGTCAATCTCAGCTTCTGGATATAAAACTTGAGGTTCTTCAAGTGCAGCTGTGAGTGGAACTTTGGGTGGACATGGTGGCCTTGTGGCTCTCCCTCTTCTGGTCCTAACCTCGGGACTAGAAACCAATAGTTTCCCTTCTCCTCTCTGCAACTTCAACCTTATAAGCATCACAAATTTGCAACCATTAAAACCCTACTTGCACAAAACTCAAGAAAATCAAGAAAATAACCTTTGCTCTGATACCACCTTGAGCTAAATCTGAATGTTAGTTTTCTTGTGCTAATTTCATCTTTAGAATTATAAACAATTTGTTGATCTCTTGCTTCATGTGAATAGGTTTCTTGAGGTGTTTGTGAGTTATAAACAGGTAAATGAGTTGAATTTTATGTTAAATTCATGATAATTTTAACTTAAAAAAAAAAAGTATTGAACAATAGTAATAAAATGTACAACAAACCATCAAATGATCCATTAACACAGTGTTTTGATGAAGGAGTCTACCCTTCCTGGGCTACATCTCCTTGGTCCAGCTTCTATGGCTTGGGCCTCTGTATTAGCTCAAACGTGCAAAAAGTGTTGTTTACATTCATCTACTACTCTTGAAACCTACTTCGATGTCTTTAGAATGTCCAAATCATCCAAAAATGACTCTTCTTGCTCACAATTTGGTCAAATTTTGCAAAAGTTATGGCCAAAACATTTTGGTCTAGGAAATATCCACTAAAACTAGAGAAAACTCCAGTTAAGGTTGCTAAATTTAGGGGCAGCACCGAATTTGGGGGCTCCGCCAGTTTTGTCGCCATATTAAACTCAAATTTTAATTAAAGTTAAGCGGGATTAAATTATAGATAAGTGTGAGTTAGTGCTAATCGGGTGTGTTAACCAAATCCAAATTTATGAAATGGATTAGCGTGGTTAAATATCATTTAAGGGTTAATTAACCCGCACTTAACATTAATACCGCGCATTAATATAGCGCTCTGCCTTTGGTTATAGTCGAAAGGTCATGAGGGGAGGGGGTTGGCCCCCTCCTATCTCCCTTCGGTCAAACAACAATGAATATAAATAAAATTTGGCGACCATATATGATAAGATGTAATGCATGGTCTAATGGTATATATGTTGGTTGGTGCGAGGGAGATCGCGGGGTCGAGCCTTGACCTCCGCCCTTCCGCCCGTATAATATTTTTCTCCATAATATGCATATCCAAACTTTGGTTATATAGTTTTACAACCATATATATATAAATAAATTGACCTTTGAATTATTGAACTTCTGACCATTGTTTGAAATTCATATTTGAACCTGAGTTTCCCAACCCTTGAACTATGATAATGCAGACTTTGACCTCAGTCCACTAGAGGGGGCACGTGGCGGCCCCTGGTTGCACCACATGTCCGCCTCTGGTTGAACTATCCCCAACCTTTAATAAAATAAAATGCACCATTAAAATTCGAAATTCGACCTTAGGAGATACCATAAAATTTTTCACCTTCCAAAATTTCTGGTGAATCCTATAGTAACACTTATCATAGTGTCATTGGGAAAAAATGACATAATATCCTTTTCTTTTCTGACTAGGCTACCATGTCAGCATTCTATCCTTTCTGCAATTTTTTTAGCTATTTAGGAAAACAAACAACAGCCTCTATCTTCCTCATCCAAAGTCAGTTTTCGATGAAATGAATTGCGCTGGATTCCTGGCGACGAGCTCTTCGCTTTCATTCAGTTTCCATTCGATTTTGAGCACTTTGATTTTTTATCTTTAACACTGAGCACCTGATCAACTCTGAAGGAGTCCTTCAACATCAAGGCACCGGTTTTAATCTTCCTTTTGTTCAATTTACTTTGCTTCCCATAAATCTATTAATGTTAATTGGTTTAGCATGATACTCCTTGATTTTTCATGTATTTTTTCTTGAAACACATATACTATGTATCTTTCATATTTTGTCATGTGATCTTCTTTACAGGTATTCGGATGCAGAAGGCATAGCGAGGAAGAAGCCTGGAAGCGAAAGGATCAACATCGACACCAAGGAAATGACTGCATAAGGGTCGAGGTAGGCCATCTCCCTCTCTCATTTTACTTTAAATATTAAACTAGGAAAGCTTGTATCCTTTGTCATGGTTGTTACTATACCCACTCATTAGGCTAGAGGGATCGCTTCTTTCCGAAGAAGGGATTTCTTGCATAACAAGGAGGAAGCAAGCAAGGAGGAGTAGGAATCAAGAAAATACAATAGGATTCTTTGCAGATATCAATTTGCATGTTTATTTTCCTTTCTAGATTTGGAATGCATGGTATTGCATGTGGTTCTTTTTTGTATTAGCATGGGTTTTTCCAAGTGTGAAAATGTTATCATCCTAGAATTTCCATTTCCGGATAGTCATGGTGGTGTGGAGTTCTCGTGTTTTGGTTTAGCTGGATTATCGGATGGATTCGAAGTTGACTAGGGTGGATCTTTGAATTGATATAACACATGGCCTAGTAACCCCTAAACCAGATTATGTGTTGTGATAAAGTCGTATAGTGTGTTGTCTCGGTAGGCCTAGGAATCCTTGACCGATGAATGGCAGGATATACGGTAAATCTTATAAGTGGTTTTATATCCATTCAGGCCTAGGAATCTCGAGTTTGGGATTGAGGTAAAGCCTGGATATTATGCCTTGATTTAGGGCCTAGTGACCCCTGATTCAGACTGTGGGTTGCAGTAAAGCCTGAGAGACTAGGAGACAGGAAAATTCCTCACGGTTTAGTTGAAGAGAATCCGATGATATCCATGCTTGTGTTGTCCTAATGATCGGGTGTAGATCATGGTAAAGCTTGGTTTATGATTGATGAGGGTGAGGTGGTTTAGCCTCGAGATGCCCTGGTTGGTTTTTCGGTTCGAGTCCCACATTCATGCTTGGAATATGGCACAGGGGTGATTGGCTGAAGAGAAATTTGGCCCAACCAATTTATGATCGAGTGGAATGTGGAAGTCCCATCTCTGGTTGGTTTTTACACTCATTAATGAGAATCTCATTCCTTTGGTATTTGGTATGTAAATGTAATGGTTATTATGTGAATTTCATTGATGTTATATCCATGGTATTTATGTTGCTATTATGTTAGTTATAAGCATGTTCTTTATCAGTGATGATGTATGGCTCTATATATTTTTTTCCTGTAAATGAATATACAATGTATCTATGGTCAAATAGATTGTATTGCAGCTTATGATATAAGGTAGAAATTCTTCCTAGTGATTCTCAGATAAGTATTATACCCTATGTTTAATTATGTCATTTACAAATTTAGATACAATGTTTGTGACATGTTTGATGAAATGCCTATCATGGTTGGGTGGGGTCGGATGAGTTGCTAATGATGTGATTGATTCCATGTATTTTTTTTAATGTGATTTATCCTCTCCTGAAGTTACAAGAAGTGTTGGACAGCGACCTGGGCTCAGGGGCCGAAAATGTGGCACAAATCTCGGAGTTGCAGGCACGGAATTAATCGTTTGGGGCCCTGACCACTACCTTTCCAAGGCTATCCCATGGCTAAGGGTCTATCACCGCTCCCTTACCCTAATATTCCCATAGATAAGGCTCAAGAGGGTCAAAATCTAGCCCCCCCTTCACGTTTCAGGGGTTTGGGAGGGTGGTTTACCTCTTAGAAGTGTTGTTGATGTTGTGTAAGGTGTATTTGTCATGTTTCTGTCTGTTTAAGGTCATCTAGGAGGTTTAATCTCATATTAGTAGCCTCTCGTCACATTTTTACATCGGTTGGTTGGTTACTTGAGTAGATGTGGGAAGAGGGTGTTACATATGCAATGTTATGTACATATGATGTTGCTTGTGTGTTGTGCATATGGCGTTATGTACACATGGTGTTGTGTGCATGATTGTACATGTGGTGTTGTGTACATGTTTTACATGTGGTGTTGTGTGCAGGTGGTATTGTGTACATGTCGTGCATGTCTCGTTGTGCACATTTGGTGTCGTGCATGTGGCGTTGTGTACATTTGGTGTCGTGTACATGTCGTGTACATGTCATTCATCTGGTGTTGTGTAAATGTGGTATTTTTTACACATTGTACAGGTGGTGCAGTGTACATTTGGTATTGTGTACATGTTGTGCAGGTGGTGTCGTGTACATGTGATGTTGTGCACACGTGCATGTAGTATTGGGTACAAGAGGTATTGTGTACATGTTGTGCATATGGTACTGGTATACATGTGGTATTTTGTGCATTTCATACATGTTGTGTTGTGGGCATGTGGTACTATGTATGTGCATTGTGTAGTCGTTGTATCGTGACATGTGTATTTGTTCTGTTGTACTTTGTGTATGTATATGTATTTTATTGTACACCGGATGTAGGTGTATGTATTGTATGTCGATGTAGGTGTATGTTTTGTGTTGTATTGTACACTGAATGTATGTGTGTGTATTTTGTGGTTTTGTACGCTGTGTGTGGGTGTATGCATGTGATGTAGACTATGTGTATGTGTATGTGATTGAAGAGAAGCAAATTCACTGGGTGTTTTCCATGTGTGGCAACCGATCCGATGTGTGTATAGAAAGAACAAAGGCAAAAGTAAGGACCGATGAAGGATAAGTACCCATATTTTATTTCAGTTCTATTATGCATGTGATCTACGATTCTAACTTATGATGGTTACATGTGATTTATGATTACGGTTTATGATGATTGCATGTGATTTGTGATTTTGACCTATGATGATTGTGTTTTGAGCTAACCATATGTGATATGTTTATACATGATTATTTGATCAACAACTAGTTTGACTCGTTGTGACAAGAAGTGAATAGAATTGCAAATGTACCTTATTGACGAGCTACCAATAAGGTCTGATGTGAATTTATTTCAATTTATTTTGAATCTAATGGCAATTATGTGTTGGGTACAAGAAGTACGAAAATGCCCAATTGGGTGGTTGAAACTAACTACAAGGATTAGATGCAGCAGTAAAAAGAATTCAAACATGCAACACTATGTTGGTAAAGCACTTCAGGAGCAGGGGCATTGTGGGACACTGGTACCCAATAGTGTCCATTGATTTCCATGAGAATTTTATGACCAGTATAAATAAAATTTGGCGACTATATATGATAAGATGTAATGCATGGTATAATGGTATATATGTTGGTTGGTGTAAGGGAGATTGCGGGGTCGAGCCCTGACCTCCGCCCTTGCACCCGTATAATATTTTTCTCCATAATATGCATATCCAAACTTTGGTTATATAGTTTTCCAACCATATATATATATAAATAAATCAACCTTTGAATTATTGAACTTCCGACCATTGTTTGAAATTCATATTTGAACCTCAGTTTCCCAACCCTTGAACTATGACAATGCGGACTTTGACCTCGGTCCACCAGAGGGGGCACGTGGCGGCCCCTGGTTGCACCACATGTCCGCCTCTGGTTGAACTATTCCTAACCTTTAATAAAATAAAATGCACCATTAAAATTCGAAATTCGACCTTAGGAGATACCATAAAAATTTTCACCATCCAAAATTTCTGGTGAATCTTGCAGTAACACTTGTCACAGTGTCGTTGGGCGAAAATGACATAATATCCTTTTCTTTTCTGACTAGGCTACCATGTCAGCATTCTGTCCTTTTTGCAATTTTTTTAGCTAATTAGGAAAACAAACAACAGGCTCTATCTTCCTCATCCGGAGTCAGTTTTCGATGAAATGATTTGTGTTGGATTCCTGGCAACGAGCTCTTCGTTGTCATTCAATTTCCATTCGATTTTGAGCACTTTGATTTTTGAGCTTTAACACTGAGCACCTGATCACTCTGAAGGAGTCCTTCAACATCAAGGCACCGGTTGTAATCTTCCTTTTTTTCAATTTACTTTGTTTCCCATAAATCTATTAATGTTAATTGGTTTAGCATGATACTCCTTGATTTTTCATGTAGTTTTCTTTGAAACACATATATTATGTATCTTTCATATATTGTCATGTGATCTTCTTTACAGGTATTCGGACGCAAAAGGCATAGCGAGGAATGAGCCTGGAAGTGAAAGGATCAACATCGACACCAAGGAAACGACTGCATAAGGGTCGAGGTAGGCCATCTCCCTCTCTCATTTTACTTTAAATATTAAAGTAGGAAAGCGTGTATCCTTTGTCACGGTTGTTACTATACCCACTCATTGGGCTAGAGGGATCGCTTCTTTCCAAAGAAGGGATTTCTTGCATAACAAGGATGAAGCAAGCAAGAAGGAGCAAGAATCAAGCAGCTACAACAGGATTCTTTGCAGGTATCAATTTGCATGTGTATTTTCCTTTCTAGATTTGGCATACATGGTATTGCATGTGGTTCTTTGTTGTATTAGCATGGGTTTTTTCCAAGTGTGACAATGTTTTCATCCTAGCCTTTCCATTTCCAGATAGTCATGGTGTTGCGGAGTTCTCGTGTTTTGGTTTAGCTGGATTATCGGATGGATTCGAAGCTGACTGGGGTGGATCTCTGAATTGATATAACACATGGCATAGTAACCCCTGAACCAAATTGTGTGTTGCGATAAAGTCGTATAGTGTGTTGCCTCGGTAGGCCTAGGAATCCTTGACCGATGAATGGCAGGATATACGATAAATATTATAAGTGGTTTGATCTCCATTTAGGCCTAGGAATCTTGAGTTTAGGATTGTGATAAATCCTAGAGATTATGCCTTGATTTAGGGCCTAGTGACTCCTGATTCAGACTGTGGGTTGCAATAAAGCCTGAGAGACTAGGAGACAGGAAAATTCCTCACGGTTTAGTTGAAGAGAATCCAATGATATCCATGCTTACGTTATCCTAATGATCGGGTGTAGATCATGGTAAAGCTTGGTTTATGATTGATGAGGGTGAGGTGGTTTAGCCTCGAGATGCCTTGGTTGGTTTTTTGGGCACGGAGGTGATTGGCTGAAGATAAATTTGGCCCAACCAATCTACGATCGAGTGGAATGTGGAAGTCCCCTCTCTGGTTGGTTTTTACACTCATTAATGAGAAGCTCATTCCTTTGGTATTTGGTATGGAAATGTAATTGTTATTATGTGGATTTCATTGATGTTATATCCATGGTATTTATGTTGTTATTATGCTAGTTATAAGCATGTATTTTATCAGTGATGATGTATGGCTCTATCTATGTTTTTCCTGTAAATGAATATACAATGTATCTATGGTAAAATATATTGTATTGGAGCTTATGATGTAAGGTAGAAATGCTTCCTAGTGATTCTCAGATAAGTATTATACCCCTATGTTTAATTATGTTGTTTACACATGTGGATACAATGTTTGTGACATGTTTGATGAAATGCCTATCATGGTTGGCTGGGGTCGAATGAGTTGCTAATGATGTGATTGCTTCCATGTATTTTTTTTAATGTGATTTATCCTCTCCTGAAGTTACAAGAAGTGTTGGAAAGTGACCTATTCTCAGGGGCTGAAAATGTGGCACAAATCTCGGAGTTGCAGGCACAAAATTAATCGTTTGGGGCCATGACCGCTACCTTTCCAAGGCTATCCCATGGCTAAGGGTCTATCACCACTCCCTTACCCTTATATTCCCATAGATAAGGCTCAAGAGGGTCAAAATCTAGCCCCCCCTTCAAGTTTCAGGGGTCTGGGAGGGTGGTTTACCTCTTAGAAGTGTTGTTGATGTTGTGTAAGGTGTATTTGTTGTGTTTCTGTCTGTTTAAGGTCATCTAAGAGATTTAATCTCATATTAGTAGCCTCTCGTCACATTTTTACATCAGTTGGTTGGTTACTTGGGTAGATGTGGGAAGAGGGTGTTACATATGCAGTGCTATGTACATATGATGTTGTTTGTGTGTTGTACATATGGCGTTATGTACACATGGTGTTGTGTGCATGATTGTACATGTGGTGTTGTGTACATGTTTTACATGTGGTGTTGTGTGTAGGTGGTATTGTGTGCATGTCGGGCATGTGGCATTGTGTACATTTGGTGTCATGTACTTGTCGTGCATCTCGTGTTTTGTAAATGTGGTGTTTTGTACACATTGTACATGTGGTGCAGTGTACATTTGGTATTGTGTACATGTTGCACGGGTGGTGTCATGTACATGTGATGTTGTGCACACATTGTGCATGTAGTATTGGGTACAAGAGGTATTGTGTACATGTTGTGCATATGGTACTGATATACATGTGGTATTTTTTGCATTTCATACATGTTGTGTTGTGGGCATGTGGTACTATGTATGTGCATTGTGTAGTCGTTGTATTGTGACATGTGTATTTGTTTTGTTGTACTCTGTGTATGTATATGTATTTTATTGTACACCGGGTGTAGGTGTATGTATTGTATGTCGGTGTAGGTGTATGTTTTGTGTTGTATTAGTACACTAAATGTATGTGCGTGTATTTTGTGGTTTTGTACGCTATGTGTGGGTGTATGCATGTGATGTACACTATGTGTATGTGTACGTGATTGAAGAGAAGAAAATTCACTGGGCGTTTTCCATGTGTGGCAACCGATCTAGTGTGTGTACAGAAAGAACAAAGGCAAAAGTAAGGACCGATGAAGGATAAGTATCCATATTTTATTTTAGTTCTATTATGCATGTGATCTACAATTCTAACTTATGATGGTTACATGTGATTTATGATTATGGTTTATGATGATTGCATGTGATTTGTGATTTTTACCTATGATGATTGTGTTTTGAGCTAACCATATGCGATATGTTTATACATGATTATTTGATCAACAACTAGTTTGACTCGTTGTGACAGGAAGTGAACAGAATTGCAAATGTACCTTATTAATTAGCTACCAATAAGGTATGATGTCAATTTATTTCAATTTATTTTGTATCTAATGGCAATTATGTGTTGGGTACAGGAAGTACGAAAATTCCCAATTGGGTGGTTGAAACTAACTACAAGGATTAGAAGCAGCAGTAAAAGGAATTCAAACATGCAACACTATGTTGGTAAAGCACTTTAGGAGCAGGGGCATTGTGGGACACTGGTACCCAATAGTGTCCATTGATTTCCATGATCATTTTATGACCGGTATGATGGTTTTGAGACAGGAATATGCCTTGGTTGTTTTAACTTCTGATGCGAGGAAACCTTTCCAAGGCATGCACTGCCCACGATGGTGACACCAGTGGAACTTGGAAGGTGAGTGAATACACGGAAGGGGTGACTGGATTTCCTAAGGGAATGTGTAGGAGAGAAGGGGAGGTTGTGATGGATTTGGTTTGGTTATTATCATTTCCAGATGGAATCAAAGGCACATTGGGAGTGTGCCCTGGAACAATGAGTCAGTAATTGTTCACTGAGGGTACAGTAGCGTTGGACATTGGATGTAGATTTTGACTTTATTAGTGGATTTTGGACTTGCTTGGAAGGAGGTGAATTCTGGTATTACTTGAGGGTGGAGGTGTAAGCCTCTAGATTCCCTTGTTGCTAATACGGGCATCGTATCCTTCTATTTTTTGGTTGAGCAAATGATTATATGTGTATATGTCTATATGTCTATATGTGTATATCATTGTAGATATTGTGTCGAGATGGATTTGTAAAGATCCATAGACTGTATGGTTTTATATGTGGTTGTTATTGTAAATATCTTAATGAGTTGTATTATAAAGCTCCAATAAACAGTATGATTGTCATGTTTTAGTAGATTTCCATTGTAAATAATGCAACGAGCTATGTTATAAAGCTCCATGGGCAGTTTGTTTTGTTTTCGGTGGTATTGTTGGTTATAGGTGTCATTTAACACCGAGGACAGTGTTCCCCCAAGGGGGAGGGTTTTTTAACAGCCCTGGATAAAAATACATGCAAAAATATATAATACCACAGTGATGGGACATGTATTCTAAGTTGAATGGTGGGTAAAACATCCTAGTGGGTGTTCACTTCGATTTATTATGGCTAAGGAAATTGGAAAGGGCAAAGGCAAAGGCGTTGGAAAGTCATGAGGCATTAATTGGCATTTTATTTGTGAAAATGATGGAAATTAGGAGAAAAGGAAGGTTAGAGGTCATAGGTTGCATGTGAGGAGGAAAATTAAGGAAAATAATGGAAAATGAAGAAAATATAGGCCTCATTAATAAAAAGGTTTAGGAGGATCAGTTGGTAAGCTTTTGTTAGTTCATTTTTTGAGCTCTCTCATTATTCTCTCTCTCTCTCTCTCTCTCTCTCTCTCTCTCTCTCTCTCTCTCTTGGACACTTTGAGTTTTCTTGGAGCACTTTTAATCAGGAGATCATGTCCATTGCTAAAATAGCTCAAAAATGAAAGTGCTCAAAAGTGGTTGCAACCTAAGCAACCGGAAAGGTCTCGTCGCTACGATTCTAGCGCCATGAACGGTCGTAAAACAGAGGTTGTATGCAGAAGTTATGAAGGTTTGAAAAGCCCGGTAAACTTCAAAAAAATGAGTTTGACCAAGTTTCAATTTACAAATTTGAAAAATTTAAAAGAGAATATTCCAGGGAACATTCCTCAAAATATTCCATGAGGGATAATTTCAGTTTGACAAGTGGCAGCTTTATATTGGATGTTGGTTTTACTTGGATGATTTTGAACCAATCAACGGGTGCCACGTGGCAAGCCCAGAAGCTGCCATGTGACCCCAGGTCGGAGGAGGACGGCATATTAAAAAACTTGTTAGTATGCAGGATTTGAATGCAGGACCAGACTGCACATAACCAAACATCTCAACCGACCCGCCTACACCATATGTCTTAACATGTAATGGCGGCAGTTTCAATATAAACTTTGTTGTTAATGTCGTTGGCGGGGGGAAGGGCTAGCCCCCATATAAACAAAAAACCATAAGACCAGGGCTCAGAACCAAGAGCTAGGACCCCAGCGGTTAACACAAGTCTTATCCACGTGGTATTTACGCACATATGCCCAGTTCAACATTTAATGCGACGGGTATTGTAAAACGGTTTTCGAACCGTGTGGGTCGGGGTTCTACCCACCTTGTGCCGATTTTTAAATGTTTGTTTCAACGGAGGTCATGTGACTACTACCGCCTAACCTTTAATGCCAGAAGTTAACCACCTGGATAAATCTGGAGAGCGCCACCAAAATCGGCGGAAACCACCTAATTAACTTCAGTTAACTCAAGTCCTCCACATTTAGTGGAGTTTTTTAAAGGACATTGGGCAGTTTCTTGTTTTGGCCATAAATCCTTAGATTTTCTACCAATTTGGATGCATGGATAGTCAATTTTTGGTATTCTCGACATTATAAACACATTGGAAGAGGTTTTAGATTCATCAGAGGTCATATTGTGCAGGTTTAGCTTTAGGAGAGGTCAAGGAGCCACTAGGGCCACTAGGATGTTTTCAGTGTTTTGAGCATCGATTCTCTGTTTTCTGCAAATTAATAGTCATTCCTGTCTAAATCAAGCATTTTGAAGCTGTTTTTACAGATATCACAACCACTTGAGGCTTTTATTCACATGTACTTACCATTTTTTAGCAATAAGATATGAGCGACATGCCATTGGGAGCTGGACCAGTAGATGTAGCCCAGGAGGGGTGAACTACTTCATCAAATTTGCTAAGTAGTGTTAAATGTGATGTTTAATTCTCTGTTATTTACTGTTGTACAATGTTTTATAAGCAATTTACATGCTTTAAACTCACACAAAAATCTATATAACTAAGATACAACCATTTGTTTCACCTGCAAACTTCAGAGAACATTATGCACACATTTTAATTACTACTTGGATACTTATGATATAGGTGGATATTGGTGGTCACCTGCCTATTCCACTTGGGGCCCCACCATTGTCTCTTTTAGTTTTTCAGTTTCGGCACAACTTACTATTTTTAGCAGTTTTTCGGGTCCTGAACTTCCGAAGCCGTTTTGAGGCTCTAAACGACGTTTTTTGGGAAAACGAAGAGCAACATGGGTCCATGGACCCATGGGTCCATGGACCCATGTTTCTTGTTCAAAATTTGTAGTTCTTGGATAGATCTTTCTAACGAGGTATGGTACGCGTCAAACAGAGATCGTATGCCAAAGTTACGCCCCGGGGAAGTTGAAACACCAATTTACTCAAACGAGGCCCATAGTTTTGGTGCTTCATCTCCTAGGGTTAGGGTTTTGGCTATTTAGGATTTCCCATTGTTTCTAAATAATAAATAGGCCCTCAAGACTCATTTTAACTCAGTTCAAAGGCCTGTAGCCGCCCCATCTCTTCTCAAAGATAGCTACCAGCGCCCTAGCTAGTTTTATTTCCATTCTGTCTGTAAGAAAATTTTAGTTCTTTGACATTAATGAAATGAAGTGTTATTTCCACAGCATCTCTGTATTTATGGTTATGTGTTTATTCTGTTGCGTTCCTGCATAAATCCATATCAGTGGTATCAGAGCGGTCTACTTTTTCTCGATCCTTCTTTGCATGTCCCCAACGAGGTCAGGGTATAAGGAATTAGGGCTCGATCTGATGGAACCTTTGCAAGATCAGCCTCGCAAACCCCGACGGACGCCCATGGGGAATGAAAAGAAAGATGAGGGAGCAGGAGATCCTATCAAAATATTTCTCGAGGAGGCCCTCGAAAAACAAAGGAATGCGATGATGGATAACTTTGCCCAGATCCTTCAACTACGTCTGTTCCACGCGCATCCGCATCCAAAGAAACTCACTCCGGAGGTGCGAACTTTAAGGTACAAGTAAATTTTGACATTCCCATATTTGAGGGTCAAATAGATGCAGATGCCATAGATAGATGGTTGAATCTATTAGAAGGATATTTCTCGGTTCATGACTTTTCCGACCGGGAGAATATTATTTTTTCACTCCTCAAAGTTTCCCCCCATGTCAAGGACCGGTGGGAAACCCACTGTGAGAAAAAGGACAAGACAAAACCCTCTCTGTTCTTGGCCGTACCCACTTCGAATTCTTTCTGAGATGCCATCAAGGAACAATACTATCTCGTGGTGAGCTATGAGGACAATTACATATAATGGACCACACTGCGACAGCAAAGGGATCAAGATGTACATGAGCTGATGAATCTGTTCCATACCCTGCGCACAAACTAAGGTATCAAATATTTAGAGAAACATCTGGTGCTAAATTATTGCAGTTGTCTTCACAGATAAATTTAGGAGGAAATGGATTTCCTTGACATCTCCTCACTTTGTACGGCATACCAGTATGCCGCCAAGATTGAGCAGAAATTCAAACAGAAGAAGCGAGACTTTGGATCTGCGAATCAAAAGCAAGGGAAAGGTGCTCCCAAATTGCAGAACAAAGGACAGAGCTCAGGCATGGTGAATCAAGACAACCTGTCAAATCCACAAGCAAATAACAACACCGGAAAGCCAAAGAAGGACACGAAAAAAGTGGTGTGAGTTCCATAAGAGCTCCACTCACAACACAAGTGAGTGTCAGGCCAAGCAGTCGCTGGTGGCTGAGATGAGGGCTTCTGAGTCAGATGCATGCTCCGATTCTAAATCAGAACCTGACAAGGGGAATGAAAAATGGAAAAATATTATTGATGCGGAGCCCAACACCACTATTTCCACTATGAAGATCCAGAAGGAGGAACCGTAAGATCCAGAGGAGGAGGAACGTCTCTTCCACTCCCAGATGTGGGTAAAAGGCTCCCCTGTACAGTTCTTTGTCGACAATGGGAGCCAAAAGAACCTCATTTTAGCAGACGCCGTGAAGTGGTTGGGCTTGCCATCCACAGCTCACCCACATCCATACACAATCGGGTGGCTTCACCAAGGACGAGATCTCCGCGTCAGCCAGCAGTGTCGCCTTCCCTATAGCATAAAGCCCTTCACGGATGAGGTATTATGTGGCGTTGCTCCTATTGATGTTTCTAATGTATTATTAGGACAACCATACTTGTGGAAGCGTCATGCTGTGTATGAGTCTCGACCTCGTGATATTATTGTTACTTTGGGAAATAAGCCATGTGATACTAGAGGTACCACCCCGCCGCTATCTCTTTGGTTACCGCAAACAATGCGCAAGCTTATTTCAAACCCAGAAATTTGTTTTCCTAATGATCTCCGCCCTCGTGGCAAGAAGAAGATTGTGGCCACGACCTCCAGACAGGGCTCCTCTGCACAACAACAACAAATGGATAAGGTTGTGGAGGAGTACGGGGACATATTCACCTCACCCATAGGGGTTCCTCTGCACTGTCAGGTCAAGCACCCGATCGATATGACCCCAGGTGCGCCGCTACCTAATGGACCGATCTATCGGCGCTCTGTTCTGGAGAATGATGAAATCAAGAGATAGATTCAGGAGCTGTTGCAGAAAGGTCACATCAGACCAAGTTCATCACCCTGTGGGAGCCTGATCGTGTTGGTACAGAATAAGGATGGGACATGGAGACTTTGTATTGACTATCGGGCGCTGAACAAGATCACTGTTCAGAATAGGTACCCAATCCCACGGATTGATGACCTTCTGGACCAACTCAAAGGTGCAAAATATTTCAGCAATATTGACTTGAAGTCAGGGTATCACCAGGTACCGATTGAACCCTCCGATGTGTGAAAGACTGCCTTCAAAGCCAAGGAAGGCCTTTTCGAATGGCTGGTCATGCCTTTCGGATTGATGAATGCTCCCGCAACCTTCATGAGGATGATGGATGACATCTTGCGGCCATTCACCAACTCATTTGTAGTGGTGTACTTGGATGACATTTTGATCTTCAGCTAGACTTGGGAAGAGCACCTTCACCACATCCGACAAGTCCTCCAAACACCGTGGGCAAAGACAAGCCGTGTGCCAATTTGGAGAAGTGCACTTTGGCATGACCCAGGTTCAATATCCTAAGAATATTGACGGGAAATGGGGTGCAGTGCGGTGGATCCGCCCGAAGATCCAAGTCATTCTTGATTGGCCAGCCCCAACCACCCTAATAGAGCCTCGCAGCTTTCTGGGTCTTGCTAATTTCTACCGCAGGTTCGTGTTGGGATTCTCTCATATCACTTGGCCCTTGAGTCAAGCCACCAAGGGAGGAGCGAAAGCAAAATTCTGTTGGTCGGAACCTCAACAGAAGGCATTCAAAGAATTGAAAAATCGCCTCTGTTCTGCCCCAGTGCTCACCTTACCAGACTTGCAGAAGCCATTTGAGATCGAGACAGATGCCTCTGACTATGCTATTGGGGCAGTTCTTACTCAACAGGGACATCCAGTGGCATATCACAGTGAGACATTGTCTGACACAATTCGCAAGTATCCCACTTATGACAAAGAAATGTATTCCATTGTGCAAGCTTATCGAAAATGGAAGCATTACATTTTGGGGAAGGAAACAATCATCCACACAGACCACCGACCCCTGCAGTTCATACAGACACAAGGGAAGTTGCAGAATGATCGCCATCAGAAGTGATCCACATATCTACAACAATTTCATTTGAACATCGAGTACAAGAAGAATATCACAGCAGAAGCCACTGCTAAACTCTTCTTTGAACGAGTGTGGGTGCACTTTGGGATCCCACAGTCTATCATATCGGATCGATATATCAAGTTCCTCAGCACATTTTGGTCCAGCCTCTGGTCAATGTTGGATATCAAGCTCACCAAGTCCACAGCTTTCCATCCCCAAACAAATGGCCAGACAGAGGTCGTCAAAAGAATGATTGTACACATTCTACGCATGTACAATTCAAAGCATCCACGCACATGGGACAAGAGCCTCCCCTATGTACAACATAGTTATAATCGGGCTCTCCATAGTTCAATCGGCCATAGCCCCTTTCAGGTGGGCTTGGGATTCTAGCCACTATGTCCCATTGACGTAGCCATGCCATTTGCAGCTGCTCAGGCCAATTCAGCTCATGTCCAGTCTGAAGTTGACAAAGCCAGTAGCTTCATCGAGCACATTCAACACATCTGCCAACAGGTTCATGATATATTGGACAGAGCCAATGCCAAGTACAAGCAACGCCATGATCAACACCGGGTGCCACACAACTTCCAGGTGGGTGACAAAGTATGGCTACATTTGCAGAAGGAGCGCCTCACTGGACCCCACCGCAAGCTTCGCCCGCTCCGATACGGGCCGTACACCATCACCAAGGCTGTAGGGAACAATGCATTCGAGCTCAGTATTCCACCATTCCTTGGTCTGCACCTAGTCTTCAATGTGGATCGCCTTCGTCCTTACTTCCCACCTCTACTGGACACCTCAGACATTGCAGAACAACTCACACCAACAGAGTTAAACCCAGACTGCATGGAACAGGCCACCACATATTGTATCATGGACATGCAAAGCAAGAACACTCACCAATAGAAGATCCAACTGTATCGAGTTGTCAAATATGGCCAACTCTTGCACCAAGGAAAGTGGTTCACTAGGGACCAAGTTCAGCAGAAATTTCCTCATCTCATGGAGGAACTTAACGCAATGGGGACCATTGCTTCCTAAGGGGGAAGGAATGATCTAGGTGGATATTGGTGGTCACCTGTCTATTCCACTTGGGGCCCCACCATTGTCTCTTTCAGTTTTTCAGTTTCGGCACAACTTACTATTTTTAGCAGTTTTTCGGGTCCTGAACTTCTGGAGCCGTTTTGAGGCCCTAAACGACGTTTTTTGGGAAAATGAAGAGCAACATGGGTCCATGTACCTATGTTTCTCATTCAAAATTTGTATTCTTCATATAGATATTTCTAACGAGGTATGGTACGCGTCAAACGGAGATCGTATGCCAAAGTTACGCCCCGGGGAAGTTGAAACACCAATTTACCCAAACGGGGCCCATAGTTTTGGTGCTTCATCTCCTAGGGTTAGGGTTTTGGCTGTTTAGGATTTCCCATTGTTTTTAAATAATAAATAGGCCCTTGAGCCTCATTGTAACTTAGTTCAGAGGCCTGTAGCCACCACATCTCTTCTCATAGATAGCTACCAGCACCCTAGCTAGTTTTAGTTCCATTCTGTCTGTAAGCAAATTTCAGTTCTTTGATATTAATGAAATGAAGTGTTATTTCTGCTGCATCTCTGTATTTATGGTTATGTGTTTATTCTGTTTCGTTCCTACATAAATCTGGATCAACTTAGCACAGCAAAACTAATACATTCCATTCAGATCATCTTTGGCATTGGAGCAAAAAAGGAAAAGAAAGAAAGGAAGAGCAAGATCAAGTAGCTACAACGGGAATCTTTGCAGGTATTGATTCTCATATGTGATTTACTTACTAGATCTTGCATGCATGGTATGTAGTTATTTTTTTTTCTTGGCATGGGTTTCTCCAGGCATGACAGTTTTTTGAGTCTAGCCTTGCCATTTTCATATAGCTTTTAAGGGATGGGTTTCTCATACTTCGGTTGAGCTATATTTCCGGATGGATTCGAAGCTAAGTGGGGTGGATCTCTGAATTGAAAAACACATGGCATAGTGGTCCCTAAAATGTACATTGGATCACGCTAAAGCCATTGGTTTAGTAACCCTTGAGCCAGACTATGGGTTGTGGTAAATCAAGATTGTGTGCCTCGATGGGCCTAGGAATCCTTGTCGGTGAATTGTAGAATATACAATAAAGTGAAGAGATGGATTGCTATCTATTGGGCCTAGTAGTCCCGGGATGGGATGTATGGTAAATCCTGGAGATTATGTCTTGGTTTAGGGACAAGTGATCCTGATCTAGACTGTGGATTACGGTAAATCCTAAGAGACTAGGAGGCACTCAAATTCCTCATGGTGTAGGAGGACAACCCTAGTAGCATTCATGTTTTTTTGGTTCTTTTTGGTTGTTTATGAGTCCCACATTCATGCTTGGAATATGGCACGGGGGTGATTGGGTGAAGAGATATTTGGCTCAGCCAATCTATAGTCCGGTGGAACGTGGAATTCCCATCTCTGGTTGGTTTTTATATCCATAAATGAGAATCTCATTCCATTGGTATTTGATGTATAAATGTATTGGTTATTATGTGGATTCTATTTTTGTTGTATCCACTCTATTAATGTTATTATTATATTGGTTATAAACATGTATGTTGACAGTGATGATATATGGCTCTCTCCATGTTTTTACTTGTAAATGAATGCACAATGTATCTATGGTCAAATAGATTGTGTGGTAGCTAATATTGTAGGGGGGAATGATTCTTAGTGATTCTCATATAAGTATGAGACCCATTTGCTATGTTATGTTGTTTATACTTGTAGCTTTCATGTTTGTGACATGTTTGACAAAATTCCTGTCATGGCTAGGAGAGGTCCAGATGAGTTTTTAATGATGTGATTTCTTTTGTATCATTTCCTTGTTGTTAATTACCATCTCTAAAATTTTCATAAAGTTCTGGGCATAGCACTGGGTTCTGGGCCTGAAAAGGTGACTCAAATCTTGATGCCACTGGCACAGAATTAAGTATTTGGGGCCCTAGCCATTGGAATGCAATGTTATGCTTGCGGCTATAGCCTCCTTGCCACTGGCATGCAGTGTTATGCTTGTGGATATAGCTCAAAGAGGTTTAAATGTTAGTGTGACCCAGGGGTAAGAGGCCTGAATGGTTGGGTTACCTCCTAGGGGTGTTGTTGTTTATGTACAAGGTCTATATGTTGTATTTTTGTTGGTTCCACTTCCTTAAGGTCACCTAGGTGGTGGAATCTCATTATAGTAGCCTCTCGACACTTGTTGACCCTAGTTGGCTAGTTACTTGGGTAGATGTGGGAATAGGGTGTTACAGTAAATTTACATGTGATTTGTTTGCATTATTAGTTTATTTAATGCAACGATGGACACCAATTGTAATGGCATGAGGGCCTTAATGCAAACAACTTGGTCTCCTTCCTCATTTGTAGCCTCAAGAGTTCCCAATGGTGATCATTTTAGAGCCTGTGTTGATAACTAATTACTTTTTTGTGGATCCAATTTGGATTTCATATGACAAAGGAAGTTGAAAATAAACCACATCAAAAAATGTATTATAACAAAATTCCATCTTACCATAACAATAAAAAGGATAGACCACATGACCCTTGCCATGTGAACCCACAAGTATTTTTGTACTGGGGAATTTATAACAGTGATGATTCGTTTTGGTTATATCATAGGGTGGAGTGTAAGTAAGGTTAACCCCACTTGAATTACCCTACTATTTACACCCTCATTTGACTCCATTGTTTTCCTTACTAAGCCACAATGTCACTTTACTATCTAATAAGGTATCGTGTTGGCCAAAGCGCTACATCAAAAAGAGAAATAATACTTAAAAAACTCAAATCACATTATTAACCCTCCTACTATTAAAGTTTGAAAAACATAAAGTAAAGGATATTCCAAGACATACAAGTTCAAGAAGATAAGTAAAAATGCATTTATGTAAATAAAATAAAAGAGAAATTGATAATATGACAAAACATTATTTATAAGCAATTACAATAACCCAATGACAATGTTATGGATATAGAGAGACAAAGTAACCATACAAAAACCAATTATTAAAAAATTACATTAATAAGGAATACTAATTAGTCTAAATCCATCTTAACTACAGATATATTAAGCACTGAGAGGGATAAAATCTCTCAAGGTGCAAACCTTTTTTTGTTGATTTTTCTATGGGATGCATAGTAGAAACTAATATTTTGATATGATAATTAATAGGTATGTGTTATATTATTTCCATGAGTAGTGCCATGTGTTGTTACATTACGCCAAGCGCAACGGGCGAGGGGGAGGGAGAGGGGGGGGGGGGTTCACAGCCTCCTTGCACGAGGTCTGGGGAAACGCCCCGAAAGTTTTATTTTCTTATGCAGACCTAATAATGGTTGGGCGGTCCCAAGGATGGGGGGTTGACCCAAGAATGGTGGGCAAACCCACCCATGGTTTTGGGCATGATTGTTTTTCCCATGGTATTTTGTAGATCCGGTCAAGGGAACTACGATTATGTTCTAATTCTAATTTAATGGATTGGGGTTTATGAATGCTTTGACATGTATATAATATATTGTAACATTGAAAGTAATATAATGAAAAATCAATCTACTTTTCTCGATTTTGAGTTTTAGGAGAAAAACTTTGTTCACCATTGTATATTCTTTTTGTTTTTTAAGAATTCTTTTGCAAGTAATTTATGTACAAGGATAAAACCTATAATAATTATTACCTAATGATCTTCAAAAAAAAATATTTTTTCCACTTATATCATTGAACAATTATACATAAAAAAATTCAATAGTAAATGTAGTGGAAACAGTAAAGATCATAAAGAGATAGCCATGCACAATAGAGACGACAAATTATCCTTGGGAAACCCAAACTTGGGAGAAAACTCAACAACTTTTCTTCTAGTATAAATATTCTTCAACAAGGTTTACAATTCCAAATTATCTAGAAATTTGTGCCAAAATCCAAGTCCAAATACCAATCAAACTTGGTTAATTTCCCGAAAATCAATGTTGGTCAAACCAACAAAAAATATGGAACTTAACATTGGTCAACAATCAAAATTTCAGCCTGCGGTCAAGCTCAATATTCTGGTAAACTACCTGCAGTAACTCAACCTGTGGTCAAAGGCCTATGATCAGATCCATATTGCGGTCAATGCTGGTCAACAATCAAAATTAGTCAAACTCAATTTCAGCAAACTTTAGTCAATTCATCCTTTATCTTCTCCCATGTGCGACTGCTTTAAAAGAGACGGTGTGATGTGTTGTGTGATCAAGTTGAAGTGTCACATCATGTATATATACAAGTTGAATGGGTGAATTTTGACCAAGGTACACACCCTTTCACGGGGGGGTTGACTTGTCCTTTATTTTTTGAGCCTATGTGATGCCAAAAAAAACAAAAAATATTTTAATTTTCTCAAATATTTTAGGTTGAATTAGGTGACCTTTTGGCATGCGGGAATACATCTCAATATCACACAAAAATTAGCACTCCCTATTTACAAGGGAAGTATTCTCTTTGGCTACAAAAAAATTCCCCTTAGCCAAAATTTCTCCTCCGTAATAAAATTTCATGAGCTTAGGACAAGATTTATCCAATCTGTAATTGCACTAGGCCATTCACCATTGGTCAAATCCATATGACACAACCAAGTCCTTCTAGCAGCTCAAGAGATGGTTTGCTCGATACTGAAAAGATATCAACACTCCCTCTCAACGAGGGAGACATTTTGAATCACACCAAGATTTTCTCTGAAGTATACAAAGTTCTCTCTATACAAAAGCTTGGTGAGAATGTATGCAATCTACTCATCTATGGATATTTGTTTGAGCTCCATTGCTCCTCTCTACACCATGTCTCGAATGAAGTGTTATTTGACATCCACCAGATCAAATAGTCGTGCAAGTAGCTTCTGAAGCCACACTACTTCTTGACTTGCAACATTGGTTGCAACATACTCTACTTATGTTCAATTGTGTGTGAAAAATGTTTGCTTCCTGCTAAACCAGGATAATTGATGCCAAGTTGGAGCATCACCCTCAAGGTGCTTTTTTGGTCCTATACACTCCCTACTCAATCTGAATCTGTATATTCCTACGACCTTACTTCACCACTTGAGACATATATCAAACCACATCTAACTATACTAGGTAAGTACCTCACCACATGCTTTGCTGCAACCCAATGTATCTGCCTCAACTCAACCATATATTTCCTCAGTGTGTTCGCTACAAAGAAAAAGTTTGGTCTGGTGTTAACCAGGTACATAAAGGATCCAATCAATTCCCTGTACATTGTGGGATGTACCAAAATCTTATTCTGAAGCGAAATCACTCATCTTCTTCAGATTATAGACCATACGAGTAGCCATGGATTTGCAACCCATCATATCAAATGTCCTCAAAGTCCGGACGATATACTTTCCCTGTCTAAGAAATATATCATCTGGTCTCTTCCACACCTCCAATCCCAATAAATAATGCATTAGGACAAGATCATGCATCTCAAATTCAGAGACCAACTCCCTCTAACACTGAATAAAATCCTTCTTATGGTAATCCTGGTTGCTCCCACTATTCTATAAGCAAATCCTCCTACCATTGTTGCTCCCTTTGTCATGTAAGCAATTCCTTCTGTTGCTATTGCTACCTTTATCACATAGGCAAGTCCTTCTGCCATTTTTTCTCCCTCTATCACATAGGAAATTCCTTCTACCACTGTAGCTCCCTTTGTCAAGTAAGCAAGTCCTTTTACTGGTGTAGCTCCCTCTGTCACTGAATTATATCTTGTTTTCTGACCTGGTCCTTTCATAGAAGGCATACAACTCCTAGAGACCTCTTGTCTCTAAGAATATGACAAATGCATCCTCTTGGAAGGTTGCTCCTTTCATTCTGCTTGATTGTTTACTCCCTCATAAATGGAAGCTCTTTCGACCATTTGGAATGGTCTTGGATGTCCTAACAACTTGTAAAATCCTCCCTATGAAACATCAATCACTCTTACTGAGTCTATGCTCAAGACCAATAATTTTACCATCTAGTGGTTAGAGTAAAAATATTTTCGTAGTCCACTCCCTCTTTCTGGGAGAACCCTCTTGTGAAGAACTTATGGATGTTGCATGAATCATTGTATTGGTAGTCACCATATTTTACCCATTCTTCCCTCCATTCAGGAGGCCATGGAAGAAAAATCATAGCCAATCAAAATACAAGGACAAGAGGCTAACCAAAATAAAATAATAATATTGATCAAGGAATAAAATTATGAAGTATTTATCTCTTGATCAAGAAGGGAACTGAAGAAGGTTGTAGGGAATTGTCAACTTCATTTTGATTCTTGCCTCCTTGTAGAAATAAATGAAGTTCATCTGCAATCTCATAAATATCAAATCCCTTTATCTTCTTTTGAGGTGCATGCTCATCCTCATCTTCAACATTAGTTGTTGATGCAAGTTTCTTTCCTTGACAATGGTGAGTGACACTTAATGCCAAATCGAAACTTGCTTAGTAACTCTCAGTAAGTGTAGTATTAAGTCATAATTTACAAATTCTCACTTGAAAAATATAGTATTCAAAGAAAAATTTTAAAAATAACATGTTTCTCCTCTTAAAAATACTACATTTAATTTCAATATTACAATGATTTGATTTGGTAAAAAAAACAAAGTAGCTGTGTCTTCATGATATTTTGTTAAAAAAGCAAAACAACTTTCTTCTCTATTGATTTGATTTTTTCTATTTATATTTAAGTTTAATAACTAAAAGTTAAAAATTGTAATATTATAACGGACCACTCCCCTCACATCTACCCACTTTCACCAACTTGCCCGGGTAAACATGAGATGAGCACCTATTATGACAATAGTCAAGCTCCTAGGTGACCCTAAGGAAATGGATTCTACAAACAAACCTTACTGACTTCCCTCAGGTGCCACAGGACCCTCCAAGAGTAACCCAACACCTCTAGGTGTCCATCCCCTGAGCCAACCTGACTTTTAACTGGCTTTTACCCCCATTCGCACCTGTTCCAAGGCAACAATGCGACTGGAACCTCCCAGTGGCTCCCATGATGCCTTCATGCATGCGACCATGGACTTTTACACCCATTGATATGCCTGAAAATGTGGATTTTAAGGATAAATTCCAGGGCTAGGGCTATGCTTCTTCCCATAAATCCATGTAACTTCCAGAATCCATAAAATACATGACAACAATGATTATGACCCAAAATTTGACACTAGGATTAGACCTAACCATCCCCAACCGGGACTGGCACTTTTTCAAGAACTTGGAAATAATGCAACCTATAGGTCTTGAATATGTTATTTAGCATAAAAAACTAAAAATTCATATGAGACTTAGCAAGAAGGACCACTACCCTCTCTCATTAGATATTTTAACATCAATTAAGTCGTACATCCATTATTCTTTTAGTTATGACTAAAAACATGAAATGAACCGTGACTATAACCAGTCACATAACCGTGCTTATAACCAGCATATAACAATGTCGATAACAACCATTAAATCCACACATTAACATTTACAAAAGCAAGAGAACTTAACTTTCATTAAACATACGTAAGAGCCAACTAGGTTCAGGACTTCCACGTACCACCCGACCATAGACATGGCTGAGCCAAATCTCTCTTCAGCTAGTCACCCCTGTGCCATATTCCAAGCATGAATGTGGGATATCATGGATAAACCAATACAAAAAAATAAAGGGAATCCATATTTTAAGCCACCTCCACCCTCACCATACTATGATCACACCAAAACTAGTGTCGAGATCACAAAACTGAACCGAGCTTGGAATGCCTCTGGATCTCATTACTATCCTTGAGGAATTTTCTATCTCCTTATCTCTAGGCTTTACCACAATCCACACTATATCACTAGGCTCTTATCGAGACACCACCCTCAAGCTTTACCGTGTATCCTGTCAAAACTGATCAAGCGATTCCTACACCTTTGGGAATAATTTTGAGACCACCTCTGCCATGGATTCTAAAACCATTCGGAAATTCCAAAGCTTAAAATCGAGAACAATCCCATCATGCCATGGCTAACCAAAAAAAGGAAAGGCAAGGCTGAATACCACTTTCAAACCCAACAAAACCATGCCACCGTCAACAAGATAACCAAAATACCAACATGCACATACCATGCATGTCAAAACCAACTAGGAAATCATACATGCAATTTGTTACCTGCAAGTATTCCTTCTGAAGTTGCTTGATCATGCCTTTCCTTTGCTTTCCTTCCTTTTCTTTTCTTTTCCTTGTTTTTCCTTTGCTTGCTTTCTTTATTTCTCCTCTTGATGCTCTTATCCTCTCTAAGTGTAATCCTAAAAATGAACTGACAAAAGGCTAAACTAGCCAAAATCTTGCCAATTGATGCTCTAAGGTCGTTTTAATTATGAGGCCTCTAATTTCTTCAATTTCCATTATTTTTCTTCAATTTCCACCTCACATGCAACCTGTGACCTTTCACCTTCCTTTTCTCCTAATTTCCTTTATTTTCATAAATAAATGTGCCAAAATACCTTTTTGCCTTTATAATGCCTTAGTCATTTCCTTTTCCAATTTCCTCTTAGCCATAAACACGTCTAGTGATGCCCACTAGGATATACATTCAACTTGGAATAATTTTCCCTTAATCGTTGGCTTATTTTTGCCTTTATTTTATTGCATCAACTTTTAACCCGGGTCTGTTACAAACCCCCCCCCCCCCTTGGGGAACACCGTCCTCAGTGTTAAACCATACTTATACCTCAACAAAACCGCTGAAAATCAAACATATTACCCATGGAGCTTTATAACTTAGCTCGATGTATAATTTACAATGAATAACCTGCTCAAAAGAAAAACATCATGATAACATGACCACATAACAACCATACCGCTTATTGGAGCTTTATAACTTTGCTCATGTTGGTATTTACAATATCAACCATACACAATATGTAAAAATACCGAAAATCATTTTCCTTCACCGACAAATAATGAAGGATACATGGCCCGCATTTGATCAACCATCTCCCATTTAGCTTATCGGGCCCAAAGTGCTTTCACTGCACCTTAACCTGATCGAGTGCTCTGTTTCGAAGCATGAGATTTTTCTGTTGCAATATGCATTTAGGTTCTGTCTGTAATTCTCCTTATTGTTCCACCTATAATTCAGACCAATCAATAACATGATCAACATCCTTAATATATATTTTGAGTAATGAAACATGAAAAACATCATGAACTTTCACTATTGGAGGCATTGCAAGTTGATAGGCCACTAGTCCAATCCTCAAAAGGATCTCAGAAAGCCCACAATACTGATGTTCCAACATTGTACATGACCTGATCCTCAAGGAGATCTTCTTGGGATTGATGCGCAAGTACATATGCTCCCTAGCCTGAAAATCCTTAACTACCTTATGTTGCTTTGCATAAATTTTCTGCTTGTCCTGTGTTGCCTTTAAATTATTCTTTATTACCCACATCTCTTATTCCATGTCTGCCAACATGTCTAGTTTAATAAGTACCATGTTCACTGGATCACTCCAGTTGATGGGGGTGTTACAAATCCGCCAACAAAATGCCTTAAATGGACTCATCGTCAGTGACTCCTGATATTTGTTTTCGTATGCAAACTCAACCAATGGAAGGTACTCCTCCCATCTCCTCTGTTGGTGCATCACATACATCCTCAGCATGTCCTCTAGGATCCCATTGACCCTCTCTATTTTTCCATATGTCTGTGGATGACAAGTTGTACTAAAGGCCAACCTATCCCCAAACCTACAAACAACTCCTTCTAAAACCTAGAAGAAGTGAACTTCGCATCTTTGTCCAACACAATCTTCTATGGAACACCATGTAATCTCACAATATCCCTGATGGAAACCTGTGCCACCTCAATATTTGAATATGTAGTCTTTATTGGAATGAAGTGGCCACCTTTCTCAACCTATTGACCACAACCATGATAGAATCATATTGCCTCGTTATCCTCGAAAGACTTGTAATAAAATCCATGGAAATTACCTCCCATTTCCATTCTGGAATCAGAATAGGTTGTAGTAGACCACTTGGATGCTTACATTCTACCTTTAATTGTTGACAATCCAAACCTTCAATGTCTTATGATATCCTGGGTGACCCAATTATGGCTTGACGTGAAATTCCCTCAAGATAAGCTTCTTGAGATCACTTTCACCCGACACATAGATCATGTCCATAAATATCACCAAACCATATGTCGTGAGTCAATATTCTACATCCTAATCATTTGTTCCTACACCCTTACCTATACCTATACATGTGCTCAGTTGTAACCTGTAACTAAGCTCCATATATTGTCATCCTATTGTCCTGCCTGCAAGATCCTATATTGTAGATCTGTCCCATACAAGCTCATAGTCGCTATGTGATTCACCTGTACTTTCTTGTTGAGAGAGTCTGAAACCCTATTCTCCTTTCCCTTTATGAATCTGATCTCAAAATCAAACTCACTAAGGGTGGCCAACCATCTAGCTTGCCTTACATTTAGATTCTGTTGGTCAAACAAATATCTCAACCCACTGTGATCGTTGTTGGCCCTCAATTTTGGTCAATTTTTCTCATCATAAATCCACCTATTTACCATCATATTCCACCTTATATCATCCATATATACCTCATTTTAGCCTTATTATGCATATTCAGTTAATTAAATTATTTTTTCCAATTTTTAGAGATTTTTGTAAAAATTGGGTTTTAAGAGTATTTTTGGACTGCACTGAAAATCCCCATAATAGCTTCATGGAAGTCATATGTGCAGGACACCTAGGTGCGATATGAGCATATATTTGGAAATATTGGGAACCACGGATGGAAAAATACCTATTGGTTCGGTCAAACTAAGCTAAAACGAGCCTGGTCAATGTTGGTCAAACTTGACCTATTTTTCAAAAATCCCTAGGAAAAAGGGCAGAATTAGTATTTTTGGGGATTTTCCTAATTTTTTGAAACTAAATGCATGAGTTAGACCTATATGGGTGGGATTAGGATGGATAGGACTGTTAGATACATTATAGCTCAGTTTGTTTATTATTTGTCTATTTAAACCAAGCTTATGGACCATTCAAACATGTAGAATTTGTGTAATTTAGTATTGAGACTTTTGAAGATTTTGAGATAATTTGAAGAACCAGTTCCACTTTCTATTTGTTGTTCATGTTGTGGATGATTGATTAATTTTTTTGTAGCTGAAAATTTCTTCAAGTGTGCAAGGCAAGCGTGGAGGGCCCCCACACCAAGCTAAGCACACTTTGGTTAAATTAGCATAATTTTCATGCAATTGTTTTTGCTTCAGGTTTATTATTCAGTAATTTAGATGTGTGAATATTTCTTATGGTTGCTAGATGATTATTGGTTTGATTCTAATTTTCATATGAAGGTACAAACAAGAATTTAAGCTAACTTCTCCTTCTATCTAGTCATGAACAGCAACTAAAATTCATCCTCTTTTCCTTTCTTGATTTATTTCCTGAATTTCTAGTTTTAATTTGAGTGATAACAATTATGGAATAGAACTGTAAAGAAGGACAACCTGGACCTCCTAAGTTAGGAGCCTCTTCTCCTACTTTCTATACATCATAAACTATTGATATTCAGTTTCTCTTCATGAAGGTAGTACTCTAGGGGAGGACAACCAAGATCTCCTAAGTTAGGAGCCTCTTCCTTTACTTAATACATATTGAATGAGAAACTTCTTAGCTAGATTTTATATTTGTAATATGCATTTCCATAAATCTTTGAATTTAGAATATATTTGTAATATGCATTTCTTTCAACTTCTACACTTTGTCTTCTAAAATTGACTTCATCTGAAATCCATATATTTTGGACATGCTTCCAAGTCTACAAACCTAGATTGACAAGTAAAATATATGTGTTAATTTACTTAGTAAATTGAACCAACGTTATTTCCGGGGAAGCATACTTCACTATAGTCAATCAAAGTTTTATTCTTCAACAATTCGAAAAATCACTGTCGAGACCATAGGATTTAATCCTATGCGTTATCCTCCACTACTCATGTGACACGTCGCATACCCCTACTCATAAATCATCCATTTCACAAATCATTCATTATACCCCTACCCCACCATTCATTTAACTCTGAAATACATCAACCATCTCCCATCTCACCGATCATCCATCGCATCCAAATCACATCTGACGGCCCACATGCGACTTTAACCCCCCCTCATCATCTTAAACTTAACGTCAGGGGGAGGGTCCAAAAAGGGTGGTTTCAAAACCTAACCCCACAGCTATGTGTCAATAACAGATGATTTCGCACCCCCCCCACCACCCCCCCCCGGCCGCATGAAACCACTTACTGCCAATGTACCTCTCCGAAATCTCGCTTACCTGCCGGTTGAAACTACTGCTCCACCCGCAGTTCATGTCATGCCACATGATTATGTTGTTGTTCGATCAAATTAATTCCCGCCCTTCCATAACCGTTAATTAATTTAATTTAATTGCTAACAGTTAGGCTAACGTATCCACACCCTTTTCAATGGGGAATTAAACCAATTCTCCATAAATTCATCACTAAACACCTGTTTTAAACTTTTATTCTGCTATTCACTTTGCTCTACACAAGATTACAAATTCGCAGTTATCACCAGAACTCCAGAAATCAGCCTTACCATTGTTTAAAGCCCTCCTTTGCAGCTGTTAATATTCTTCTAATCTGAAGAGTTTTTCCTCAATCTCGACCTCTATTTTGCATTAGATAATCTTCTTTTCGCCATTTCAACACAGCCAATCATGCCTCAAAAGAATAAGGGACCAGAAGAACCAGTAATTCTGCTACTACACCCTCCAATTGACTTTCTTCACATACCATTAACAGACGGAGACCATAAGATCCATGAAACCCTTTGTGAACTTGAGCTATTTGAATTGTATTGTTGGTTAGAGGATAAATTCTTAGATAAATCTAATGATATAGTACTGTGGGATTACAACCTTCCACATTCTATTTTTTTTCACACCCATAGTACTCCAAAATTTGTTAGAAGATGCCAAGCTTGGTATATACCCAAACATAGAGCTATTATCACTCCTAGAGGAGAGATTTTAGTGACCATCACTGCCCAAACCATTGAACAAATGATGCAAGCCCCAACCATAGAGAATGCCACACCATTTTCCCATGAAGCATTGATTGAAATATAAAAGAATTTATATTTTTCAATAGCTCAAACTCTTGAGTTGTTTATGACTGAAAATGATCCATTACCCAAGAAAAACCTACCATTTCGATTATCCATTTTCCCTGAAAGATCCAAACAAATCACCACAGTCATTTCCTACCTTCTTGGTTATTATTTATACCAATGGGTAAATGAAGCCATCATAGGATTCATGTCAATTTTCTCCACAGATTCCAAACCCTCCATCATATTCAACTTCAATCAATTCATTGTAGATTCTATCCATGAGCAACTTGTTAAATTCCCAACTGAAGAGGTTTTCAATTATGCCTCTATGTTAGTTTATTTGTTCTTATACTCTCAAGGAGAGAAATTCAAGTTTACTTTAAAGAAATTGGATGAAGAAGAAAATCAACAATCAATTATTTTTTGGACTTCATTAGTGATGAATGATCAAGAGTTCATAAATTTTTCTCAAAATTCAACATTACAGGATTGGGTTCGAAATGGAAAACAGGTTGAGAACCGAATCGACCAACAGAGTGGGATTCGAATTGGTGGCTATCATGGAGTCTTGAACTCTATAGAAATTATATAACTAATGCGTTATACATCCAAGATTATCCTGATCACACACTATTTGACTTCATGCACAATACAGAATATCTTCTACTATTGATCATTACTTGCGGAAATTAAATCAATTGCATGCACGCATTGAAACCATAAAAATTCACACATATGAACACAGTGTTTTAAAAGGAAAGCCTGAAGCTAAAAACCCAACTATCTGTATATAATATATGTCATAGAGATCATGTAACAATCCTCATACAAATCTGATCATGTCAAGCTCTCAGTACAATACAATCGCTACACACTAATCAGGTCCGATCTAGCAAATCCATGCACCGATCTTCGCCACCTGCTAGCCTGCCTCTACTACGCAATCCCTGCTGAATATTGGCTCTGAATGAACTCGAATTGTTCCAGCCTTGCTCACACAATCCTCATTGGCATCTCCATCAATGTGTGGTGCAAACTCATGCAACACTATAGTCACAACTAATAGACAACCTGCTCTTTCACCTACCTCTCCACTGGTCTCCACTGAAACTGTCCATGCATTGTAGTTAACTGATGTATTCTTCACTTGATTAATGATTTAATAATTATTGAATTAATTAATAATTAATTCACACCACTCTCACTAGTGTATCAATCAGTTAGACTAGATACAACTAGCTCAATTGTGTCTAACTAAGTTAAACTGAACACAACTCCACCACCTACCTCAATAACTCCAACAAACTCTGTCACGTGAGTTCTAACTGAAGTCTCCAAGCAATAGCTCCACTTAACCCTCAGGAATAGCGTAATTCCTTCTGTCAGCTCCTGTGCCACATCTGTGCACTTAACTGAAGTGCTCCAAGAGAATAAGATAATGTTTATAGTCCAAATATTATTAAGAGCTAATAATATTCGACATATCTAATTTTAGACTGGTAATCTAAAAATAGATTCCGCCTAGTATGTCTAAAAATAGAAGTCCATCTATTTTTACAAATTGACCAACCATCCACAAATAGCATCCTACAACTCATAGAATATGATCGACATGTCTAAAAATAGACATAGTCTAAAAATAGACTTGCGCCAAAAATAGCTTGTGGGCCCACTTAGTGAAGGCAACTCTTTTCACTAAGCTCATCATCTTGTTGCAATCTCAACACTCCCTCTCAACAAGATCGGGATTATCTGCCACCCCGATCCTGCCTCTATGATGTTCGAATTTGCTCCTGGTGAGCGCCTTCGTCAAGATATCAGCATCCTGATCCTTCGCAGGAATGTAAGAAAGTAACATGATCTTCCGCTGCACACAATCTCTGATATGATGATATCGGTCCATGAAGCGATGCAGCCTCAACTCATCCTCTTGTCTGTACCATAATCCATATCCCGATGTGCCTCTGAGATATCTCAATACATGCTTCCCCGCCTTCCAAAAGAGCTTGGTAGGCTTAACCATAGCTTGTGAAAGCTGGTTAACAGCATAGAATATGTCCTGTCGTGTATTGACTAGATACATGAGCGAACCAACCAACTGTCGATAAACAGTGGCATCCACTACCTCTGCCGATGTAGCATCCTCTTTCCTCCAACCACCAGGAAGAGGAGTGTCGATAGGCTTGCAGCCATGCATGTTGAACTTCTCCAGTATCTCTCAGGAAAAATTGCCTTGAGACACAAACAATCCATCACTGCGCTGTCGAATTTCCAATCCCAGGAAATAATGAAGGAGGCCCAAGTCCTTCGTCTCAAACTCTTTTGCAAGATCAGCCTTGCATGACAGTATCAACTGTTCATCACCCGTCAAAATAAAATCATCTACATAAAGTACAATGATCAACAAATTACCCTCCACAAAAATCTGGTATAGGTTCGGATCCGCCTCACTCTTGGTGAATCTAAGACCGGTGAAATAACTGTCTATCCATGTGTACAAAGCACGAGGTGCTTGTTTCAACCCATACAGCGCTCTTTTAAGCCTGCACACATGCAACTCGCTACTGAAGATCTCGAAACCCTCGGGCTGCTCTATGTACACCTCCTACTCAATGACTCCGTTGAGGAATGCAGTCTTCACATCCATCTAATGAATGTGCCATCCCATCTGTGCTGAGAGAGCTAGGATATTCCATATGGAAGAATACCTTGCGACAGGTGCAAAGGTTTCCTCATAGTCGATCCCCTCAATCTTTGAGAAGCCTCGGGAAAAAAATCTTGCCTTGTACTTCTCGATGCTCCCGTCAGCTGCTTGCTTCACTTTGTAGATCCATCTCGAACCTACCACTGATTTCCCTTCCGGCCTTGGGACAATCTCCCATGTACTGTTTCTGAAAATCGAATCATACTCTTCCACCATGGCATCTACCCATGCAGGGTCCTCCACAGCTTCCTCGAAAGAGGATGGCTCTGTCACGATACACTTGCTCATCAGAGCCATGTATCCAGTATATCGGTCAGGGGGCTATCTCTATCTGCGTTGTGATGTAGGTGCTCCTACAATCTTCTCTCAAGATCCGCCTGTTCGCCCTTCAGAGTGCGGCGCCCTCTGATGGTTGGCGCTGCATGAGTGGTTTCTTCCACTCCATGAACCTCCTCTTGTGGCTGATCCACATCCTGAGGCTCATCCTTAGGAACTAATATCTCCTCATCTGCATGTAAGTGTGGCTCCCTCTCAAACGAACACTTCATGGCTTTCTCCTCATGAAATTTCATATCCCGTCGCACAATAGTCTTCCGACTGTCTGGAAAATACACACGATAGTTGTGAGGTGTATCAGTGTACCCCACAAATATCCCAACCTATGCGGTCTGCTCCAGCTTATTCCTGGCATCCTTCGTCACATGAATGTAAACAGGTGAGCCAAAAATATTCAAATGAGAAATATCAGGCTTCTTACCAGAAAACGCCTCCTCGGGTGTACTCATGCCAAGTACTCTGTGAGGACAACGGTTTTGCACATAAACCGCAGTATTGCATGCTTCAGCCCACAAGTGTATGGGAAGGCCTTGATCATGCAACATCGCCCGTGCAGCACCCATGATCATTCTGTTCTTCTGCTCAGCGACCCCATTCTGTTGTGGGTTATGAGGCGCTATGAGCTCTCTTCGAATTCCTTTTACGCTGCAAAAGTCCTTGAATTCGCCATAGATGAATTCACCACCATTATCGCTCCTAAGAGCCTTCACCTTCTTCCCCGATTCTTTCTCAACCAGTGCCTTGAACTCACAGAAATTTGAGTATGTCTCGCTCTTCTTCTGCATGAAGAAGATCCAGCACTTACGAGAAAAATCATCAACAAATATCACATAATACCTGTGCTTTGTTGTCGAAGCTACTGAGAAAGGTCCACACACGTCTATGTAAATTCTCTCAAGGATCGTCGTGGTGCAACTATCCTTCTTATGAAAGGTGGCTTTCACAAATTTTCCCAAAGTACATCCCTTGCACTGATATGACTGCACAAGTGTACCTTTGGGAAGCCCGATAGAAATCTGCTGCAAAATTTTCAAAGCACCATGGTGAAGATGGCCCAATATCCTGTTCCATAGCTTGCCCTCATCCCGGCTCACCACTCCTTCTACCTTGCTTGCCATTGCTATGCAACCATCTACCTGCAACTGATAAAGGTTCTTAACTCGAACCCCCTATCCTTCAGGTTTCACCAGTTGCCTTACTGCGCACGAAAGCCTTTCCCTCGCTAAAGACAACATCATATCCCTTGTCTTTCAACATCGCCACAGAGATCAGATTCTTCTACAATCCTGGAACATGCATGACATCCTTCAAGATGAAAGGTTTTCCAGACTCCCTCTCAAAGGAAATGGTCCCGATACCAGTTGCACTGTATCTACCATCATCGCCTATCTCGATGTGCACTCCAAGACCCTTCTCATCTAGATCAGAAAACAAATCTTTGTCTCCAGTCATATGGAAAGACACACCACTGTCTAGAAACCACACTAAACCCATCATACTGGAGACCAAGCATGCGATCAGCAAAAAATCCAGCTCAAACTGTGAGGCTAAGGCCTCTCCAGCTGCAGATCCAGCAGCCTGCTTATTTTTCTTCTTCCATGGACAATTAGCGGCATAATGTCCATGTTGGTGACAGTGAAAGCACTTCACCTTGGACATGTCCTGCTTCTTGCCTTTTGCACTGGATCGAGAAGTGTTCTTCTTGCACTTCCCCTTCCTTGCTTTGGAAGCCAAAGTGCAATTTTCTTCATCTTCATTCTTTAATGAAGATCCCTCCCTGGTACTCTGCCTTATCTCCTCCTGCACAAGATCCGACCAAATTCGATCCCATCCTGGCAGTTTCTCCCGACCATTGACAGAGTCCTCATAGGAATGCCAAATCTTCGAAAGCCCAAGGAGAGACAAGCTCACCAAGTCCTCTTCATCTACAGTAACCCCCACACTTCCCAGCTCATCCCTGCACTGGACGAACTTCATGAGGTACTTGGGTATACTGTCGCCTTTCTCCATTTTTATCTTCCTGAGTTTATCCTTGAGCGCCAACTTCCTCTGGTCGCTCTTGCTTTGGAACAAGTCTGTCAGAGCTTTCCACATCAAGAATGGAGAAGCTTTACCATGAAGGCTGGACACTATGTGATCCTTTACACCTTCCAACATAATCCTTCGACATTTTTTTGTCTTCTTTTGCCATGCGTCAAGTGCGACAGCATCGCTAGAAGCAGGTTTTTGAATTTTTGCATCTATGAACTCCTTCAACCCATTATCCTCCAGCACCGCCTCCATCCTATCCTTCCATGCAATATAATTTGAGCTTCCCTCAAGGGCATACTCCAATCACAATCCGTTGAAAGACATATCAACTTCGACACCAAGAAAACACTACTGCAAATTCAAATTCCACCAGCACAAAACTCAACCGCTTCAATGCTTTGCAATTGCTCCAATGATCAATATCGCTCTGATACCATGTAGAAATTATATAACTAATGCGTTATAAATCCAATATTCTCTTGATCACACACTATTTGACTTCATGCACAATACAAAATCTCTTCTACTATTGATCATTACTTGCGGAAATTAAATCAATTGCAAGCATACATTGAAACCATAAAAATTCACACATATGAACACAGTTTTTTAACGGGAAAGCCTGAAGCTAAAAACCCCAAATATCTGTATATAATATATGTCATAGAGATCATGTAACAATCCTCATACAAAGCTGATCATTTCAAGCTCTCGGTACAATACAATCGCTACACACTAATCAAGTCTGATCTAGCAAATCCATGCACCGATCTTCGCCACCTACTAGCCTGCCTCTACTACGCAATCCCTACTGAATATTGGCTCTAAATGAACTCGAATTGGTCCAGCCTTGCTCACACAATCCTCATTGGCATCTCCATCAATGTGTGGTGCAAACTCATGCAACACTATAGTCACAACTGATAGTCAACCTGCTCTTTCACCTACCTCTCCACTGGTCTCCACTGAAACTGTCCATGCACTGTAGTTAACCGATGTATTCTTCAGTTGATTAATGAGTTAATAATTAGTGAATTAATTAATAATTAATTCACACCACTCTCACTAGTGTATCAATCAGTTAGACTAGATACAACTAGCTCAACTGTGTCTAATTGAGTTAAACTGACCACAACTCCACCAACTACCTCAATAACTCCACCAAACTCTGTCACATGAGTTCTAACTGAAGTCTCCATGCAATAGCTCCACTTAACCCTCAGGAATAGCGTAATTCCTTCTATCAGCTCATGTGCCACATCTGTGCACTTAACTGAAGTGCTCCAAGATAATAAGATAATGTTTATAGTCCAAATATTATTAAGAGCTAATAATATTCTACATATCTATTTTTAGACTAGCAATCTAAAAATAGATTCTACCCAGCATGTCTAAAAATAGAAGTCCATCTATTTTTACAACTTGACCAACCATCCACAAATAGCATCCTGCAACTCATAGAATATGATCGACATGTCTAAAAATAGACTTGCGTCAAGAATAGCTTGCAGGCCCACTTAGTGAAGGCGACTCTTTTCACTAAGCTCATCATCTTGTTGCAATCTCAACAAACTCTGCATATAAAATTAGGGATTGCACAACCGTAGAAATGTTGAAGGTGGAACGGACAGTAAGAGTAAGTTGCAGAATGAAGCGATAGCGAGGACCGTGGATCAGACACCAATCAATGGGAGAGATCTCATTATATTTGGAGGACATCGCATATCGCAGTGAATAGTGTTTACAATTAAGAGTTTTGCAAGTTAAATTGTTTAACCTGCGACATGAAGTGAGAAGGCGGGATGAACAGTCATGATCACATCGCATCGGTGATTGTTTTAATTACATGTTAAAATGTTGCAAGTTAAATGATATAACTCGTTATGCAACGAGGAGGAGCACGTGTCAGCGGAGATCTAAGCATTATCGCACTTTGCAGGTGATACGATTTATACTTTAACGGTGTAGAATTAAATTGACAGAGGCCGATATGCAATAAGCGGAATCGCAATTTCGCATCGGCGGATTTATTGTTTACCGTTTAAAGTTATTTGTTAAGGATTGCAACTTGTGAAAAAGGTTCCGGCAACCTGCGGTTATAAAATATGTGATATTGCAACTTTGCCTCGGTTCTATGTATTATGGCCGCTGTGCGTTAAAGATTTTATGTGGTCCACGGTCAGAGCCTAACCGATGTCAACAAACCACAGCCCACCATTAAACTGCAGTTACAAGCGGAGGTTTCGCTAACCGTCAAGCCCACTAACAGTTGTGGGTGCACATGTGGCCACCACCCTAACCGTACCACTTAATGCATGGATTAACAGGCGGAGCGGATAGGGGCGCGCTAAATTTGGTGGTCAGCCCTAATTTAACTCCAGTTAACTTGAGTTCTCCACTTTTAGCGGAGTTTTCCTAGGAGATATAGGGAAAAAGTGTAGAAGGCTCAATTTTCTGTAGAAATTTGCTGAATAATGAAGATTCAAGCACTGATATTATCCCGATCATACACAAATTCGATTTGCTGCATAACACATAATCTCTTCTACAAATTAATCATCACATCCGGAAAATAAAACAAGCGCCGGAACATCAATTCACACACATAGAACGCAACATGTATGGGGAAAGCTTATAGCTGAAAACCCCAGCTATATGTATCATATAATGGATGAGAAACACGTAACTTTACACAATACAATACTCCTCACAAGTACTCAGTATTGTCTCCAAAAGCTACACACAAACTAGCTCAGTTTTGAACAGGTTACGGGTTCAAAACTCCTCCACAAGTCTGCCTGCCTCTACTGCGCAATCCAAAGTGTGAATGTAGCTGAACCAAGTTTGAATTCACCTTGATTGAACAGTGCAATCATCACTGGCACTCTCATCCCATTGATTGTGCAAATCTCATGCACAACTAATATACAACTGCTGTCGATCTCACCCTTTCATCTACCTCTTTCACTGATCTCCACTGAACTGTCCATGCACTGAGTTAACTGATGTGTTCTTTAGTTGAATAATGAGTTAATATCAGTAAATTAAATAATATTTGCGTTACCCAACTCATCGTGTAATGTGGGTTGATACGGTACACGCCGTTCCCAACTGGTTAGCGGGCAATCCTCCGTGCTCTAAATCAACTCCACCAAAACTCTGCCACATGAGTCTAACTGAAGTCTATCATGCATGAGCTCACCAAACCCATGGGAATAGCGTAAATCCTCATTTCAGCTGCATGCCCCACCTCCGGGGGTCAAACTGAAGTGCTCCAAGAGAGTAAACTGAACTTTAGAGTCCAAATATTATTAAGGGTAAATAATATTTGACTGTTCTATTTTTAGCCCGGCAGTCTAAAAATAGAAACCACCTAATGTTTAAAAATAGAGGTCCATCTATTTTTACCAACATTACCAATCCTCTAAGAATAGCATACTGCAACTCCCAGTACATGATCCATATGTCTAAAAATAGGCATAGTCTAAAAATAGACTTTGCGCCAAAAATAGCCTGTGAGCCCACCTAGTGAAGGCGACTTCATTTCACTAGGCTCCATCATCTTGCTGCATTTTCAACACTCCCTCTCAGCAAGATATGGATTATCTGCAACCCCTATCCTGCCTCTGTGGAACTCAAATTTGCTCCTGGTGAGCGCCTTCGTCAGAATGCCGACGTCACGATCCTCAGTGGGAATATTTAAACGCGTGATCTCCATTGGAGAATTGGTTCTGATCTACGATAGCCAGTTCGTGATGTCAATGTGTTTAGATCTATCATGAAATATTGGATTAACCAAGAGCTTGATGCAACTCTGATTATCACAATAAATCACAGTAGGATCCAAGTGTGAACCGAACAACCCGACTAGGATCTTCCTCATCCATATAGCCTTGCATGCAGCCAAACTTGCTATATGCTAGAGCCTATTTGAGCCCAGGCCTTAAGAAAATACGCTTCTGAATGTGCCGAGGAAATTGTTGTCGATCCAATCTTTGAATATACCTCCGGATGTGCTAAGTTCGTTGGGCTCCACCTTGGAAGCATCCGTCGAAGCAAAAAATATCACTCATCCTCTGTCTGACCTTACCGGTCCATATCTAGATGTGCCAACGAGATAACGCAATACCGCCTTTTGCCTTCCAGCTTTCACCGAATCTTGGTAGGCTTAACCATAGCTTACGGCGGATTAACGGCTGCCGCGCATCGGGTCTTGTATTGACCCGAGATACATAGCGACCTCGGATTCTTGTCGCTGGGGTTTGTGCGGCTGGAAGCGAACGCGTCGGCCCCGCACAACGCGCGATCCGGGGCGCGTTCTTGCTAGGGCCCGCGTTGTTTTGCATGAGATTTGCATTACACTTGGAGGAATTGTCCATGACAATTACGCAATCAAGGAAAAGGGATTCGAACCTTGAACCTCTTCATATACAGGCTATGATTGCGCAATAGAGGCAAGGCAGTTAGTGGTGTGTTTTGAACCCGAGACTTGTTCAAAACCAAGCTAGATTGTGAGTAACTTCATGAGAGAGTACTGAGTACTTGTGAGGAGTATTGTACTTGTTTGGTTACTTGATTTCTCCATTGTAATATACACAATAGCTGCGGGGTTTTCAGCTATAGGCTTTCCCCATACATACTGAGTTAATGTGTGATTGAATTGATGTGAGATTGCTTCTGTTATTTCCGCATGTGACAATTAATTGTAGAAGAAGGTTATGTGTTATGTATGCAATTCGAAATTGATATATGACCAGGTTAATCTTCAGTGAATAAGTGATTTATTCAGCCAATTTCTACATGGTATCGGAGCGAGATTAATTGTCGAGATCTATTACGGTGATTGCAAACTTATTTCCTCGGACAGAGTCTGCATACGGGCCAGGAAGCCTCCGGATTCATCTTTCTTCGGAAAGTGAAAGGTCTGGTAAATGCCCCTTGCAGTCAATCTCTGATTTGGAAATAATTTGTTTTCAAGTGTAGATCAGAAGCGATAGAGCTTGGAGTTTGGAATTCGAATTTTGCAGCAGCTTTGTTTTCTTGGTGCCAGTGTTGAAAATGTCTTTCAACGGTTTGCGACTCGAATATGCTCTTGAAGGCAGTTCGAATTATGTTGCATGGAAGGATCGCATGGAAGCAATATTAGAAGATAATGGTCTCAAGGAGTTCGTAGATACGGATGTCCAAAAGCCCACTGATCCTGCTGAAGTCGATGCATGGCAAAAGAAGATGGCGAAGTGTCGAAGGATCCTGTTGGAGGGCGTCAAGGATCATATTGTATCCACCCTGCATGGAAAGGCTACTCCATATTTAATGTGGAAAGCTTTGACGGATCTATTCCAGAGTAAGAGCGACCAAAGGAAGCTGGCGCTCAAAGATAAGCTCGGGAACATCAAGATGGAGAAGGGCGACAGTATCGCCAAATACCTCACGAAGTTCACTCAGTGCAGAGATGAGCTGGGAAGTGTGGGGGTGACTGTCGAAGACGAGGACATGGTCGACCTGGCTCTCCTTGGTCTTCCGAAGGCTTGGCACTCATATCAAGATAGTGTCAATGGCCGGGAGAAGCTGCCGGGATGGGAGCGCCTTTGGGCGGATCTCATGCAGGAGGAGATAAGGAGGACTACTCGAGATGGATCTTCATCAAAGGGAGCTGATGAAGAAAACTGCGCTTTGGTGTCCAAAGAAAAGAAGGGGAAGGGTAAGAAAACCTCTCATTCTGGTGCAAAGGGCAAGAAGCAGGATATGGCGAAAGTGAAGTGTTTTCACTGCCATGATCACGGACATTATGCTACCAATTGTCCAAAAAAGAAGAAGAACAAGCAAGCGGGAAGATCTGCAGATGGAGAAGCTTTGGCTTCACAGTTCGAGCTTGACTTTTCACTGATTGCATGCTTGGTTTCAAGTGTGATGGGATCGGTGTGGTTCTTGGACAGCGGTGCGTCATTTCATATGACGGGAGATCGGGAGTTGTTCTCAGATCTGGAGGACAAGGATTTGGGTATGCACATCGAGATGGGCGATGACGGTAGATACAGTGCGACTGGTATTGGTACCGTATCCTTTCAGAGGGAGTCTGGTAAACCCTTTGTCTTAAAGGATGTCATGCATGTCCCTGGATTGAAGAAGAACCTGATTTCAGTAGCGATGTTGGAGGATAAGGGTTATGATGTGGTCTTCAGCGAAGGAAAAGCTTTCCTGCGCAGTAAGACTACTGGAGAGACCCGGAAGATAGGGGTTCGAACTCAGAACCTTTATCAGTTGCAGGTAGATGACTGCGCAGCTATGGCATGCAAGGCTGGAGATGTGGTGAGTCGGGATGATGAGGGCGAACTATGGCACAGGAGATTGGGCCATCTTCACCATGGAGCTTTGAAGATTCTGCAGCAGATTTCTACTGGACTTCCTAAGGGCACCCTTGCGCAGTCAGATCAGTGCAAAGGGTGTACTTTAGGGAAGTATGTGAAAGCCACCTTTCACGAGAAGGATAGTCGCGCCACGACGATCCTTGAGAGAGTTCACACAGACGTGTGTGGTCCTTTCCCAGTTGCTTCGACAGCAAAGCACAGGTATTATGTGATCTTTGTTGATGATTTCTCTCGAAAGTGCTGGATCTTCTTCATGCAGAAGAAGAGCGATACATTCGCGAAGTTCCGTGAGTTTAAAGCACTGGTCGAGAAGGAGTCGGGGAAGAAGGTGATTGCTCTAAGGAGTGATAACGGTGGTGAATTCATCTCGGCTGAATTCAAGGAGTTCTGCAGCGCAGAAGGGATTCGGAGAGAGCTCATCGCACCCCATAACCCACAACAGAATGGGGTGGCTGAGCGGAAGAACAGAACGATCGTGGGTGCTGCACGGGCGATGTTGCATGATCAAGGCCTACCCCTTCACTTGTGGGCTGAGGCATGCAATACAGCAGTGTATGTGCAGAACCGTTGTCCTCACAAGGTTCTTGGCATGAGTACACCGGAGGAGGCTTATTCTGGCAAGAGGCCCGATATTTCCCATTTGCGGATTTTTGGTTCTCCTGTCTACATGCATGTGACGAAGGATGCGAGAAGGAAGCTGGATCCAACTGCTGAGGTTGGAATATTTGTGGGGTACACTGGTACACCTAAAAACTATCGGGTGTATTTGTCAGACAGTCGAAAGACTGTTGTGCGACGGGATATAAAATTTCAGGAGGAGAAATCCATGCAGTGTTCGCTTGAGAGGGAGCTACACTTGCATGCAGATGAGGAGCTGTTAGTTCCTAAGGAGGAGCTTCCGTATGTGGATCAGCCACAAGAGGAGGTTCAGGAGGTGGAAGAAACCACCCAGGCAGCGCCAACCATCAGAGGGCGCATGCGCACTACAGAAGCTGAGCGACTGGCTCGGGATGCAGAGAAGGCTGTAGGACCACCTACAGCACAGCGCAGACAGAGACAGTCACCGGATCGGTACACTGGATACATGGCTCTTGTGAGTCAATGTGTTGTGACGGAGCCATCCTCTTTTGAGGAAGCTGTGGAGGAACCCGCATGGGTTGATGCCATGATCGAAGAATATGATTAGATCATCAGGAACAGTGCATGGGAGATTGTCCCAAGACCGGTTGGGAAATCAGTTGTAGGTTCGCGATGGATCTACAAGGTGAAGCAGGCGGCTGACGGGAGTGTGGAGAAGTACAAGGCGAGATTTGTCGTCCGTGGCTTCTCACAGATCGAGGGGATTGACTATGAGGAGACTTTTGCACCTGTCGCAAGGTACTCTTCCATACGGACGATCCTTGCTCTCTCAGCGCAGATGGGGTGGCACATTCATCAGATGGATGTGAAGACCGCGTTCCTCAATGGAGTTATTGAGGAGGAGGTGTACATAGAGCAGCCTGAAGGTTTTGAGATCTTCAGCAGTGAGTCGCATGTGTGCCGACTCAAGAGAGCACTGTACGGGCTGAAGCAAGCACCTCGTGCTTGGTACACTCGGATAGACAGCTACTTCACCGGGCTTGGATTCTCCAAGAGTGAGGCGGATCCAAACCGGTACCAGATTGTGGTGGAGGGGAAGCTGTTGATCATCGTACTGTATGTAGATGATCTGATTTTGACTGGCGACGAGCAGTTGATACTTTCATGCAAGGAGGATCTTGCACGAGAGTTTGAGATGAAGGACCTCGGCATCCTTCATTATTTCCTGGGATTGGAGATTTGGCAGCGCAGTGGAGGACTGTTTGTTTCTCAGGGCAAGTATGCCCGGGAGATTCTGGAGAGGTTCAACATGCAAGGCTGCAAGCCTGTTGATACCCCTCTTCCTGGAGGTTGGAGGAAGGGAGATGCTACTTCGGAGGAGGTAGTGGATGCCACCGTCTATCGACAGTTGGTGGGGTCGTTGATGTATCTGGTCAATACTCGACCCGATATATGCTATGCAGTTAACCAGCTTTCGCAAGCTATGGTTAAGCCTACCAAGCTCTTTTGGAAGGCGGGCAAGCATGTATTGCGCTATATCAGAGGCACATCGGGATATGGTCTATGGAACAGACAGGAGGATGGAGTGAAACTTTCTGGTTTCACTGATGCAGATTGGGCAGGGAGCCCAACAGACCGGAAGAGCACTTCTGGAGGAGTTTTCAGCATTGGGTCGACAGCAGTTTCCTGGTACAGCAAGAAGCAGAGATCCGTGGCACTCAGTTCAGCAGAGGCCGAGTACATGGCAGCAAGCTTGGCTGCATGTGAGGCTATTTGGATGAGGAAGATCCTCGCAGGTTTGTTCAGGTTGCATTTGGAGCCTACAGTGATCTACTGTGATAACCAGAGCTGCATCAAGCTCTCGGCTAATCCAGTTTTTCATGATAGGTCCAAACATATCGACATCAAGTACCATCACATCAGAGATTGTGTTCAGCGGAGAATCATGATGCTTTCATATGTTCCCACGGAGGATCAGGATGCCGACATCCTGACGAAGGCGCTCACCAGGAGCAAGTTCGAATTCCACAGAGGCAGGATAGGGATTGCAGATAATCCATATCTTGCTGAGAGGGAGTGTTGAGAATGCAGCAAGATGATGGAGCTTAGTGAAATGAAGTCGCTTTCACTAAGTGGGCCCGCAGGCAAATTCTGGCGCAAAGTCTATTTTTAGACTATGTCTATTTTTAGACATACGGAGCATAATTTGGGAATTCTACTTGGAGATTCTTGGAGTATGCGACATGTCGGTAAAAATAGATGAGACCCTAATTTTTAGGACCTGGGCTATTTTTAGACTGATCTCCTAAAAATATGGAAGTCAAATATTATTTACCCTTAATAATATTTTGACTATAAACAGCAGTTTACTCTCTTGGCGCACTTCAGTTTGAGTCATGGAGGTGGCTCATGCAACTGACACAAGGAATCACGTAGTTCCTAGGGTTTGATGGCATCTTGCATGGTTGGCTTCAGTTAGACTTCAGTGGCAGGAGTTTTGGAGGAGTTAACGGGACAGATAGTGGAGTTGTGTTCTGTTTGTTTTAGTTGAACTAGTTGGGATTAGTTAACTAACTAATCAACTAGATATGAGTGGAGGAATTAAATAATATTTAATTCACTAAATATTAACTCATTAGGTCAACTCAAGAACACTTAGTTCACTACGATGCATGATCGATTCGGTGGAGACCGGTGAAAGAGATAGATGAAAGGGTAGAGTTAGCTATCGATTTGTAACTATCTGTTGCTATTTGCAACACATAGATAGGTGGAGTAGTATGAGTATTGCAAAGTTTAAGTTTTGGTGGTTTATCTATATAAAGAGGCCATCCCATAGCTTTGAAATACACCAATCAAGATTGGCTATCAAGTGGCTAAGGATTGGAGCAAGTGATTTGCTAGATCCTAGCTTGATAGTGTGTAGCATGGGAGGTAGTGCATGAGAGCTTGTGAAGAGTTTTTGTACTATGATTGTTACATGATTTATCCATTATAATATACACAATAGGCGGGGTTTTCAGCTATAGGCACCCCCCATACATCTTTGAGTTAATGTGATTGATTTGATGTGCGATTGCTTCTATATTATTGCGCATGTGACAATTAATTGTAGAAGAAGGTTATGTGTTATGCATGCAATTAATTGATGTATGATCGGGTTAATCTTCATTCGAATAAGTGATTTATTCGGCTAATTTCTACGGTGTACCCATTCACGTCTAGGTCTCCCGCGCCCCATACTTCAGTCCATTTCACCAAATGTACGCGCGGATCACCCTTTCCGAATAAACTTCTTTCATTATGCAGTAATTGGAAATTCAAAGAACAATCTCATCATTCGCGCACATTATTCCCGATTTCCCATGTTTCCTTTGTGAGTCTTCCACCATCTTGCGGGGTAGCGCACAACACTATATCCAATGCATGGCATCTTTGTCCTTACGGAATAGTTCTTTCAAGTTCTCCTAAAAACATGTTCACATTAGTTAAACAATCATAATATGGTAATTCTTGTACCTACGACAGTATGCATCGAAGATATCTGGTCACTTGATTGCAACACAAAGCATATACTTCATGTAACCAATTCTTCCGGTTCTCAAACTCTTCATACGGAATACGAGAAGCGAGGAATTGTCCTTTTCCCAATTAAGCCTTCCATCAGTTCATGCAGATTGATCCAATCATCATCTCACATAGTCGGCTTATAGATATGGTCAACATCATCGTACTGCACGCACAAGTTTGTATATCTTTCACCTTGCGGTATTTAGGGAACTACGACTTTGGTTTTTTTTTTTCCCATTGTTATCAAATACCATACTTCTTGTCTTCATATTTATGATGCCATCGATATAAATAGCCCGATCTAATCCCAACGAGCGCGGGATAAGGATAAATATCATCCACGATTTGTATGCCTTCGAAATGTGCCGAGCACCTTAAATCTTTCAATATTGACTACAACACCTTGCCATGACCTTCCTAATGGAATGATTTTTGTTGATTCTCCATGCACGGTACAGAAGAATAGACCACGACAACTTAAGATATCCCATGTGATGCTAAGTTTGCTTAGGTAATACATTTACATCATACCCTAGATCTAGAATGGATTGATCCATCTCATAGGCACCAATACGGCGATTGAGCGCATCTCTCATCTAGTTTCTTTTGTTATTTTTCTTATAGATTTTTTTGACAAATTTAATTTCCATATGAGCTTGTTCCTTTTCTTTGCGGTTATATGTCAATGTTTGAATATTTTCACTACCTTCTTGTTACACGATAGAATTAATGCAATCTTGTAAGAATGGATTTATTTCTTCGTCTACTCATGCCTCATTCATAGGTACGATGTTGATGCACTTGCTTACGCAAACCCCTTCCTTGCTTATACAATTGTTTCTTTTTCGTGGCTTGTAAATAAAATCAACGTCACTTTTTCTTAGGTGCCTTTCGAATCGAATCAGAATCGGCTTCTTTCATTTATCCTCACTAGTGGGCACGCCATAGCTCTTGTGGCAACATTCACGCTAGGATCCTCTTCCACGAAGCTCTCCCCTAATCATCCCAGATAATGCCATGTCCAAACTACATGTGTTTTTCTCCGCATCTTAGCAATTAAAACAATAAAATATTCAATTACATGATCAAATTGCTACGATGCTGTATGATTGTCGCGCATGATTTGGACGGTCGTGCGCATAATGACCAACATCTCAACAATTATAGCAGAGATGACATAATACACTTCCTTCGACCAGCGATCCTCCTCGCTTCCTCTTCCTCTGGTCTGGAATCCACGGTACCCCGGGTAGGGATCTTGTGGGGTAGGTTCGGCTGCATTCTGTACGGCTCAACTTCATCAATCATCAAATCAAAACTTAGACAATGTTGTTCATCATGTCTGAGCGTGAGAAGAATATAAAAAACAAGCATGACTCAGAATGTATTTTCCAATACTTGCCGAAAAAATATGTCACATGCGGACATGGGCGACGGATCGCACCATGCGGGAGGTTTCCCACTCGTTCCAAGTTGCGCTCTTTAGTGGACTTGGCCTCCGATTGTACGGATAATCATTGAATCTTGGACATTGATCCATATGATGCCCAACAACTTTATATTGTATGCACCATGCCTACTGCCGCGCACCTCCTTTTCCTTATATTTGCACAAATTTGAATCTCCAAATGCATTTCTTCTAGCGACTGCGAATCTGTTGTGTTCCAATCACAACGGAGGCCCGACGAAGATTCTAGTTTCATCGCAATTTCTACGGCCTCATCTTTTGTGTGGCAATATTTTGTTGACTCGAGGATGGTGCGGTGCGAGAGAAGCATAGCAATAAACCATTCCTTGTGTTGGGTATCATAGATAGTGAATCCACCATCTCCCGATAGTGTGCTTAAATCTACGATCTGCATCTGAATAGATTCATTCACTTCCTAGTGAATCTCTTTCAACTACGTAACATCTTTTGCGCATACGGCTTTGAATTTTTGAAATTTTATTTTAAGGCGTCCTTGAGATCATTCATAGTTTCAATAGGGTTTGCAAATACATATCTTATATACCGGTTTAACATGCGATCTTGAAAAGCGGTGGTTAACTACTTGCTTTCTTAACATCATCACTATTAACATGTTATGCTCTCCATACAACATCGGTGACAAACCAAAAAAATTGCTCTTTTATCTTCATTTCCAATACCTGCGAAGTAGAAAACTTCATAGACGTGACCATATACGCGCACAGGGAGGTGGAAGTGGAGGTGGTGTGGATGACTGTGAGATGAGTGTGGATGTGGAGTGGATGGGATCGAATTATGGTACGACACTCCACAGTTATTCGATCTTGTGAGACTTATTCATATTCGAGTCACAAAGAATTCTTGCTAGACTGCTAGTTTTACGGTTTTGTTGTCACTATTAGATCTACCCTTGAGAGGGTTGTAAATAAACCCTTCTTCTGAATCTTCACGGTAAATTCTTCCAGCACGCGTAGTCGGGCCTCTTCGGGACATTCACACAATATGCTCAAAAAAAGAACCATGTTCACACAATAGCATATTAATCCACAACTTCAAGAGCGCGGGAACTTACCTTTGGGACCCTTGAAAAATCTTTTTTATACTTCGGAATAAGACACAAATTGATCGATGGAAAACTCGGTTAAAAATCCCCCAAAACACGATCCCGATCGATGATATATCGCGCGGGTAATCGTATTGCTTGTCTTTTCTAATTTTTATACAAATTCCGGAGTCCCTTTGAGTGAGCTGTCGTCTTTCGACGTAGGTATTAAATTCGATCCAATCGAGACAACCACTCATGAAACTCGGCGCAAAGGAAGCAAATAATTTCTCGTGAACTTATGTTTAAATATACTTTTGAATCAATCTTCAATAGATAATTTAGAACTTCTATTCTCTTGGATCGCAAATTCAAGGATCTTTCTGTCAACCAATCTTGGAATTCGTTCTACGTAGGATGCCAATACATCAATTCTCCCTCAAAATGATCTCGATCCCGGCAACGAAGCATTTTTTGGCTTGAGGTCTGGCCTAGGTTTGGATTTATTGTGCAACCAACAAACCTCCCAACTGCGGCCCTTTTGGCAATGAATTTCTTGTGCAAATCAAAGTCTCACCGAAGAAGTATGAAGTCTTTGGAACCGGAGTTCGCACACGGGGAAGGAATTTTATGGTTTCCCTAAAAAAAAACTTATAACGAGAACTCGAATGGATCATAAGCAAATGCGCGCATAAACGGGTGTACGTATCGGGCCAGGCTTCGTCGTGGATACGGTTAAGTGTGCATAAACGAGATAACGAATCACGGATCTTCACGGATTATTCCGGCATAAAGTACATATATATATATATATATATATATATATATATTATTCCCATGCGGTAATAGATACACTTAAACGAGATCTATTCATCAACAATATACTTCATTCATAATACACTTCAATCATTTTAACATGAGATGCATTTGGTCATAAACGAGAAGTATAAACGCGGAGTCACGGAAATAATTCCGATCTTAAAGCAATAAAAAGAAACAGGATTCACGGTAATCAAATAGATAACACATCGATCACATCACACATTTGATTTTGCTAAGCAGGTCTTTGCATTAATATATACAATCAATTAAGTAGATTTAGACTTCCCTTACAAATTACCCTTTCGCACACACATCTCGCGAGTACGCACACATCCGGGACTGGGTCTCCATAAAAAAGCCGGCGGGAGCCTTTCTGCAAAAACCCGGACTTGGGCGAAATCCTTACAAAACATTCATCAACGCAAGCATGATGACTGCAACACCCTATTCGGGCTGGAGTCTGTACGTATTTGTACCCGGTCTTGGCACACGGTCTATTGTCCCAAACCATGGTTTGGGGCCATAGTTTTCGCAAAACCCATTTACATAAAATAGGGACTTTGACCCACCCCAAGCCCCTTTGACTCTTGGCATAACATGCACAACAAAAAGTATATACAAAAACTTTACCAAAATTAACCCAGGGGTCCCCGCTCCAACAATTACCAATCCATAAACAAAGGCTACCAAGCCTATAATATGTGTGATCTTTTAGTATGGCAAAAGGAGAAGAAGAGTGTGGTAATAGACCTCTAATTTAAAAGCAATCACACTTAAAGAGATATATTACTTCTTTTTATAACCTTCACTCATTAAATTTATACTTCTCTCCAAAAATACTAAAAGAAAATAAGACTCTCACAAAATCTACTAATGATCACATGCGGAAGTGAAGAACTATGGTGTACTTGGGAAATCATTCAAATGTTTAGACTAAAAAACTTGGCTAAATTTACTAAATGGATTTAATAAAGATACCATCATAATACGAGTACAAATCCATTAGACATGATACCATTTGTAACAATGTGAAGACGAGAGAAAGAAAAATTTTTAATGCCTAAAAAAGTTTGCCATAATTTCACTAACCAACAACACATAGCAAATTCTTACATTGCAAGTATGAATTATGCCTATCCTTCACCCCCAACTCCAAGGCTAAGGGTTCAAGTTATACCATGAATAAATTGTGAATCATGCCTAACAAATTGGTTGATACCCCAAAATCATGCCAACTATGGGTTCATGAAAATAAAACCATCTAATTGATACATACTCATCATCACATAAAGAACATAATGTGATAATAAACCAAAGGTTTCCAACATATTGAAGGTTATGGGTGGATGAAAATGCTAAAAAAAACCTATGATCTGAAGCTTCTCATTTCAATGACTTGAATGGGTAGGTGGGTTGAGGTTTTATAAGTTAATAGAAGGGTAAAAATGGGTCAAAGGGGCGGAGGTTCCACCCATGGTATACTCACAAATTCCAATCATTCATGCAAGTTTGTGAGTGTTCCTCACTATATTTTTTGTACGATATGTCAAGCAAGTTTATGCGTCACATGGTTTTGCAAACAAATTTAGAGTTGTCTAAGAAAAATAATTATAAAAGGTTGAGTTAAGGATTAAAGTATAAACCCTTGGAGGCTAAATGTAGACACGATTAAAAACCCTAGCTACTCTATGAACCAAATCAATTATTTATACAAACATAGAGGCAGAGAATAATATAATTTTATTTCAAGAAAATCAAGCTCACAACTTTTCAATAGATGTGGCTTCGTTGTCTCTAGCTTTTGATGTCCCAATTGATTTTCCACTACCTACTTAGAATTTTCTTTATGATGATGTTCAACCCCCGAAATTGAGCTTATTCAAATGAAATCAACCTCTTTACCATACACTTTAACATGGCAAGAGAGATATGACCATTTTAAAGAAAACAAATGAACCTTCCAATCTAGTAAATTCAAGCATAAACAATGGAGATTATCCACATTTCCTCACAACTTGAAAATGAATGAGTTTCCATTTATGCACTTAAAACACAACAAAATTTCCCTAGATTAAAGACATGAAGGTTCTTTTTGAAATCAACAATAAAAATTATATGAAGGTTATTTGAAATTTCCAAATGAAAATGATGCTTGAAAAAAAATTGAATGGTATCTTTATATGGAATATTAACCATTAGATGTAAAAGGAAGGCTAAAATCAAATCTCAATTCACCAAAAGAAACTTAGCCACTAAAATGCAAAGGAGTTAAAGTGGTATGCAACATTCACTTAAATATGTAAGGGAGTTAAAGTGTGTACAACAACATTCACTTAAGTTTTAAGCATGTGCAATAGTATCAAACTTATGTCATGGGTTATAATAGTTTATGCAAGCATGTTCCTTGTTTATAGATGAATATCATGAAGAAGAATGAATCACACAACAATGAAGTGAAGCTCACCATTATTCACTCATTAAATGCAACCTATACCTATACAAACTCACCATTATTCATTCATTAAATGCAACTATACCTATAATTCACCATGCATATACATTATAATAATAATAAAAACTGTACAAATTACTATAACATGTATACATTAAAATAAAGAAACCATATATACATTATAATAAAAAAAACTCTATTACCATCATCCCACATTAACACCATACAACACATTATCATCATTATAAGATCAACATGAAATAATTAAACAAGCATGGAACAAAATCCAAAACTTCGTTAATGCATGGAAGACATCCTATAATGATTTGTTAGAAATTTCAGGTAAACCAAGGCTCATTATTTGTTGAAAGATTCGGTATGGGGCAAAATCACTACAACGCTACAGAAGTTTCAATAGTTAAAAATCAAAAAGACATTTACTTAATAAAACTTCAGAAACTGCCACTAATAAATTTTAAACGATAAGGATAACCATAAAAATCTAGGCTCGGAAACAAACATGCATTTATTGAAAACATTCTCATTAAAATTCACATAAGAGATGGGGCATTGGATATCATGTCTTTCTTTTTAAAATGAAAAGAAGTAAAATTTATATAATACAAATGAGCAAGAATGGAGGTTATAGGAATGTTAAGGTTGTTAATGATGTAATAACATATACATCATAGGGAGCTATGGTTGTACCTTTAAATATTTAGTTGAATGGTTGGAATATATGATTACAATATACAATATAAAATGTATGCTCAAAGATCACCTGATATGTAATATAATGGTTGAATATGTAATTACACTATATGTAATATAAAATGTAATATCAAGATCACACAATATAATATAAAATGTAATATGATTATACAATGTTTTATATGGGAATATTCTCATATTATAATGTGGATATACATTATCAACAATGATGCAAGATGCTAAGAATAATTTCAAAAGCACAAACAACGTATAAACATAAATACACATTACATTCCTTAGAAGAGTTCCTAGAGATTATATGAGATTAAAGAGAATAAAGCGAAGAATAATTAACCATTTATTTTACTGATGATTTTTGTATTTTGTATTGTTATTATAATTATTAAAAATTTAATAATAAATATGTGACACTTATTTGTAAATTTTATTCTATTTTAATAATAAATATGTAATATTTATATGTGGTTTATTTTTATTTTTAATAATAAATATGTGAAATTTTAGTATCAGTTTTTATTTTCATTAGTATGACAAAATTTGTGGGAAAGTGTAATTTTTCGCTATAACATTATTATTATATGAATAAAGGGTTATAGTAAAGTTGAATATACCTACATAAAATTATTTAATCCTTAAGAAATAAATTCGTGGTTCTGCCCTGTTATTTAAAAATAGTTTAAAGAAAATTATATAGAATACATTCCAAGCTTGATTTTGTTTGTGGAATTCTAAAAAATAATTGTTAGAATTTTAATAACTTGCAATACCTAATATTCGATAGAAGACTTGATTATTGTTTGCTTGCTCTTGATACGGAAGTGTTAGTTGGAGGAATATTTTTGTTGTTCAATGTCCATTGGCTCTTTGAGTTGGTGGACTATTTCTTTCTCTTTTACATTTGTGTGTGCCAAGTCACCAATTGCTTGAGTTGTTGGTGGCTATAAAAGCGTATCCTTGGGGAGATTCAAAACCACCATTCTTCAAGCATGTCCGTACTTCTAGGATGTTTATCCTTTGATTTTTTGGTGAACTAGCATATCCACTAATTTTGGCATGCTAGGATATCTGAGATGTAGCATTTTATTCATGTTTGAAGAGATTGAAAGAACAATTCTCTTGTTAAAATGGATACTTTCTTTATATATTCCATGATTCTTCTAAATTCGATGATGTATTTGTTGACCATGCTAGGAAACTCGACATTCCAAAACAAATGAGGAATGGTCATATAGGAGAAAATCTAATGGGCCCATTAAGTAGAAGAAAAATAATCCATATCCTTGATTTCTAAATTTGGCCTAGAAATAGAGTCGGAATCGATAACATAATTACTTTCATAGAGAGATTCTAAACTAAAGCCTATCGTTCAGAGCAAAGAGAAGGATTCCAACTTAAAGGAAAGCATAAATTGAACCCAAAGAAGCTTCCTAGGAATAATGAACAATTGTAATTATATACTAGAAATAAATCTTCTAGATATGTAGATCACTGATCAAAGTCCCTGGAAATCTAGACTTATCATAATTAGTCAAACCAAAATATTTCCATAGGCTAAACTAATAGCATCGAAACTCTCCAAGTGTCGCAAGGCTAGGTGGTTCTAAATTTAGAAATGAAATTAGAGAATTAATGCAAATTATGTTTCAAGGATAGCACTTTTCATAAATATTAACACAACCAACATAGAATAAAATCCTTCATGAGAACCAAATCCCTATAAACAATCCGAAGATTAAACATATAAACATGAATATAGTTAAACAAAATACCCAGAACTTAATTAAAACATACCAAGAAATTAAATATAGATCGTCAAATTTTAAAATTGAATACCTATGCTCTCTGTAATCCGCCTTGTTACACATTATCCTCTAAGCTCTTCAATACCTATAATAAAGGTTACGCTCACACACGAGGAGTACGAGAATATGTCTTACGAGCTCCCATTTAGAAGTGAAGAATAATGCCTAACCATTAGAGGATATTGGGATATCTCACTACCCAATTTTCAAAAGCACTAGTAGATGTAAATTCTATTTTTTGCTTATCACTTGATTTGTGATAATATTGGAGCACCCTTTAACATGGAAGGAGGAGATTCAAAGAAAGAGTTTAGCTTTTTGTTTTACCACTGCCATGGTAACCTTTAATTACTATCCCAAGAAAGATGGATTTTCCTATCTCAGCTTTGATATACATATAATCCCTATTTATCTTGAAAGATGTGATCTTTCCTCTCTTATGAAGATGCCTCACAATAAGGTACTCAGCCTCCAACAGTTGTTCGTTAAACTCACCACATAGGATGTTACAATACTTCCTCTAGGATTAGGAGAAAATCCTCCCACACCTACCTATATAATTATAAATGTTATATATATATATTTAAATATGAAGGAAAAAAGCTGTATAAACAATTTTTCTTTCTAATTTAAGAAAAGTACAAATTGCTATTTATATTAATTTCTATTTCATTTAATTATTATATATATATATATATATATATATATATATATATATATATATATATATATATATATATATATATATATATATATATATATATATTACTTATATCTTTCAAGCTTCCGATTATGGGTGCCTTAAGGAGTTTGATGATGTGAATCTATTTCTACCATAAAAAAAAACATTTAAACGCTCCTTTATAGTTAGATTTTTGAGAAATAAATGATCAATTCCATGAAAAATGACTTTGTTCGTGTGGACTAAAAGCATATATCTGAGACATTGTTCACAGAGACCACAATTTAGTCGGAAAACCGTTTTTAAACAGGAGATAGATCATTTATTTCTCAAAAAATCTAGCTATGGGAGCATAAAAATGTTTTTTTTTTTTGGTTGAAATGGAATTCCACCATCAAACTCCCTTAAGGCACCCATAATCGATGAAGCTTGAAAGATATAAGCAAAATTTCCCAAAATTTTACGAGATTTTGTTGAAATTTTACCTAAATTTCCACTATTTTCCAAACAAATTTATAACTACATTTAAACTACTCTACCTATTTTCATTATTTTAATTTTGTTACCTTGGTCATCCTTAATTTTATTTTGAAAAAGTCCCTTACATACCAAACGCATCCATACGAAGAGGATGAGATAAGTAATAAATGACAACATGATCCTAAAAGTAACCTATTATAAATCATCAACATGTTGGATACTAGAATCTCGGATTATAATAATGAACGTGATATTTTAATTTCACAATAAATTAAATATATCTTAAAGAAAAGTAAAGCATAGGTGTGGTGGTTATGGTGTCCACGAGATTTTTATTTTATATTTTAAATTCAATTCAATTTAATTAATTTTGATTTTTATTTGTTTATCTAGTTTTTGAATAAGGATTTACATTAGCATTGTTTAATGTCATATTTAAATCCAAGGGGAAAAAGTTGTCTTTTCCCTTAAATAAAAAAAGAGTAGTCACATATATAATCCCGGAAAAGGAACCACAAGGAAATTAAATATTCTCTAGAGGAAATTTGAAAAGATTATAGGAAATTTCGAAATATTAGATTGGTTCTATCATTTTTTTAGTTTATAGTTTTAATTTTGATGATTATTGTAAGGATAATTTGGATTTTTTAAAAATTAGATTTTTTTATAAAATGAGATAAAATAAGTATATGCATTTTTTTTCTTATTTTATTGGATATTATTAGTACAATTGAAATCAATGATTTGTCTACAAGATTTTAAATAATTTTAATGTTAAATTGTAAAAGTAGTTGTATGGTTACGAAATCTTACTTTTTTTTAAAATTGAAATTAGCAAACCAATAATACAAGCGGTTATATGATAAAGATTATCTTAAAGAAAGACTAAAGAATGAAATAATTTCATCCTTAAGGGTTATATGTGTTTAATCATTAAAACCCAAAAAGTTCCCAAAAAGTGCAACTTGACATGATTGATTCTTTAAGAGGTGATGACAAAGAGATAACATGGATAATTATGTCAAGTCTTGAAACAAATATGCAATTGTAAAAATGTGCATGCTATGGTTACATGGGTGTAGATAGGTCTTGTAAGGTCATTATCGGGTTGGTTTTCAAAGAGGATCATTCTAAGATGAGTGTGACACCCTTAAGAAACCTCTCACAAGAATCTTCGAGCATTGAACATCTATATATAAATACATTGATGGATGAAGTGATATATTGAGTTGAAGGATATTTTTATGCTTCTAAATTATAGAATAACCACTACTCCCCTTCCTCCATTTGCTTGGGAGGATTTGCATGCATAAAGATCACTTCAATTTGAGTAGAAAGAGAAGAGAAAGATGCTTAAAGTATGAACCAAACAAAAGAGGATTGGAGGACCATTTTATTCGCGATGATTGGTTTCCAAGTATCATATCCTTCCTAATTTAATCGAATCTAGTTCTTTCTCTCCATCATTTTTCGGGTTATTTAGGATATTTCTCGATTGGTTTAATTATTTCTATATTGTATGTTGTGGTTAGTTGTGTGTAGGTGTTAGGAATTATTTAGAGAGCTTATCTCACCCTCTCATGGCTAGTTGGAGACCCACGAGGATCAATAGGCAAATGATTTAAGTGTGAGGCATTATCCTCCCCTTTATATTACGATTATCGTGTTATAATATTCATTAAGATTTGGATAAATTTGTTTTGGGATATAATGTTTTTTTTGGTACCATCCATGAAGAAATTTGCATCTCCCTACTTGGTTTGGTTTTTGTTTTTTTTTTCATTATCATTTTATAAGATTAATTTTGATGGCACTTCTAAGGTTAATATTTCCTAAGAGGGATTGCAAGTGTCTTGTGGGATGAAGGAAATAGGGTAAGTATGTGTGTGTTTCTTAATAAATATGTGGTTGTACACTAACAATGGTTGGAATCATGGCATGTCTATGACAACTTAAGAAATCTAATTGTTATAATGCAAAATTAGTTACATGGTTACCAAATCTCAGCAAAACCAAAATCAATATATTGAAAAATACAAGTGGTTATAGAATGAAAATAACATTATGGAAGAGCCAAAGAATGAAATAATTTCACCCCATAAGGTTTATATCTAATTATTCAATTATAACAGCAAAACTATAACTTGACATAATGTTTCTTCAAAGGTTGTGTCAATGACATAGAAATCCCTAAGATAATTAGGTTGAGTTCATAAAGAGATATATAATTGTAAAAATGTTCATGTTATAGTTAGATAGCCATGGATAGGTATTGTAATGTTACTGCCAAGCTAGTTTTTAAAAATGATCATAATAGGATGCATTGACCATCTAAATAAAAGAATCAAGGGAATATATTGATACCTTGAGTTGAGTGAATTTTTATGCTTCCAAATTATGAAAGGCAAATAATATTCTCTTGCTTCACTTGCTTGGGAATATCGGCATGCACTAAGATCACTTCAATCTATGTAGAAAGAGAAAGATGAGGCTTCAAAGTACAAACCCGATGAGGAGGTGGTTGGAGGAACCATTTCACTCACAAGGAATGGTTTCACATTGTAAAAAAATCCTTCTTCACTTAATGGAATATAGTTTTTAGGCTCTCCTCATCATTTTTTATTTTATTTTCACATTGTAAGAATACCCTTCTTCATTTAATAGAATCTAGTTTTTGCTCTCCTCATCATTTTTTTTTATTTTAGTATTTATTCCTTTGCTTTATTTTTTGTAGTTTATGAATTATAACAGAATCAAGAGCATTGTATTATGTTTTTTAAGTGATTTTCTCCATTGGTATTATGATATATGTAAGTTTTATTTATTTTGATTGGTTGTGTGTAGATGCTAGGTGCGCTTTATAGGGCTCGTTGATCTCCTCTCTTAATTGGTTGCAAATTCATAGGAACTTGATATGTAAAGGATATGTAGTGATAGGTATCCTCCTACACACATATATACCCTTCATTCCCATGGAAGTGTTTGCATAAGTAGTTATTAGAGTGAATCCCTTATGTATGTTGTTTTATAGGGATCTTACCACCTTCATATGAAGTTTGTCACTAACATGATCTTTAAATTTGGTGCTTGGTGGTAGCTAAGGGTAGCTCCCAAATAATTATTTGAAAGCTATAGTAAGCTCACTAGGGTAGGAGACTAGTTAAGTTATAAAATGATTGTCCCTTTGCATTATTACGGTCCTACTTCCTATTTTTAATGCACCCAATTCCATTGCATGATCTTGAGGGACTAACAACATTATGGTTGATATATTAAAGACAAATGTTAATTTTCATAGGAGTGCATCAAAGCCGAGGGAAAATTTTGAGGATGGAAGTTTTATCTTAAAGTTTAGAAACCTTGATGAATATTACTAGTCCCTAATATGCAAATTGTAAAATGTTTCATGATATTTGTGTAAAAATATTTATATTTATAATTATTTTATTTTAGTATATATAAAATTTTGGTGATTTTTTTTAATGTAAGATCATTTTAGAATACCAAATTTGGGCGAATCATTTTTAGAAAAATATGGAATTTGGAAAAAAACATGGAAAATTAGCCCACTT